>LR990949.1:7923265-8402309 GCA_905163415.1 Noctua fimbriata | reverse complement strand
TTTGTGTAATCAAAAGTCAAAAAAACGAAATCCCAAAATTGTCCACGAAAATTTGTCATAACTTGTAAATTCATAATGGAATATTTTTTATTTTTTATTTTTTCTTTTTAAAAATTTTCCTGTCGCCATTCATAGGTCCCGACAAACTATATTTCCAAAAATTGAGTGACATTTTGGGATATAAACAAACGCTTATAACTTTGCTGTTTATGAATATTATTTATTGATACTTTACATATATAATAACAAGACCTTCTCTAATAAGCCCTTTAAGTATTTGTACTAATTAAAAAATAGTGGTATATTCTTACTTACAATACCTTTCCATTTATAGCGTATTCCTCGTGGCGTCAGTCCCGGGGTCGCACTTCGACGTGGACTGGGGCATGTCGCGCGTGGGCGCACTGCTGCGCCAGCACTGCGCGGTGCCGGCCGAGCGCGCGCGCGACTGGCCGCTCGTGGCGCAGGCCAGCAGCATCGGCAGCTACGGGAAGGAGCCCAAGGTTGGTGCCCGTAACATTTTTATATAAGTGGAGAAACTTTATTGCATTCGAAGCGGAATTAACAACCGAGCTGCAGGCGAGGGTGTTATGGAGCCGAGAACTGCAGTAACAATTCCCAACGCGTATCTCATACGTTTTTCAATACACTTTCGAAGAAGAAATAGAATATTAGAATGGAAAGTATTTTTGTCAGGAATTATTGCTTTGATTTCGCCAAGTTGAAGAAGAAGCAAAGGTATGATGCCGCTAAACAGCCTAATATGAAAAATAGAAAATTCAAACACCACTCACTATAGTCATTGAACTTATTTGGACTTAGTATAAGTATATAAGTTTTTAAACTATCATGGTCACTAACATTATCATTAACACTAGAAACGGGATATTTACCATGTTTACTGATTGCTTTGAGTTCCCGATATTTTGGCGCTGTTGCAAGCACCATGATCACGGATAAACGGGTAACATCCATAGTATAAGTATAGTTTTCTGTCAAAATTTATATTTCCGCACGTGTGCGGAAAAATATTATATGCACTTAAAACAACGTGTGCGAAAATTAAAATTTCGACACCCATTTTTACACTTATTGGTTCAATTCGTATAGTCGCGGTAATTTTTTTTTTTTTAAACTCGGCAAAGAGATACTGATGCGTTTTTACGGCGTAAATATTTTTTGAATTTTTAAATTGTGTTTAGAATCAGAACCAGAATCAGAATCAGAATCTTTATTTGTGAAACATAGGTATTTACATAAAGGTCTTAAGTTAATTATATGGGCGCTATGTTTTGCCGTGAAGGCGTACAAATATTATTTAAAATAAAAGCAAACAGTAAAACAAAACACAAACAAATAAAGTAAACGGCAAAATAAACAAAATTAAACACTTACAAGAACATAAACAAAAAAATAAAAACTATTTTAAATTTAACCTAAAAAGAGAAACAGACTTAAAAATATTTAAAAATTACATCAAACGTTTATTGCACACAAAATGTTAAAAATTATCATTGAGAAAATCTTCTACAGTATAATAACATTTTTCTATTAACAGCGAGTATATACTTTTCTTAAACTTTAATAGTTGTAAATTTTTTATGTTGTCGGGTATTTTATTATAAATTTTCGGAGCCATGCCAAAAAAACTCTTTTTCACTAAAGAGGATTTTATTAATAGGATATCATAAATAAACATGATTATTTAAAAAATATTTACTTATATGCAAATACCTACAAAAAGAATACGGATTCCAAAACTATTTAATTGTTAATTTCGTGTTATACTGCACCGCATTTTTTGTAACATATTTGTGTCGTTGACGTACAGGGCACGCGCTTGCTTGTCACGTATATGTGACAATGGCGTTGAAAGGGTTAAAAGAACCCCCATTTAAGGTGCAATTCTGATTGTAAACGTTTATATTAAATATGTTCTAAAACTGTTTATTGTTTTTTACTGCAAGAGAACCCAGGTAATTGACGTAGCCCGAAAAATAGCCAAACTTAAGTGGCAGTGGGCAGGGCACATTGCTTGCAGAACGGATGGCCGATGGGGCCGAAAAGTTCTGGAGTGGCGACCGCGAACCGGAAGACGCTGCGTTGGAAGGCCTCCCACTAGGTGGACCGATGACCTGGTGAAGGTTGCAGGGATCCACTGGATGCGAGACGCACGGGACCGGTCCAATGTGGCGACACTTGTGGGAGGCCTATGTCCAGCAGTGGACGTCTTTCGGCTGAAATGATGATGATGATGATGACTGTTTGTTGTCCACAGTTATGGCTGACCGGGGATTTCCTCCACAATTTCACTAAGATCAAGAATCAGTCTCAACTGCTATCAAGTCCGCCTGAATTGAAGCTTGTATACCCGTCTGTAGGTAAGGGTTTTTATCAATTTTATACACCTAGACCTTTTTTTTTGGCGTGCAACATGCATGACCCCAACAATTCTCGGTTTAATTTCTTAACCTTTCACATAAAGGGTGTAACAAGACCCTTAACGAAGCCAAAAGGCACTTGTTCTCCCCGTCTTTGCGATCATTTTTTGCTCTGGACTATACCTGGGAACCTTCTCGTTACGGAGATTTTGGGGGTCAAAGTTCCAACTTTTTCTCTAGTTTTTTTTTATAAAATACAAATTTTTTAATGTTATATCTTTTCTTTAAATATCTCTATGACTCCCCTACAATGCATCCAGCAGCACAATGTTTTGAGTGCGTTACACTGAGTCGTACCGTAAAACGTGATTTTTCACCTCAAAAAAAATCGTTTCCCAGCAATAATTTTTGCGTAGAGTTACTTAGTTTGATGTACAGAATGCTTGGTTGACGGCGTCGTGAAGGGTCCGTTTACACCTTGTATAATAACTCTAATACCTCGTGGCTAAGTAATAACAGCCGCGCGGGTCGATCTTTAGGTTAAGCCTCGCTTGCCTAAGTTGGTTTGTGGATGGGTGACCACCTTTTACATACAGAGTTTCCTCCGTGCCTCGAAAAGCACGTTAAGTCGTTGGTATCGGCTCTCAATTATAGATCGACAGACAAAAAAAATAAAATATGTTTTTTCGTTACAAGTACCATTAATTATGCTTTCATATGCAATCAGTTAAAAGCTGTTATTTTTGAAAAAACAAACAGACACTTAAATTTTTTTATTTTTTTTTTGTTTACAGAAAATGTGAGACAGTCCCATGACAACCTACTGGGCGGCGGGTGTCTGCCCTACGCTATGGACGCACACGCCAAGCAATCGTGGTTAAACGCTTTCTTATAGTGAGTAAAGAATTTTTCAATACACGTTCTCGAAAACTAGTTCTTATCGCACTAAGATCAGGTTCAACATGCAATGTATTTTTAATATTTTTCCGCACACGTGCGGAAATAAAAATTTCCACAGATAACTATACTCATACTAAGTCCAAATGGGTTCAATGACTATAGTCAGCGGCACTGGCGTGCAGTGGTCCTCCTCGGAGGGTAGGCTAGTAACTTTGAATAACTGCCTTTGTGTTTTATAAGCCAAAACATAATAAAACTTGTATCATTTCAAAATTTAAAGCAATGACCCTATGTTTTTTTGAACCTAAATTATAGCCTTACTCAGTAGGCATCAAATAACATCATAATAGTGACCACTCTACACACAAAATTTGAACTAAAGATATTAATAACATCGCGTTGACTAAATTTCTAGTCAAAACAAATACCTACACTACGTAAGCAAATCATTACACACCTTCGAAATTTAACTAAATGGTATGGAATGAATTGGTACTAAATCGTTTGTTACGCTTTTTTTTTAAATTCACAATGACTAAGTACAAACTAGCAATTTACCTAATAGTTATATCACGTTTTTATTAATTTAAAGATTTTTCTGACAAAATTATAAACTAACTATTGATTTAATCATTCAATTTACAAATCGATTCGAAATTCACATGTATCATTCGAAAGGCCGTAAAAACAGGAACAAAAAGGTATATAATATTACTTACCAAACAAATAACAAACTCCTACAACTATCACTTCAAAACACAACCACAGAAAAAATAAACAGCTATTAATTCACTCAAAATTCAACTTTTTCCACAGCGTATAAAATTTTAATTAAGCTTATTGGAAACAACGCCATCTGCCTAAAATATGAGGTATTTCAATGGCTTTCTATCAGTACAAGAACGAAGGATGTCGCTTCGTTACAAAAATTCTAAAAAATAACACAGAGTGCGCTGTCAACAAAAAAAAGTAATAATAAAATTGGGCGTTGAGCAGTTAAGATTTTTCGTTCCGGTCCCAATTTTGGCACTTGGGCGTGTGGGCAGGTATTAAACAAAATGCACGGAAAACAATATAATTTATTTGTGTGTAAATAAGAAGCGCTTACCCACACAGCCAGCTTAAATGTTGCATAATATTTTGAAGATTGAATTGACGAGTACGAGGTGAATTATCATATTTTTGGATTAACTCTCGTAATTCGGGTATACATCTATCTTTAGACACCACATGTCATTAAACTATAATTGCGAAAACTTATTGCTTTTAACTTCTAACACACATAATCACCACACACTTCACAACAGAATACCATCTTTAAGTGTAAATGTACTTAACAAATAATATTTACATGAATGTACGTTTCAAAACGAATGACTTATAAGTTATAACTTAAGTTAGATATAAAAACATTCATGATTGAGTATAATTTGCTTGTCACATGAAACAATATGGCTACAAAATTTTTTTCTGACATAAGTGACACACGACAGTAACGGTGGTGTTGTCATAATTTTTTTCCAAATTCCCCAACAATCAAAGCGAAAAATAAAATTCATGTAGTTTTTCATTATTTTTATAGGGCTTTTGCAATTCTTATAAATACAATTTATCATTTTTGTGAGAAGTATAAATTCGACAATAGCACCATGTTCTTTTAATTGTATCTAGTAGTCATTAAGGAAACTATCGTGTCTGTCTCTTTTGCTCGAATTCCCCGCAAAACAGGGAAATGTCCACAAATTGGGAACACTGCTCTAATATTCTTTCATTCATAAATCTAGCTAGCCAATCATAACTCGTGGTGCTCGTCTACAGTGAACGGAGTTACGCCCATAATCTACACATGTGTACCGTTCCTACACACGGAAATATGTAACAGTGTGCGTAAAATTATGAATGAAATATATTGTTTTATAGGCTTTTTGACGTCTAGCCTCAGAATTGACAATTTGTAGCTACGAACTTACCTTACAGTATGGTGTGAGTTAGAGTTACGTCACACGGGCGCGACAAGTTGCTATAAGTGTTCTAACAGGAGTTTTAAGGTTTTTTTTTAATATTTTGTATTATTTTATTACAAAGTTATAATAAATGCATTTGGCGTTGTTGGTAGGGTAGGCTAGGCCTAATAGCCTGTATAGACGGCACGCCCCTGCCTATCTGGCCTCTACAACTTACTTACTGAGTAACGCAATACACACTACACCAGTAGCAAAGGGTCAATTTTGTAAGAGGTAAGCCGGAGTACATATCTTTAATGTGATTATATTATTTGTCTATAGAATACTGACTGTGTCATTTTTAAAAGGGAAGCCGGTAAGAGGCGAGTTGTATGGAACCTTCGCTACTACACCACACATACATAGATTCACTTGAACCTGCTACATTTAAGAATCACTCACCCTCATTTTTTCGTGTGGTTCTTACACCAGCCCCCGTAGCATGACCACCGTAGACCAGGATTTCTTTGACGGAAGAATCGACAAAATGTCAGATTGTGTCGACACAGTGACAGATTTCTTTGCACTATCTACGGTGGTCATGCTACGGGGGCTGGTTAGGCACTAACCACACGAAAAAGAAAGAAAGCCTTAAAGTATTTTTTTATTTATTTTTTCAGCCAATGGCAAGCCAGGTCTACCGCCAGGAACAAAGCCATGCCCCACATAAAGTCGTACACGCGAGTGTCGAACAACAAAGCGGCGTACTACCTGCTGACGTCGGCTAACGTGAGCAAGGCGGCCTGGGGACAGCTGAACAAGGGCAACGGGGCGCTGAGGATCATGAGCTATGAGGCTGGAGTGCTGTTCTTGCCTCATTTTGTGGTGAGACAAAAAAAATAAAATATTTAATTGTCACTAAGAGCGTTCATCCAAAAAATTGGCAACGTCGCAAATAGCTGTCAAATATTTACCTGTTTTAATTAATTTGGCAATATTACTGTATGGAAATAAGAAATATGGCTAACTAGGGAACTAGAATATTAATCATGGATTGCAATTAAAAGTATTAAAACACTGAATTTGATGTTGTAACCGTTTTAGGTGTAAAAAAGGCATTTGGAAAGTTTCAGACTTCCTCTGCGATCGCCAACCCGCCTGCCAAGCGTGGCGATTATGGCAAAACCCCCCTTCTTGGGGGAGGCCTATGTCCAGCAGTGGACTTTTCGGCTGAAATGATGATGATGATGAGACTTCCTCTAATGCACTCATTCCTGCATTAACTATGTGGTAACAGTTTAAGAGTATTTTACATGGAGCTACTGCTAATCTGACCTCCATCACCCGGTTACGAGGTAACCATCAACCAATTAATAATATATTATTTTTGTTACAGATAAAAGAAGAATTCTTCCCTCTGCAGGAGAATGCGAAGAATCGACTTATAATCCCTTACGACTTACCCCCCACAAAATATACGTCAGACATGTCCGTCTGGGTCCAAGACTACCTAAGATAGCCCGACCAACCGACCTCAACATAACCCCGGAAGCGTTCGGTGTTTAAGCCATGGAATATGGGGCGACCCTATTGCCGGGAAAATTCGGGCTGAGACTTAAACTCAGATTTGTATAACGGCCAGCCATCTAATGAATGGCCTCGACATATGTTGCTTAACTTTGTGATTCCACGTTAAAATTATTATTGCTATGTAAGTTGTAACTGTTTTAATATTTTTGTATTATGAAGATTATTAAAGTGTATTAAATGATTAGTCTTTTTGATGTTTTTAGTTTTATTCCACAAACCATATATCAGGATGGCAACCCAATCGCTTATCTTTTAAAATTAAAGTTCGCGAGTACATTCGGAAGAAGCTGGCAGTTTCGTCACAACGGTAATGTTTTCCCCATTTTTTTTTTATTATATTCGTAAAAATGCCTATTTACATTAATCTAAATTTTGATATATATGACGGAGGTTCGTTATTAGTGGGTCGCGACATCGGAAATAAAACTCACAAAACCTTCGTTTACACTTTTAATAACTTGCTAACACGCACTCAATACAAAATAATCAAGGATGCCTCAGATATGGCTCGATTAAGAATTTAGGAACGCGGGAAGTTTAGCGCGGAGTAACGAACGACTACCCAGACTGCCGGACCGATTCAAAGTGCCCTCTCTCAACTGTCACCGCACACGTGTACTACCCCCGTTACAGGTTAGCCAACCTACCTGTCAACGTCAGTACCTGTCAGTGTCGAATACCTGATTACACTTCCGGATCGACATTTGACTCGATTATTCGCTCAGTGTCGCCATTACTCCACGCTAACCATCCCCAAGTTATTACTTGACGTTCCCAAACATTAGTTGTCAAATCTAACTACATAGTTCCTCCAGTGAGAGATAGATGGCGCTGATCCAGACCGACTGATATGCGTCGACGCTTCGACATATATTTATAGTATTTTATAAGGTCTAACTATTTATACACGAAATATTTTCAGGGAATCATCTAACGGCTATAACGAAGCCATTTCAAGGGATTTTTTTTTTATCTGATTATATTTTTATAAAAAATTAATAATTTAAAATTACTTGACCCACAAAATAAATACTAGCACCTTATTTTTGAACATCCATTACGCTAGTTTACTACGTCGTATTTACCTACTGTCATTGTTAGAATATGGGAGTAAAGATATTATGCAAAAAGTCTCAAAAAATTTTAGAATTATAATAATTCCGTAAAAAAAAACACTCAGATATTTTTTTTTTCCGTTGCTATGGCGACTTTACGACTTATAGAAGTTACTCTTAAAATATTTCGTGTATGAATAGTTAGACCTTATATTTATAGTATTTTATATATCCTTGTAGCTAATCTTAGTATTAATTAAAATTATTTTCAGATATACACCTACCACTGCTTGTCTCTGCATCACCCAAAGGTAGACTGTTAGAAAATGCCTATGGCATTAAGTCCGCCTCTGTACTTTTGTGCTTGAAGTGTTAAATAAATAAATAAATAAAAGTATCTACACGGTATAAGGGACAGCCCTCCACAAACTGACAGTGTGCATTCAGCTCCTTATTTTGAATCATATTCCACCGGAATTTATCTCCGAAAGAAAAAATCGTTTTCCAGTTACTATTCCTTCATTTCAATGTAAAATTACATTCTCTGTACGCAGCACCCCATTTATGTAAATAATACGGCTAAAATAAAAAAAAAACCAACAATGGATGTTGAAATACTCTTACTAACGACGCGTAAAATCAGCTGTTCACTTCCTGCCTAGCTACAGAGTTCATCGAACTCGTCGTCGCACTTGCTGTTCGCTACGTGCATTTTACAACGGTAACGATACATTGCGTATGAGGAAATAAAACAAAGTAAATTTATTGTATTCCCATAACATTCCTGAAATAATTTCTTGTACCGGTCATCTTAGTATGATATACTGAATTCACCCCATCAGTCTGCGGAGGGCTGTCCCTTACACCCTATATACAACTTATATTATAAAGGTATTTGTGAATCGTGTCTGTGCGTGTGGCCGCCTTGTTCTACTAAACTACGCAAAAGAATAATGGCACACCGTACTTACTAAAAATGATTCAAAGATTTAGTGAAATTAATTCGGAAGGGCTGTATGTTAAATAAATCCCTCCGACCTTTGCCAGCCCAGCCCGCAATGCTGAGCATGGTACATTCAAGGCATCCACAGGATAGTCCGGTTAAGCAGAAACCAGCCTCATACGTTGACTTGAGAGGTGCCTTTAAAAAAAAAAGTTTGCGTTTTGAACGCCTGAGCTTAAACAACAGACGGGCGTGCCCTCAACGCCAAACCACAATTTCACGTACCATTTTGTCACATATTTGTGTCGTGTGGCGTACAGGGCACGCGCTTGCTTGTCACGTATATGTGACAATGTCGTTCAAAAGGTTAATAAATAATAATTAAACTAACATTTAATTGCCGAACAAGCTGTGGGCCAAAATATCTGGAAACTGGTGCCCTAACACAGTAAAGTGGGGTCGCGGGAGGCACATAGGAGATGGCGGGACGAATTGGACAGGTTATGTCTACACTGGAAGGAGGACGACGAGGTTCACGAGAAATGGATAGAGTGGAGGAAGGCCTTTGCCTAGAAGCGTGACGGAGCCGGCTAAAATTTTTTTTAAATTTTCTAATTTTTTTTAGATTACTAGCCTACATCGTGTCCCACTGCTGGGTTAAAGCCTCCCCTTTCTCCGACCACACCTCTCTGTCCTGTGCGATCGCTGGTTACTTTAGCCCCGTAAACATGATCAGATCGTCACGCCACTGTCGCCGCGTCTTCTTCCTCAGGCGTCCATCGTGTGACGATCCTGGCCCATCTCTCCGGGTGCATCCGCGACGTGACCCACCCACTCTCTCTTCAGCCAGCCTGTTTTTTCTGTAACATCAGCTGCTTGAGTTATTATACTAACATTTAGTATTAAGAAATCTCAATGTTTGTCAAATCATAAAAACTGTGCGAAGCATGGGTGAGTCGCTAGTATAAAATAGAAGGTTTTTATTTCAGACCGGAGACCATAGGGTTAGTAACAATTTTACAGTGTTAGTAGGTTACAGACACAGATAATTATACAATTAAAATTCAGCGTGGAGCCGCATCCACTTCTGCACGATCGGAAAATCCCATCGATCTGCAAATACACTGAGAATACTGTTGGTACTGCCGCGAACACGAGTCATCAGGGATGCACATCTATTCCTAATAATGCAAACATCCCTAACGCACACAATGCCACTGCTGCCGCAGCAGCAGGTACTCTCAGTGCATTATTATATTGAACGCTTGTGTCGCTGTATGTCCACTGAGTAAAGTTGACCAACAAGCTGCACGTGTAGAAGGACTGAGAGTTAGCTTTGAAAAGCGTTACTTTAACTGGCCTCGTACAACGTGCAAACCTATTATGTGTGTAAAGAAAGAAAAAAAAAAACGAAAAAGAAACGGCTCAATTACGCGTTACCTGTTCAACAAACAGTTCCACCTTACATTCATAACTTACATCACCCTGTATAAGTAACAACGGAAATAATATACAGGATGTGAATTATTTATAACTGTATTAAATGGATCGGTTAAAACTATGTAACAGTTAATTGGTAGCTGATAGCCGGTAATCACTTGCACGCGATAAATAAAAATCAAATCAAATCGTTTATTGCTATATCCATAATGTACACTTACAGGTGGTAAATAAAAAATATAGAAACAATTATGGACCCTGTCGGGCACAGCAAATTTTTAAAATAAGTAGAGGAAGAGCGCTTGATTACTTTTCCTTGTTGTTAAGTTTGAATTATTTTATATCATCATCATCATTCATCATCATTTCAGCCGAAAGACGTCCACTGCTGGACATAGGCCTCCCCCAAGTGTCGCCACATTGACCGGTCCCGTGCGACTCGCATCCAGCGGATCCCTGCAACCTTCACCAGGTCATCGGTCCACCTAGTGGGAGGCCTTCCAACGCAGCGTCTTCCGGTTCGCGGTCGCCACTCCAGAACTTTTCGGCCCCATCGGCCATGGTTCTGCGAGCAATGTGCCCTGCCCATTGCCACTTAAGTTTGGCTATTCTTCGGGCTACGTCGGTTACCTTGGTTCTCTTGCGGATGTCCTCATTTTTGATTTGATCACGCAAGGAAACTCTGAGCATAGCCCTCTCCATTGCCCTTTGGGTGACTTTAAGCCTTCTGATAAGGCCCATTGTGAGCGACCACGTTTCGGTCCTATTTTATATCCTATTAAGTATTTTATGTCATTTCATTTACTTATTCTATAGTTCTTAGTAACGAACTCTTCATCATCTGCCTAGTCTTTTCCCAACTATGTTGGGGTCGGCTTCCAGTCTAACCGGATGCAGCTGAGTACCAGTATTTTACATGGAGCGACTGTCTATCTGACCTCCACAACCTAGGTAGTACTGGGTTTACGATGCCCCTTGGTAAGACTGGTTGTCAGACTTTTAGGCCACTGACTACCTGTAATGACCGCCAAAGATCTATATAAGGTCTAACTATTCATACACGAAATATATTCTGAGAATCATCTAACGGCAAAAAGAAGCCATTTCAAGGGATATTTTTTTTTTAACTGATTATATTTTTATAAAAAATAAATAATTTCACGGGACCGGCCAATGTGGCGACACTTGGGGGAGGCCTATGTCCAGCAGTGGACGTCTTTCGGCTGAAATGATGATGATGATGATGAAATAATTTAAATTACATGACCCACAAAATAAATACTAGCTCCTTATTTTTAAACATCCATTACGCTAGTTTACTACGTCATATTTACCTAGTGTCATTGTTAGAATATGGGAGTAAAGATTTTATGGAAAAATTCTCAAAAATTTTTAGAATTATAATAATTTCGTAAAAAAAAACACTCAGATAATTTTTTTTTTCGTTGCTATGGCGACTTTACGACTTATAGAAGTTACTCTTAAAATATTTCGTGTATGAATAGTTAGACCTTATATATGGCAGCCGGGACCAAGAGGCACAGAGGAAACTCGGTATGTAATGGGTGGTCACACATCCACAGAAAAGCCTAGGCAAGCACGGCTTAACCTGAAGATCGATCCGAGCGGCTGTTATTATCTAGCCACGAGATCCGTGATTTGTACCGTAAATACTGAACAAAATAAGGTAAATTCACAAGTTTCGTCCGTCGCGTGTTCCGACAGTTGCATTTCACCAGGTTACAGCAACTCGGTCAGGTGACCGCACTGATTACTGCGTTACATAATATCTTTATACTTCTAATTATGCAGGGTGAGTAGGTGTACCTACCAGCATAGTAGCTTGATTGACAATTCGTCGGGGATAGTACAAATCCGCGGAATTAGCATTGGATAATTCTGCGTATCTGACAAATGTAGCCAATTTCAATTACGCTTTGTCGTAGCGACTAAATTAATGAATTTAATTGATTTCAACTGTTAAAAATACATAGAACTCATGAATTGTTACTATTCATGTAAAAATGAGGTCAAAAATTGTTGAAATAAAAAAAAATATTAACTTATAACCTTCCCCTGTAAACCTACACGTAGTGCAGATACGCGCACTTTACGTGTGGTAGATTCGCGGATTTGCACTATCCCCGACGAATTGGCCTTATACCTTGTATGTACCAAAGAGAAATACCTAGATCCCCGCTGTCATTTGTAGATCTTTGACAGTCGCTACAAGTAGTCAGTGGCCCGAAAGTCTGACAACCAGTTTTACCAAGGAGTATCGTATTACCCAATATCTCAGTAGCAGCCACGGAGTCTGGAGCTATGCCCAGTTGAAGACAATAAGCTCGTCCCTACATGGGACAACATAACTGGCGAAATGTGAGTCTAGTTACTATTAGGTACACCTCTACCTAAACCTTCAGGGATTACAGGTGTGATGTTATGTTATTTAGTTTGATGTACAGAATGCTTGGTTGACGGCTTCGTGAAGGGCGCGTTTACACCTTGTAAAGCCCGCCTTATAAACACATCAGCTTAGTAGACTGTTACGATCACAGATATAGATAGACCTAGATAACGCGAAAGCAACTACTTCGCGTGCCTAGCTTACGTACAAAAATCGTAAGTGGCCAATTTCGAACTCAGTCTACATCGGAGCATAGCGCTAGTTTGACGTCAGTGGACGTCATGGCGGGGGGTAGGACGAGGGGGGCGCCGTCCGCGGCGGCGTCTTTGAATCGATTTGTTTTTCCCATCACTAAATAGTGTTTGTGACGTCATAATAGGTAGTCAAAAAATGGCACGCTTGGTTTTCATACAGATCGTGATACTTGCGTTATCTAGGTCTATCTATATCTGTGGTTACAATCCACTTTACAGATTAAAGCGTTGAAAGTATAATTACCCAATTTATTAAAAAAAAACCGGCCAAGTGCGAGTTGGACTCGCGCACCGAGGGTTCCGTATAAACTTGTAGGTGTTTTGTTATTAAACTACATATTTACGGTTTTCAGATTTTTTCCTTTACATGTGCTGTAAGACATTGCTTCTTGCCAAATTTCGTGATTCTAGGTCAACGGGAAGTAGCCTATAGGTTTTGATTCCCTTGTGAAATCGCAAAATATGCGACATAAACGGTCATATCTTTTGATCGCTTTGACTATCTAGTTTTTTATTTTTTCACTGCTCCAAGGGGTAACAGACTAGACTATTTGATATTACGTTCAGCTTGATACCTCCACGCGTTCCTGAGACAAAGGGTCTTGACAGACGGACATACAGACAGATGGACAACAAAGTGAACCTATAATTGTAGTTTTTTCCGACTAAGTAACCCTAAAAACACATAATTACTCTTGAAACGAATAAATAACGAACTGGTTAGCGATCAACCGACATAGATAATTAAATTAATCAATTAAAATGTTGTAGTTATGCGTCATAAACTTCTGTAGTATACATGATGTTCGTAGGCCGATAGTTAGATACAGCCCGCAGCCAGTCTGTTCCGCCACCTTTTTAACCGACTTCTAAAAAAGAGGAGGTACGGGGAAGGTTCTTATATATCTATGTGGATGATCTGCTAATAACTTTTAGTAACAATGGAAAATTAATACTTGAAAAGAATTTGTGTACGACACCATCATACCACAACAAAAAAAAAGTTTTGCTAAAAAAAATAAACGACCTCCAAAGAAAACACTAAAAAGTGGAAAATTACTTCCGGAAGTCAGTGGGAAATAAGTCAATGAAACAAACAAAAGTCGCCGACTTCTGGAAGTAAAGTTATTATCCACTTTTTTGTGTTTTTTTTGGAAGTCGGTTATTATTTTTGTTAAGGTCACCGTTCCGTTTAGCTCTTACTTCTAGTCTCAGCTCCTGGACTGGTAGGTACAAGACAGGGCCGATATACGCGCGTATTCAGTTTCTGCATCCTCCTTCATTTGGAAAAGAATTAGATTGTATCTTGCTGTGGAGGCGTTGAAATTGGCTGGGCTAGCGGCGCCCACGCACCTAAGAAAAATTTAAGACTTTTCAGAATATAAATAAGCCTATTTTTGGGACAAGCCCACCACACTATTCGCAAACCACTGCAACTCCTGTGCGCCAGAATCAACAGTGGCGACCACCAGAAAAGCACCGAGACAATGAAGCTCGACGAAGTCCCAGAGAAATTAAACTGTCTTGGATCCCGCAACGAAATTAATCAGAAAAGTATAGCGGAGGACGAGGAAAAAGAAATTGCGAATGCCTGGTAGCTTTCATGTCTAGATTTAATATTGGTCAAATAAATGTAATTATTCCGACGTACCGGTCTCCATCGTTGTCAGCTACCCTGTATCGCGCCTGTGGACGGCGAAGTTATGGGCTAGCTCGCCGTCCGGCCGTCTTATGACCGTGTTGACGGCGCGTTCGTGTTCCACGCGCGCCTCAGAGAGATGTCAGCAACCACGTAGGGGTCCGCATGGGCCGATGCCTGCCAGGGCTGCGGGACTGTTCGAAAGAGATACCGCTGCCCTGGAACACAAAGGGCAAAGAAGGAACATGGATGGGTTTTAGTCAGTACAAGTCTGACACTCCCTTCCGCTCCACCCAGAGCGGGGTGGGGGGAGGGGGGTTATTTGATGATTTCCCATCCTAAAAAAAAAACCCTGTATATCATAATCATATGCCTGCATTTTCCCAACTATGTTAGGGTCGGCTTCCAGTCTAACCGGATGTAGCTGAATACCAGTATTTTACATGGAACGACATGCTACGGCTGCCTATCTGACCTCCACAATGCATTTAATCCTGTATATGCGATACCCCTCGGTAAGACTGAAGCTACCCTGTATATAAACGATTAATTAGGAATATAGTACCACTAACATACGACCCTGATTTTGGTCCAAGAAATTGTAACATGTTACTAGAAAAGTAAATAAAAGAAGGTCGAAAGCTATGTCTAACTACAAGATTTCAGGTTTAGTATGTTAGGGGTATCAAGAACAGGGTGTAAAGTTCTTCATCCCCCATAGAAAAGGGAGGATCCTCCGACCAGACGGGTGTTGTGTCTGGTGGGCTACTGCCCGATGGTTATAGACGGGTTTTTCTTCGTCTTCAATCGGTCCCACATTATTGAGGATCGTGGTCACTGTTCTGGACCATACCTGGGAACCTTCTTGGTACGGAAATATTAGAGGTCAAAGTTCCAACTTTCTCACAAATTTTTTAATTCAATTCAATTTTAACATTATTTTTGACATTAAAATTTTATGAGTGTGTAATTTCTTTTATATTAAAAAAAAATCGAATTTGTCCTCTAACCACGGCCGCAAAAATAAGCTTTTTTGTCACTTTTAGATAGTAAAATTTTCTATACTTGTGAATTGCTGAAAAAAAAGGAAATGACAGGGACGTGTCTACAGTAGACCTTGATTTTATGAAAAAAAAGATTGCTCTAGAGCAAGGCCGCCCCACCTTTTTAACAATGCAATGGGACAAATTAATGATTTAAATTCACAGACTGAACACTGCCGGTTCAATTTTTGAGTAGTAAGTACTTTTGATAGCAATAACGCCAATAAACCTTAACTTATATTATGGCTTTGTGCAATAGAAGACAAAACAGCATTTTCAAAATTATCGTTTAATTAAAATAATAAAATAAATAACACCTTCTGCCAAACAAAGAAACGAAATTGACTAAAATCTACTACAAACGAAATTGATCTAAATCTGCTTTTCTTTGCTTTTTTTCTTTGCTTTTGCTGCTATATTAATCATCAGATGGTGATAGAAATTTTAAACTTGCTCACGCGGGCCATTTAAAAATCGTGGTGTTGGGCGGCTTTGCTCGAGAGGGATTATACAGGAAGAAAAAAGAGCAACACAATTGTATGGAGAATCGTAGCCCCTGTTCTCTCTTAAGCCGAGCACGCGAAGATAGTGATCTTGCGTTATCTAGGTAAATCTAAAGGGTGTAAATAGACCCTTAATGAAGCCGAAACGCACTTGTTCTCCCCGTCTTTGCGATCATTTTTTTGTTCTAGACCTTACCTGGGACCTTCTAGTTATGGAGATATTGGGGGTCAAAGTTCAAACTTATTCACAAGTTTTTTTTTAAATAAATGTTTTTAATGTAATATTTTTACTTTACACACCTCCACGACCTCCGTACTATTCAATCCATCCATCAGCACAATGCTTTGAGTGCTTTCCATCGAGAATTACCGTAAAACGTGATTTTTCAACCCCAAAAAAAAAAGGCGATTCCCAGCAATAATTTTTGCGTAAAGTTACTTAGTTTGACGTACAGGATGCTTGGTTGACGGCTATGTGAAGGGTCTATTTACACCCTGTATATCTGTCGGTACAACCAATCAGAAAAACTTTTGCTACAAAATGAGCCTTCTGAATTTCCCTATTCACTATAATTTCGCTACGATCTTCGTCCATACATCAACAGGTTCCGTCGCGGTCTATTGGACCCCTTACCACACGCGTGTATATGTATGTGCTAGTATCATGATTGTACCGCATTTTCTGTCTGTCTATCAAACAAGGAGGGCGCTTATACTGTTCCAAAAATGAGGGTGAGTGATTTTTAAATGTAGCAGATTCAAGTATGTGTGTGTGGTGCAGTGGCGAAGGCTCCATACAACTCGATTCCTACCGGCTTCCCTTTGAAAAATGGCACAGTCAGTATTCTATAGACAAATAATATAATCACATTAAAGATATGTACTCCGGCTTATCTCTTACAAAAAATGGACTTATTCGTCAACTAGCGATTTTACCATTTTTTTTTGTCGTCAACTCGCTCGCACTCTATAATGTACAGTCAAATAAAAACGGACTGAAACTAACCTCTTACAAAATTGACCCTTCGCTACTGGTATGGTGTGTATTGTGTTACTCAGTAAGTGAGTTGTGGAGGCCAGATAGGCGACCGCTCCATCTTTCTTTATCGTGTGGTTAGTGCCTAACCTGGTGTCAGAGTTTTTATGCCGCCCATGGGCCTCTGACTTGGCTTTACATGCCGTCGAGAAATATCTCTCAGGCATGCTGGTTTCCTCACGATGTTTTCCTTCACCAAAGCAAGTGATAATTATACAACACGCATATGAATCTAAAAAAATCAGAGGTGCGTGTCTTGGGTTCGAACTTGCGACCTATGACTTGACAGTCCGACGGTAACACCACTCTCAGAATGAAGTACTGAATACATGGTCACCGTTTTCACGTCGGCGTCCCTTCCACCTTGTATAATGACGTAGGTCTGGCGGTCACAAGATCCATAAACAAGAAAAAACAAAACATTATTTGATTTGGTCTAGTGATCGCATCAAGTGCGACAACTGAGCATTTCCTGGGTTCGAATCCCAGGTCGGGCATATTGTTATTGGGTTTTTCCATCAGGAATTTCTCAGTAGCAACCACGGAGTCTGATTTGCGCCCGGTTGATGGATGGGTCGCCCCCTATTACATGGGACTTAAAAATAACTGTGGGTGTACTATTATTACTTTGTGTAATTTATTTCATCACCACTGCTCTTAAAACGGTGAAGGAAAACATCGTGAGGAAACCGGCATGTCGTAGAACCAAAAATTCGAAGACATGTGACATCTACCAACCCGCACTGGGCCCGCGTGGTGGATTATAGCCCAGACCTCGTAGAGAGGAGGCCTGTGCCCCAGCAGTGGGAACATTATAGGCTGATTATGGTTGGTGGTACTATTAGGTACTTATAGACATGATGTTATGTTATGTTATAATTTATTTTTGTTATTTGTTTCAGTTGATATGTTTCTGGTGTTTTCTGCTGGCGGCTGTGGTCCGCGCACAAGACAATGGGTACTACGCACCACAGACTTTTAGACAAGTAAGTGTTCTAATTATAACGAAGCTGTTGCCCGTGACCTTTGTTCGCGTGGAATTGTTTAAAAAAAAAAATTAATCGATTTTTTTTTAAAAGGAGATGTTTTAATTCAGGCTACCACTATGTATTACATAGATAAGTAAGAATCAAAATCTCGCAGTCAAAAATAGGTTTGCTGTACGTATATTTGTTATTTTGTGTGCAATAAAGAATAAGAATAAGAAAAAAATAGGGGAATTTCATAAAATACTAAGAAATTAATTACATATCGAGTTTCCTCCGTGCCTCGGAAAGCACGTTAAGCGGTTGGTCGCGATAGTCATTTGTAGATCTTTGTCAGTCGTTACAGGTAGTCAGTGGCCCGAAAGTCTGACAACCAGTCTTACCAAGGGATATCGTATTACCCAGTAATAACTGGCTTGTGAAGGTCAGATAGGCAGTCGCTCCATGTATAATACTGTTATTCCTCTGCATCCGGTTAGACTGGAAGCCGACCCCAACTTTTTTGGGAAGAGGCTAGGCAGATGATGATGAATGCAAGTTAAAGATTTATAGATGTTATTGTGCGGCAAACGAAAGATAAGGAAAACCAACGAAACGATATTATTTAGACTAGAAACGGGATATTTTCCATGTTTACTGTTTGTTTTGAGTTCACGATATTTCGGCGCTGTTGCAAGCACCATGATCACGGATAAATTGAAGTTATTGCGGGTGGGTGTTTATGAGCAGACAAATCGGTCTACCCTCTTTCTTGTTCGTTTTTTGCACTCAGTACCGCTACCACTGTCACTCACAACTCGATTCTGTTCCCGACATACGAAACTCACTGTGTCCGCTTGCGAACTTTTTTCCGCACTACCGACCGAACGGTAGACCGATTTTTCTGCTCAGAAACACCTACCCGCAATAACTTCAGTTTATTCGTGATCATGGTGCTTACAACAGCGCCGAAATATCGGGAACTCAATAAAAACAGTAAACATGGTAAATATCCCGTCTCTAGTCTAAATAATAATGTTAGTGACCATGATAGTTTAAAATCCTATATCAACGAAACGATGGATGGATTGTGTGAGGATTGATATGAAAGAGAAAGGAGTAAATGATGCCGTGACGTTTGACGGGAGAATGGAAGAAGACAACGTGTTTCGCCGACCCGAAGTAGAATGAGACAAGGGCAGGAAGACGATGATGACTCTTCTTTGTTTACAGCTTGAAATCATCTGATAATCACTACATAGTATAAAACAAAGTCGCTTTCTCTGTCCCTATGTCCCTTTGTATGCTTAAATCTTTGAAACTACGCAACGGATTTTGATGCGGTTTTTTTTAATAGATAGAGTGATTCAAGAGGAAGGTTTATATGTATATATTGCACCTGTGCGAAGCCGGGGCGGGTCGCTAGTTAAAGTATAATTCCCACTACCTCCTTGGTCTAGTGGTCGTAAACGCAACTGCTGAGCATGAGGTCCTGGGTTCAATTCCCAGGTCGGGCAAGATGTTATTGTGTTTTTCCTTCAGGATTTTTTCAGTAGCAGCAAAGGAGTTGATGGTAATAGGCTCGCCCCCTATTGCATGGTATGTACTATAACTAACGAAATGTTTTTGCACTATTAGGTACACCTCTGCCCAACCTTTCCGGGATTACAGACGTGATGTTATTTATGTAGTCCTTTTTTTTTTTTTTTGTACCCACCCTGTAATTTAGTTATGAAAGCTTTGAAGCTCGGTAACTGTCCCAAGGGATCATATACATATACAACTGAATATAGTTTGTTCAGAATAAGTAACTGAATCGATTCCAATAATTTTTAAACTATGTTATATTTTTTTCCCAAAAATATTTAAAAAAGTTACAAGTTGGACAGCAAGCGACTTTAAGTACCTATCACAATAATTTAGGTACCTACTGCCAAATTATTATTATCAGTGAGCTCAAGACGACGCTGGAGGCGCGCGCTGCGTGGTGACCGCGTTTTTGTGCAGACAACTAGATAACAGAACAAGCTTATAACTTTGTGATTTTTCATGATACAGTTTTGAAATTTTGTACATAGATTCTTTATATAAAAATACTAGACACGTGTATCAGGTTTCGCATATACTAAAACTAATGTTGTAAATTAATCCATGTTATAAACTATCTTTGTGACAAATTTCATCAAAATCCGTTCAGGAGTTTCTGCGTGAAAGAGTAACAAACAGCCATCTATCAATCCTCACAAACTTACGCATTTACAATATTAATAAGATTTCACCATGCCTTCCACCAACGCAATATTCAAGAATTCAAGATTAATAAAACCATTTCCGCCAACCATTCAATAATATCAGTAGCCCATCAGTATCTACACCTAAGCAACGGTTGCCTAACCCTTAATTGGGGCACTTACGAACATTGCAGCGTTTGACTAAATAGCTGGTGGACTGTAACACATAGTGTGCGCTCAGTCGGGTGGAGCGGTTAATTGGTCTTGGGTAATTTATTATTGTAGATTCATTAGTTGATAAGGGCAATCGGGCTTTGGCGGCAAGCCCTATAAGTAGGTACCTAGCAGTAGCGAAGGGTCAATTTTTGTAAGAGATAAGGCGGAGTACATATCTTTAATCATAATCATAATTTTATTTTATTTAATTTATTAGGGAAAACAAACAATTACACATTAAGGATAACAAAAAAACAAAAATATAAGATACAAAAATGATACAAATGTGAAATCAACCACGTTCTCCACAGATAAACAATTAGACAATATGATAAATAACAAAAAAGATCAATACAAATAGTGAAGCATCAACAACACCAACAATGAAGCTATTAATAGTGTCTCACAATGAAATTTATTTGTTAACATATGTACAAAGTACAGATCTTATGTTTGATGAGCAGAGCGCTCTGGTATGCCAGGAGGCGTGCAAAATGGTGTGCAAATCTAGCTCAGGATTACAAATTATTTACTAAAATATTCGAAAATCATGTATAATTATGGTATTAACATAAATTAGATAATAAATTGAACAATTACATATTATTTAATGCTCCAATTATGTCAGACGAGAGAAATTATTAAAATGTAAAAATCCATGTTAAAATAATTAAAATGTCAAAGTTATTTAATGTCAATATTAATATTAAGCATAATTTATCTCAAACCTCAATATTTGTCATTTTAAATTAAAAAAATCTTTAATGTGATTAAATTACTTATTTATCTATTGAATACTTTTTTTTTTTAGAAAAAAACGTTGCCCCACACTAGGAATTTCTCCTGTATCGTGGGTGCGTTTACAAACATTTAAAGTCACATACACAAACAGCCAGACCCGGAACAACTACCTGTAGGCCATACAAATATTTGTTCCGTGCTGGAATCGAACCCGCGACACGAGGCGCAGCAGTCAATCTCTCAGCCACTGCGCCAACCGTGCCGTCATACTGACTGTGTCGTTTTTCCAAGGGAAGCCTATAGGAATCGAGTTGTATGGAACCTTCGCCACTGGTGCCTAGTATATCCCTAGTCAATGAAAGAGATAGCCTAAGTTCAATGTACCAAGTCTAAGGCCTATTCAAAGAAGGAGATCTATGCAAATTTCAAACAACTCCGCTTACCTACCGATTAGATGCATGATCTATGTGTCGGATCCGGTCGTTAGTATAGATATAAAATGAATCGCAAGTGCGCTGGTGGAGACGTCACGCGACCTACTTACAAGTCTACCCACACTACAGCGTGTTTCTACAGAGCCTTGATGTTCAGCTCGAGGTCAATGTCTGATCGCGGCGGAGTTGAGACGTCTTGGAACTGTATCCGATTCATTGTGCCCCGTGTTATTGTGTTAAGTTGTAATCTCAAGTAATTCGTTAGTTTTGCTAGAAACAGTGTATCGCACTCAGTGTGTTTTCATAGCACGAAACAAATCGTCTGCCCACATGATGTACGAGCCTTACGGAGTAAATCCTGACATATGCGACATATGTATGATTTAAATCTTAATTAATAGATTTAAAGATTTACTACTATTCCGCATTTGACATTCAAAATTTAATGGCCTAATTCTTTCTTTATCGTGTGGTTAGTGCCTAACCTGGTGTCAGAGTTTTTATGCCGCCCATGGGCCTCTGACTTGGCTTTACATGCCGTCGAGAACTATCTCTCAGGCTGGTTTCCTCACGATTGCCTATTGAAAAATAAATATACGCGTCGAATTGAGAACATTCTACCTTTTTTTTAACCCCCGACGCAAAAAGAGTTGTTATAAGTTTGACCGCAATGTGTGTGTGTCTGTTTCTTACACCGTAGCTCTTAAACGAGTGAACCGATTTGGATGCAGTTTTTTTATTTGAAAGCTAGTTTCTTGGTGATGGTTCTTAGATACGTTTTTATCAAAATCGGTGCAGCCATTTACTAGTTATGGGGGGATGAAAGTGGGTACGAATATTTTCAAATATACCCAAGTGGGGTACCAAATTAAAGGGCATGATGAATTAGACATGTTTTATCAAAACTCAGCTATTTAATTAACTTTTCAAATGTTTGTTCACTTTTCTTTGCTGCGATGGGGGTTTTTTAAATTTTAAATTTATGTTTTGTTCATTGGTTTATTAATGGTTTGCCTACTAAACACGATAAAATAAAAGACACTGATTTTCTGGCAACTACGGGGACTTCAGTTGGTGTCCCTTCCACCGAGTACCTACACGTAACGTGTTTTTAAGGTCTATTCAAAAATAAGCGGTATTCGCTGCCGCTGTGGGTAGAGGTACATACCGCGCGGGTTTCGCTCAGGTATTTAGTATCAAGTTCCACGGCTAGAGCGACCTAAGCGGTATTCGCTGCCGCTGTGTGTAAAAGTGCATACCGCGCGGCTTTCGCTCAGGTATTTAGTATCAAGTTCCGCAGACGGTAGCGAAATCCGCTTTGGTATGAACAGCAATATTACCGCATACCCATAGGTTTTCTCTACCGCCGACGGTAGTGAATACCGGTTAGGTTTGAATATTGTATTGTATTGTATAACGGGATGGTGTCCGCAACTCCACGTCAACGCGTATTTTGCGTGCGGGTGGGAAATTGATTCGATCCACCCTAACTCCCCGAGAAAGGCCAGCAGCGCCTTGATGTTACTGACAGTCTCGTGGAGAGTACCTGGGTTACTAAAGTACTTAGGTTTGAATAAATAGGCCTTAAAAATAATTATTAATGGCTTAAGAGTCAATAGCCTCGACCAACATCTGAGGAGGCTTTCGCTTGGCAGCTGGATCAAGGGCTTGATTCAGAAAGCAGTACTTCTGGACACGGCGCGTATCGTTAGGAGGTTCCTCTCTCAAGAGCCCTGATCACCGGTAGCTCGGATCCTGTTCCCGATGCCGGTGGGCTACTATTTTTTATATTTTTAAATGTTTTTTTTTATATTACTTTGTATAGAAATATTTAAAAATGTAAATTATATGTAAAGAAAATAAATAAAGGATATAATAATTAATAGTTTAATAGTTCTTTATTAAGTTGTTTTGCTTGTTTGGTCTAAAACCTACATTGTTATTGATCAACTATAAGAGCGTATGGTAACCACCAGGTCGAGCCAGTTCTCTTCAAACCCTTGGGCAGGCCTTGGAACCAAAAGATTCCTGTAAGCATAACTTGTATATAGCTTAGGTCTTAAGACCTGGGGATAGTTATATGACCTATCTTTCATTATAAGAATACAGGGTGTAAAAGACAGCCGTCCACAAACTGATGGGGTGAATTCAGTATATCATAGTAAGATGACCGGTACAAGAAATTATTTCATTAACGTTATGGGGATCCAACAAATTTGATTTGTTTTATTTCCTCATACGCAATGTATCGTTACCGTGGCAAAACCCACGTAGCGAACGGCAAGCGCAACGACGAGATCGATGAACTCTGTAGTGAGACAGGAAGTGAATAGCTGATTTCACGCGTCGTTCGTTAGAGTATTTCAACATGCATTGTAGTCTTTTTTTAACCGTATCATTAACATAAATGGAGTGCTGCGTACAGAGAATGTAATTTTACACTGAAATAAAGAGTGTAAAAAAAAATATCTTGAGAATAAATCCGGTGGAAAATGATTCAAAATAAGGAGCTGAATGCATCCTATCAGTTTGCGGAGGGCTGTCCCTTTCACCTTGTATAATCAGTAGGTGTCCGTCATCTTTGCTAAACCGAGCCTTTTTGACACAGCACGCGTAGCAAGACCACCGTAGAAACGGATTTTGTCGACGAAAGAAACGACAAAATGACTGATTTCTTTTGTTGATCTGTCATGTTGTCGATTCCTCCGTCGACAATCCAGTTTCTACGGTTGCCATGCTGTGAAACATACAGTGTTAGGCTATTCACACACGACACCCCTCGTCCGCGCGGACGGGCGGCGGGTGGTGAAGCGGATCACACGTCGCATCGCATTTGTTTCGCAGTCCGCCCGAAAACGCGGACGAACCGTGTCGTGTGAGACTAGCCTTATCTCTCTTGTTTAGATTTAAGTTTTATTTCTGTTGATGTGAAACATCTATAAGCGCGCTTAGACAGTAAAACCAACTCGTATGCCGTGACTGAAGATGGCATGACGCTGTCATGGCGTGATGCCTCCTCTATGCCACGTAAAGTCATTTTTGTCATTTCGAATCGATAAAAGAAAATGCTTTATTGGAATATTTATTCTCCGTATTTCGTTAAAGGTTTTTTTTTAAATAAATTTTGAATTTTAATATTAACATAGATGTTTCACATCTGCCGCGTGTCCCGCGACGGCCATTTTTTTTTTGCTGGTTTTTATTTTGCGCACTTGTGGTGTGTGCCAAATAAATGTAATTGCTTTCTTTTCTTACTTTCTATCAAAAAAGATCTTTGTTCGACAGAATGACCCGTATCAGAGGACGCTGTTCTCGCCTGCACCTAATGACGTCAATGCACAAAGTACTACCGTCGTGGAGCCGTGGAGACCAGCCCCAGCCAATGAGCAATGGAAAGGAAATCAAGGTATGAAAGCCGAGCTTTTGGCTTGGAAACAAAAATATCTTATTACTAGCCGACCCGCCCCACCTTCGCCCAGTGACGGATACTAACTTACAACCCTTATTTCACCCGTCCTCGGGTACATTATCTTCAGCCTACAGCAGTCCACTGCTGGACATAGGCCTCTTCAATCGGACGCCACTCAAATCGATTCTCGGCAAGTCACATCCAGTCGTCTGAGGGCGTCCCACCTTACGCTTGCCGATTCGCGGTCTCCACTTAAGAACACGTTTATCCCAATGGTCATCGGTTCTACGGCTAGTATTGCCGGCCCAGTACCACTCCCGTTTACTTATTCTGTGAGCTATGTCGACAACTCTGGTTCTCTGTCGGATCACCTCGTTCGGGATGCGATCCCTCAGAGACTCCAAGCATAGCCCGCTCCATAGCTCGCTGGGCGACCTTGAATTTATGAACTAACCGTACCGTGAGTGCCTCCAGGTTGAAGGCTATAGCTATCATCATTTTGTACTACAGTTATGACTACAACTTATCATATCATTATCTCGTCTCGTCTCGACAACCTTATCATTATCTCGTCTTCCTGCCCTTGTCCCATTCTACTTGAGGTCGGCGCAACACGTTTTCTTCTTCTATTCTTCCCTGTCAGACGTCACGGCATCATTTACTCCTTTCTCTTTCATATCATTCCTCATAATCCATCGATCTTTTCTTTGGCCTTCCTCTCCCTCTCCATCCATCAACATTCATGTCCACCATCTGTCACCTCAGGAATGTATTCAAAAAATAGCATTACAACAACCGTCGGGCAGTAGACCACCAGACCCTCGCATCGTCTGGTCGGAGGATCCTCCCTATTCAACGGAGAATGATGAAGTTTGCACCCATTTTCTGACACGTCTATACGCGTATTTAGATCGCAAAATTGGCCCCGCCGCAGGTTCTGTCATCCCGAAAGCTGAACCCTGGCGTCTCCCGTACGGCGGCCTCACGAAGGAGCAGCAAGCAGCTATTCTGCATCACAAGCAGTCTTTGACTTCAGGCAAGTAAAAAAAGAAAAATGCATTTTGAAAAACTCAAAATTAATTTATGGGGAACGGGTGTTTCCAAACTTAAAAAAAGGAACTCGTGGCTAGGTAATAAAAGCCGCTCGGGTCGATATTTAGGTTAAGCCGCGCTTGCCTAGGTTGGTCTGTGGATGGGTGACCATTACATACCGAGTTTCCTCCGTGCCTCGGAAAGCACGTTAAGCCGTTGGTCCCGGCTGTCATTTGTAGATCTTTGACAGTCGTTACAGGTAGTCAGTGGCCCAAAAAGTCTGATAACCAGTCTTACCAAGGGGCATCGTACTACCCAGTACTAACTGGGTTGTGGAGGTCATATAGGCAGTCGCTCCATGTAAAACAGCTATTTTTATTCAGTTGCATCCAGTTAGACTGGAAGGCGACCCCAACATAGTTGGGAAAAGGCTCGGCAGATGATGATGGTATTTCCAAACTAAAGTTAAAGAACTTTAAACTTCTGTTCAAAAATCTTATTGGGTATCTAATGTTCTCTCATGTCCAGATGGTGCCTTCCGCTTCGAGTACGCATCAGACAACGGCCTCGCGGTTGGGGAACAGATAGAGCCTGATGGTTCCAGGGTCGGTGCTTACCAGTACAAGGACCCCAGTGGACAGCTGGTCAAACTCAAGTATAGAGCCGGCAAGGACGGCTTCCAGGTATCATACTGGGTGTATAAATACCCTTAACGAAACTGAAAGGCACTTGTTCTCCCCGACGTTGTGATCTTTTTTGTTCCGGACCATACCTGGGAACCTCCGGACCATACCTGGGAACCGGGTCAAAGTTCTATTTCACAAGTTACTTTTAAAGTACAAGTTTTGAATGTTATAACTTTACTTTAAATACCTCCATGACCCGTGCAATGCATCATCAGCACAATGTTTCGGGTCCTACTGTAAAACGTGATTTTTTACCCCAAAAAGAAGTTGTTTCCTTGCAATATATATTTTTTTTATTGTATTTTTTTTTCTAACTACAGATTATGTCTGATCTTCACGATTTCGGCTTCTCAAGAGAGATTTTATGTTCCTATTAATAATTTTGTTGTTTGTAATGTTGTTAAACTGGAGTTAAACTTACTGATCGTATAAGGAACTCGATACTGCGTTCCAAAACTCAAATTGCCGATGTAGGTCACACGGCTGCCAAGCTTAAATGGAACTGGGCTGGCCATATCCGTCGCATGCCGGAGGAGCTATGGGCTAAAGTAATAACACAATGGGTCCCAAACAGCAGCAAACGGCAACGCGGCAGGCCCAGAAGGAGATGGCGGGACGAACTCGACTCTTTTCAAAAAATTGGCGAGCAACAGTACTGGATAGGAATAAGTGGAAGGAGGGAAGGGAGGCCTTTGCCCTGCAGTGGGACACAAATGGCTGATAATAATAATAAATTGTACTTGTAGCCAGGATTATCCACCAGCAACTTGCTCTAAAATACAACCTTGTGGAATCGGAAGTTCCGTACTATAAGTATGTGCCCGACCCAGTTCTCGAAAATGGCAGTACCACATTGTACTGGAATCAATCCATCATCACTGACAGGACTATTGTAGCCAATAAGACTGATATAGTGGTGGTGGATCGATCAGAGCGGCGCGCAATGATTGTTGACATAACGGTCCCGCATGATGAGAACCTCGTGAAAGCCGAGAAAGATAAGAAAATCAAGTATCTTGACTTGGCTCACGAGGTTGTCGACATGTGGGATGTGGACTCAGCGGTCATTGTGCCGATGTTCGTCTCAGCCCATGGCTTAATTGCCAAGAGCCTCGACCAATACCTGAGGAGGCTCTCGTTAGACAGCTGGATCAAGGGCTTGATTTAGAAAGCGGTACTTCTGGACACGGCTCGTATTGTTAGGAGGTTCCTCTCTCTGGAGCCCTGACCGCCGGTAGCTTGGACCCTGTTCCCGATACCGGTGGGCTACTATTTTTATATTATTAAATGTTTTTTATATGGTTTTTGTTAAGAAATATTTAAAAATGTAATTAGTGTGTAAGAAAATAAATAAAGGATAAATTGTAATGTTGGTGTTGTGTGTGTGTAGTGTTTTGTTTCTTGTGGTACAGGGGATCCTAGTACAAGAGTCAGGGCTACACTGATGTTTGAACAATCACCTGTTTATAAAGATTTTATTATTATTTTAATATATTATTTTCTGCTACTCCTAGATTCTGGAAGGCAGCCACTTACCCAAGAGCCCGGAGCCAGTTGCTCCTAACAGCGGAGGTGAGTATCATTCTCAAATGTTCCCGGCCGGATGAGGTCACCTCAGTATTCTTTATAATATCCAAAAAAAAAAGGCTGGCAGCGTCCCTTTGAGCCACAATGGCGTTACTGTTTAGTGTATTCGCGCAGTTTCTTGTGTCTATTTTTAGGGTTCCATAGCCGAAGGTAACCAACGGGACCCTATTACTAAGCCTCCGCTGTCCGTCCGTCTGTCTGTCAGCACGCTGGATCTCATGACCCGTAATAGGTAGACAGTTGAAATTTTCACAGAATGTGTTTTTCTGTGGCCGCATTATCAATAAAAATAAATAAAAAATTTAAGGGGGCTCCCCTACTAGGCTCGTACGGATCTCTTCATGCGCTAGTCCATCTCGCACTTAGCCGGTTTTTTACCCAGTCGTATAAAAAGTAAAGTTCATGGGTACATTCTCTATAATTCATACTTGATTAATAGTAAAGACTGGTTGTTGCCCGCGACCTTCGTGAAATTATTATAAAAAATATTACTTTACCTTTTTGAATCGAATTTTGTTACCAATTTCAAGGGTTTTAATTTTTTTGCACGGAACTAATTATTCTTCTGAAATAAAAGTAACCTAAGTTAGCCTTTATAACATCAGCTATCTGCCAGTAAAAAAGCCATCAAAATCGGTCCAGCCGTTTCGGAGATCAGCCGGAACAAACAGACAGACGTACAAAAATTGAAAAAAATGTGTTTTTGTTTTAAGTGCCGTATATACTTTCATATGCATTCAGTAAAAAGCTGTTACATTGATATTACAAACAGACACTTCAATTTTATTGTGATGTCATTCTCTTGCCTTAATCCCAATTTATTTGTAGTCGGCGCAGCATGTCTTCTTCTCCCATACTTCTCTATTACTCGTCATCTCATCAGATATCTCCTTTCTTGCCATATCATCCTTCACACAGTCCATCCATGGTTTCTTTGGTCTTCCTCTACTCTTATACACATCCACATTCATACTCAAAACTATCCTCACGACATTTTCTGCATTCCTCCGCATCAAATGCCTATTTGTATAGATGTAAAGATTCTGAACACCTACAACCCTCACCACACCTTTCAGACAACTACTACCAACAGGCGTACGCTCAACAGAGACAGCAGTACAACTTGCAGCAGCAGTACAACCAGCAGAAACCTGAACCGCAACAGCAGAGCTGGGGACAGAACCAGGTAAGATCATCACATCTTTGTAACAGGAAGAGGTAGGCAGAAGTACATCATTATGAATGGTAATAGAGCCTCTAACAGTCCACCGTTGTGCACAGTAGTGGTGAAGCTTCTATAGAACCCGATTCCTACCGGCGTCCCTTTGAAAAATGGCACAGCCAGTATTCTATAGAGAATAATATTCTATACATAAAGAAACGATGAATGGACTGTGTAAAGAATGATATGGCAAGAAAGGAGGTGTCTGATGAGATGACAAGTAATAGAGAAGTATGGAAGAAGAAGACGTGCTGCGCCGATCCCAAATGAATTGGGATAAGGGCACGAGAATGATGATTCTATACAGTAAAGATTCCTCAAACAAGAACTCCGGCTTACCTCTTACAAAAATTGATCCTTCGCTACTGGTGCACAGTGTTGTTTAACACCCAATGTACCATATTTTATGCAAATAAAGATTATATTCTAGTCTATTCTATCCTGTATTGGCCTACTGGTCAGTTGCTGGACAAAGGCGTCCCCAATTCCTTCCATAAACGGCAGATAAAAAGCGAAGAAGATGCAAGAAAATGCTGATCTGTGCGTCTAAATATGATTGCATCCTAAATTCCGAGCAATAGGGGGCGAACATGGGGTGTTGAACCTGAGTATTGAACCCAGGTGCATTTGCTTTGAGCAGCGGTGGCCCAGAGCTGGTGGCCCCGACTTATGAGTCGTGAGTTCGAACCCAGACAGACGCATTACTTTGTGTAATTGACTTCAGCACTGCTCTCAGACAGGTGAAGGAAAACATCATGAGGAAACCGGCATGTCCTAGAACCAAAAATTCGAAGACATGTGACATCTACCAATCCGCACTGGGCCCGCGTGGTGGATTATAGCCCATTCCCTCTCATAGAGAGGAGGCCTGTGTTCCAGCAGTGGGAACATTATATGCTGATTATGCTAGATCAACGAAGCAGTTATCCACCTTTTCCAACATTTCATTATTGTTTCAGGGTCCCGTAGGTGAGCAGCGACCGGCTGGCAATCAGTACTTCGTGTCCAATTGGAGAGCTCAAGCGGGAGGCGAGGATGATGGCCAGGTAGGACTCCACCTGCTCTGAAACCTATGAAGGGAACTTTAACTTTGCTTCGTCGGTTAAAAAAACGCTTTGCTGTTCCATACATTTTGAGCGTGTAGATGTTGCAGTTTTTTATGTAACAGCAGTTTTTTTTTATCATTTAAATTGGCTGGAAGTCAATCATGTTTTAAATACCTGCAAACAGTCCTGTTCATCATCGTCTTCCTGACCTTGTCCCATTCTACTTGGGGTTGGCGCAACACGTTTTCTTCTTCCATTCTCCCCTGTCAGACGTCACGGCATCATTTACTCCTTTCTCTTTCATATCATTCCTCACACAATCCATTGATCTTTGCTTTGGCCTTCCTCTCCCTCTCCATCCATCAATATTCATGTCCATCACTCTTTTAGTCACATGCGTTTCATCCCTCCTTATTACATGTCCATACCAAGATAGACGACTTCCTTTCAATTTTTTTTTGTGTTAATGTCTTTTTAACGCTGTGGAGCCAACTTAGACTTTACTTGGGCTAAGTACTTCTTCATAGTGGTTAGTGCCTAACCTGGTGTCAGAGTTTTTATGCCGCCCATGGACCTCACGAAGCCGAACGACATTTGTTCTTCCCGTCAATACGATATTTTTTTGTTCTGGACCATACCTGGGAACCTTTTAGTTACGGAGATATCTAAGGTCAAAGCTCAAACTTTTCAAGGTTTTTTTTTCATCCGGGTTTTCCATGTTATAACTTTAATTTAAATACCTCCATGACACCTGTGCTATTTAATGCATTTATCAGCACAATGTATTGAGTGCCTTACATTAATTCCTACCGTGATTTTTCACTCCTAAAGAAAAAGTCGTTTCCCAGCAATATTTTTTGCATAGAGTAACTTAGTTTGATGTACAGAATGCCTGGTTGACGGCTTCGTAAAGGGTCCGTTTACACATTGTATTTTTGTTTCAGTACCGTGAGAACGAAGTGGAGAACCAGAACAAACAACCGCATAACTTCGGAGACGGTTTTGCTTTCGCGTTTCAAGGTTAACAAGATGGCGGCTGATAAATTATAATGTTATGACTAACGATACATATGCAAGTGAAGGCGTCCCTTTGTGCCTATTGGCCTTGTTTCGTTCTGTCTCCTGCTGATATGGAGGGAAGTGAAAATCATGTTTGTCCTACTCCTCCGCTATACTTTTCTGATTAATTTCGTTGCGGAATCCAAGACAGTTGAATTGTTTCTCTGGGACTTCGTCGAGCTTCATTGTCTCGGCGCTTTTGTGGAGGTCGCCGCTGTTGATTCTGGCGCACAGGAGTTGCAGTTGTTTGGGAATGAAGGAAAGTATGAAGACGGGGGAATAGTTGAACTTTAAATGCGAATTTCGTAACTGAAACTGAACATACACCGACATGGGCAAGTGGACACTTATGAAAAATAAAAAGATAGGTGCACGGTTCGGGTTGGTCGTTTCCTATGGAGAAGAAACGGCAAGAAACATGGTTACTGTTTAAAAAGAATTGGTTTTTACAATGTTACTGTGTTACCATGTTAACAAGTGGGTCATCCACAGCCTGAATTCACCCACAGCTGGATACAGGCCTCTCTTGTCTTGTGCCAATCTCCTCGGTCCTATTTTTTGAAACGGTTTAAAATACCTACGCATACAGCACCGTCCGAGGAGACGGCTTGGTTCTGTGGGTCTTGCACCCACTAAAAAACACCGCCGTGAGCCTACTGTCGCTTTGGTAGATGAGCCGCGAGAACTGCTACGCATGATGTTCACGACCCATCCAGCACAGCCCGCCTCCTTTGGCGATGTCCGAGCTCACCTGAGACATCGCCACAACTCTTGAGGGTCGTGCAATGCGACGAAGATAGACACTCCGATCTATCGCCCGCTGGCACCTCATAGGGCGGCATCAGGTCGATATGCCGCCTCCTCACCGACCTGTCCTCCTAATCTCCACGGTCCTGTACCAGCATCATCCAGGTTTTGCCACCGATGACAACTATGTCATCCAGTCGATTATGTAAGTTACTTACATAATAAAACAATATTACCTTATTCAGGAGCTATGCATCTCAATATTCCGGAACAATGAAGAGACTGCTCTTGATCGCAGTTTAGATGTTCTGATCGTAATCAGTTTTTTTAGAGAAATTAAAAAAAAAACCCAGTGTCGTACGTGACTAAGTTCCAATTCTATTGCAATATAAAATTTTTAGGCATTTTTCTCACTCAAAAATCAACTTAGAACACACAACATAAAGTTGATAGTTGAATAAGTGACATCGACAACCAGTTATCTGACATACGTCATGGAATTTTCCATCGTCAAATTGAAATTCCATAATTAATTAATCAAAAAAATTCGAATGGGTGTAAAAGTACGTAGCGAAGCCGAAAGGCACTTGTTCTCCCCGTCATTGCGATATTGTTCTAGACCATACCTGGGAATCTTCTAGTTACAAAGATATTGGGGGTCAAAATTCCAACTTTTCACAACTTTTCAGTACTTTAATAACCTCCATGACACCTGTACTATGTAATGCTTTCATCAGCACAGTTTTGAGTGCGTTACATTGAGTCCTACCGTAAAACGTGATGTTTCACCCACTAAAAAAAAGTCGTTAACCAGCAATAATTTTTGCGTAGTTACTTAGTTTGATGTACAGAACGCTTGGTTGACGGCTTTGTGAAGGGGCCGTTTACACCTTGTATAAACACTGTTTTAAAACATAGATGTCGTTAGTTATAACAGACTTTTAACTTAATGTACTCTTTTACTTAAGGCTGTACTAATATAAATTAAGTAAATTATATACTGAATACATTTTTAATTGTTTTTTTTTCTTATATACTGGCCTGCAGCCTCCGTAGCATGACCACCGTAGACAAGCATTTCTTTGACGGAAGAATCGACAAAATGACAGATTGTGTCGACAAAATGACAGATTTCTTTCCACAATCTGTCATTTTGTCGATTCTTCCGTCAAAGAAATCCTTGTCTACGGTGGTCATGCTACGGGGGCTGGGGATCAAACCCAATACCCGATGACGAGTTGCTGGTGATGTTCTGAAGAAAAGAAAGAAAAAATATTTATTTGTCGCAGGGACATGACGTGCATCATTCAAAATGACAAAAAAAAATAAACAATAAACTATAAATTTAACAGGACGGAACAAAAAAAGAAAAAAGTTGACAGCTTGCACTCCGTGACTTCTGCTACTAGAGAACAACGATGCTTATTTTAATTTAATAAATTAATGATTTAAAATTAATGAAAAAAAAAAAAAATCAATGGAGCGCAGCATTCTAGGCGTCAAACTCACCGACCATGTACACAACACCACGCTGCGCTCTAAAACACAAATTACTGACGTTGCTCAAAAAGCCGTTAAGCTGAAGTGGGACTGGACTGGACACGTTTGCCGCATGCCCAATGAGCTGTGGGCCAAAATAACTACTTTCTGGAGTCTTGACACAGCTGGAAGTCGTCGCGGCAGACCTTTTAGAAGATGGCGGGACGAGCTGGACAGAACCAACGACCAGTGGCCCACATTAGCCCTGGGTCGTAGCAACTGGAAGTCATGGGGAGAGGCCTTTGCCCAGCAGTGGGATGACGCAGGCTAGCAGTATCAGTATCAGTAATGATTTAAAATTAACTAGCGATTCATCCCGGCTTCGTGCGGGTGAAACTTGAAAGGGAACAGAGCCTAGAGGTAGGTATATGAAGAAACTATTGCCGTCGCGCTGCGTCAAGTCTGCCGCCGTAGAGTGCGATAGGGACAGCTGCAGCTCAGTCCGATTATGTCACAAAAATATTGACGAGATCGACGTTTCGTATTCCTCTTTGTTCTGCTCGAAAACTGAGCCGATTCAACCGGTCACAAATCCAGACTCCGTTGTTGCTACTAGAAAGAGACATTCATCATCTGGTTAGCCTCTTCCCAGCTATGTTGGGGTCGGCTTCCAATCTAACCGGATGCAGCTGAATACCCCGTATTTTACATGGAGAGACTGCCTATCTGACCTCCACAACCCAGTTAGTACTAGGTAATACGATACCCCTTGGTAAGACTGGTAGTCAGACTTTTTGAACCACTGGCTACCTGTAACAAATGACAGCCGGGACCAACGGCTTAACGTGCTTTCCGAGGCACGGAGGAAACTCGGTATGTAATGGGTGGTCACCCATCTACAGACCAACCTAGGCAAGCACGGCTTAACCTAAAGATCGATCCGAGCGGCTGTTATTATTTAGCCACGAGCTAATCAACTAGAAAAGAAAGAGATATTCCTGATGGAAAAAACCAATAAAAATTTGCACGACCGCCAATCGAACCCAGGACCAACGAGGCAGTCAGTTTATATGGTTTTTGTTTATACATTTATACATATTCAGTACATCATTCTGAATATATATAAACTTTTCACGTACAGACGCTAGCACATCAAGCTAATACAATCTGCGGGACGTGAGAGGGAAAGAGCCTCACGTCCCAGGCGCCGCGGGAGACGCCCTGGGCGCCACCGTAGGCGCGGGCCTGTGGACGGCGAGTTATGGGCTAGCTCGCCGTCCGGCCGTCTTATGACGACAGGCCGTGTCGACGGCGCGTTCGTGTTCCACACGCGCCTCAAAGAGATGTCAGCAACCACGTAGGGGTCCGCATGGGCCGATGCCTGCCAGGGCTGCGGGACTGTTCGAAAGAGATACCGCGGCCCTGGAACACAAAGGGCAAAGAAGGAACATGGATGGGTTTTAGTCAGTACAAGTCTGACACTCCCTTCCACTCCGCCCAGAGTGAAGCATTAGGTTCAAGGTTGATTGGGAAAATTTGACAGTTTCGGGTAGCTTGATGTGCTGGCGTCTGTACTAGCTTGTTCAATGTACTACGCTTACTAATAAATATTTTCATTCTGTAAACAGATGAATGAACGACGTTCTCCTAGACTACTAAATTGAGTGCGCAAACAGCGAGTTCGCTGACGTGCGTCCACCGTCCATCTACGTGTGCGCGAAAATTTCGTTGAACACGCACACATTTTGTTCATGTTCACTTGAGCGAGTCCACCGAAAGTATCATTTGTGCGATACTCATCAAATGACCTCCCCCGCTCTGGGCGGAGCGGAAGGGAGTGTCAGACTTGGACTGACTAAAACCCATCCATGTTCCTTCTTTGCCCTTTGTGTTCCAGGGCCGCGGTTTCTATGTACGCGACACAGTGCTAAACACCGGTGGAATCACACCATAATGCTCTAATTGAAATAAATGCTTTGAGTTTGAGTTTGACAGGGCAACATCGTGTTGAGCCGACCCCAAGTAACATGGGACAACGGCTGAAAGATTATGATGAATCTTAGTTGAACCAAAAACTTTCTAGTCCAGTATATTTTTAGAAATTCTCCAGATCGAAATAAAATAAATAAATAAGTAAATTTCAATCTATTCGCGCGCTATCCACCTCGCCACCGACGCCTGTTGAATGTTTAGATGCGGTTTACATGTAGACGAGAATATCTAGTACAAGATGAAGTGTGTAAAAGTACCCTTAACGAAGCCGAAAGGCACTTATTCTCCTCGTCATTGCGATCATTTTTTTGTTCTAGACCATTACCTCCAACTTTTTCACAAGTTTTTAGTGTTATGACTTTATTAAAAAAAAACTCCACGACCCCCATACTATTCAATGCATCCATCAGCACATTGTTTTGAGTGCGTTACATTGAGTCCTAACGTAAAACGTGATTTCTCACCCCAAAAAAAAAGTCGTTTCCCAACAAGAATTTTTGCGTAGAGTTACTTAGTTTGATGTACAGAATGCTTGGTTGACGGCTTCGTGAAGGGTCCATTTACACTTTGTATATTAACCATAGATTCTTAAATAAGAAGTACTTCTATCTATAAATATAAATAGAATATAATGTAGAATAGAGCTATGAATATTATCTAAGTTATCGCCATGTGAACCGCGCTGGACTGAAGTGCTCCGCATTATCCTTAGTATTTGACCTCCCCTCCTGCCACAGACTAAGATATAGATATGACACTTCTTTGGGAGACATCAGTCTGAATGCGAATTCCTGTATCTGTATGTAATTTAAAACATAAAAGCCCGTGGCTCATTGCAGAGAAAATTAAACCATAAAATTTAAAAAATTGGTTACTAGCATTTGACCGCGGCTTCGCTCGCGTTAATTTAGAATTTGACGCTCAATTCGGCTTGTTATTACAAGCCGAATTGAGCGTCAAATTCTAAATTAATAATATTAATCAATCATGATTCGAAAGACAAGTTGCGCAATGTTCATAAGAACGTTATTCTTGTTTTCCTCGGGAACAGTACTATTTTTAAGGATGAATATGTCCATTTCTGTACACCTGATAACGTATATGCATAATTTCAAAATGATCGGTTCAGTGGTTTAGGCGTGAAAAGGTAACAAACAAACAAACAAATAAACTTAGTTTCGCATTTAGAATATTATTTTGAAGTTAGATTATAATTAGAATAGTTAGAACTAGTTAGAATATCTTAAGACATAACTTTAATTTTTGGTAGATTTTGACAGAATAGAATGCGTTATATGATTATATTTATGATTTATATTATAAATACAGGAAGTTCATTACTATTCTCATGTTAAATCAAATACCTATCCAACCCAGTTAGTACTGGGTAATACGATACCCCTTGGTAAAACTGGTTAACTGGCGAGTGTCAAAGATCTACAAATGACAGCCGGGATTAACGGCTTATCGTGCTTTCCGATGCACGGAGGAAACTCAATATTATGGGTGGTCACCCATCCACGGACCAACATTGTGTCTATACAGGGTGTAAACAGACCCTTCACATAGCCGTTAACCAAGCATTCTGTACATCAAACTAAGTAACTTTACGCAAAAATTATTACTAGGAAACGACTTATTTTTTGGTGTGAAAAATCAAGTTTTACGGTAGGACTCAATGGAAAGCACTCAAAACATTGAGCTGATGGATGGATTGAATAGTACGGGGGTCGTGGAGGTGTTTAAAGTGAAAATCATACAATAAAAACATGGAAAAAAAAAACTTGTGAAAAAGTTGGAAGACCCCCAATACCTTCGTAACTAGAAGGTTCCCAGGTATAGTCTAGAACAAAAAAAATAATCGCAAAGACGGGGAGAACAAGTGCCTTTCGGCTATGTTAAGTTTCTACGTACACCCGTTATTAATTTGATGCGACAGTCGCTAACATGTTATCGTTTATTTTCGTTCCAAAAACCTGTTGATAGTATTGTACCTAACTCCCCATCTGCACACCGTGCTCTATCCCCCCAGGGGGTTCAATTATCATCCCCTTTTATTACCAGTGGCTGTGGCAGACACGTTCAATTTCATCCCCGATAGCCCCCACTGGGGTAGCCAGGAATATATTAGGAATGCTTTGTATTCCGCCCGGCGCGGGAGCGGGGGCGTTATTATTTGAATGGTAGTAAAAATGAGAGGTTTGGCTTGCGTACAAAGGAATGGTATTATTAACTCTTAAGTTTTTAGAGGGTTGTTTAAAGACTACAAGGAGTCCTATCGAGGGGTATCGTAGTACCCAGTACTAACTGGGTTGTGGAGGTCAGATATGCAGCCGCTTCATGTAAAAAAAAACTGACTTCCAAAAAACCCCAAAAAAGTCTATTATAGACTTTTGGAAGTCGGTGGCAAAAAAAATTAATTCAACAAAGTCACGGTTATTAATGTAAAACACCCTAACGTGAAATATGACAACATCGCATTTTCTTAGCTTTAAAAATGAATGATTGGTTTGAATGAAAATGAATTAATTACTCGTATTTGTCAATGAAACTTAAATTCATTATGATTGATATCTTTGAAACTATTCATTTTTGGACCTCATATTCTAGGTTTTTTTTGTGTTATTTTTACTTATAGAATATAACCCATAAGTATGGGATAGAAAAAAAAACACGTTGTATAATAAAAGCGTGTAAAAAACAAAAGTTATATAAGTAAAGTCTCGAATATGTTAAACATATTTCTCCACAAACAAGTGGTTCATAAAACACTTATACGGATTGTAGTATTTATCACATAATGTACTATTCCGTCCCATACATACAGGGTGTTCATAACACACTTATACAGGGTGTGTGCGTGGGGGTATCGCTGTAACATTCCTGGCGCGCACATCGGCGCGTCGAGCTCACGAAGGCTTTATTAAATAACTGACGCCGCGCGAATTCTATTGAGCATCCACCGGTCAGGGGGATATGGTATGGGGGAAAACTAGGACGATTTTATTCTCGATTATTTTTTAAAGACTTTCTGCTTTTTTCAGGGTTTTTTCTTCTAATAGTGGGTTAATAACCAGTGCTGGATGCCAGTGCTGGATGGATGCCAGTGCTGGATGGATGCCAGTGCTGGATGGATGCCAGTGCTGGATTGATGACAGTGCTGGATGGATGCCAGTGCTGGATGGATGCCAGTGCTGGATGGATGCCAGTGCTGGATGGATGCCAGTGGTGGATTGATGACAGTGCTGGATGCCAGTGCTGGATGCCAGTGCTGGATGCCAGTGCTGGATGCCAGTGCTGGATGCCAGTGCTGGATGCCAGTGCTGGATGCCAGTGCTGGATGCCAGTGCTGGATGCCAGTGCTGGATGCCAGTGCTGGATGCCAGTGCTGGATGCCCGTGCTGGATGCCAGTGCTGGATGCCAGTGTTGGCAATAATGACACTACTTGTTATTTTTTCATACGGCGTAGCAGCCGTAGCGAAGTTGGCGCCGAGTTCGAACCCAACTGAAGACACGCATCTCTGAATTTTCGGATTCATGTGCATATTGTATAATTATCACTTGCTGAAGGTTGCAGGGATCCGCTGGATGCGAGTCGCACGGGACCGGTCAATGTGGCGACACTTGGGGGAGGCCTATGTCCAGCAGTGGACGTCTTTCAGCTGAAATGATGATGATGACGATCTAATTATTTACCAGTGTCGTCACTCAGTGCAAGCCAGAAGACGGGCATCGTCGCCGAGGGTGGCCTAGAAACGCTGGCGTGACGACTTAGAGGCGTTTGTGAGAGATTGGCCGGAGTGAGCCGCACGGAGAGAAGAGTGGAAGGCTATGGGGGAGGCCTGTGCCCAACAGTGGGACAATATAGGCTAAAAATAAATTTTACAACTCTACCTAATACTTAGGAAAAAAAAACCGGCCAACTGCGAGTTGGAGTCAAGCACCGAGGGTTCCGTACAAAGTTGTATGTATTTTGTTATTAAACTACATATTTACAGTTTTCAGATTTATTGCAGACGGACAACAAAATGATACTGTAACGGTTCCTTTTTTCTTTTGAGGTCATCGCAACGGATTGGAACGGATTTTTACAATCTATAAACGATATTAAATCGCGTACGCAGTATTTAAGGTCTATATTACCAAGCCGCGCACAGCAGCTTGACCGCGACTACCGCGACTCGCGATCGTAGCCGAAAGTATGCTGCGACACGCGATCGGATGAAATGAAACTAATTGACTAGACGAAGAAACGGATATGTCCGCAGGTGACGGTACGGAGCGTATAGTATTAAAGGTCTATCTTTTCATACACGAAATATTTTAAGAGTAACTTCTATAAGTCGTAACGTCGCCATAGCAACGAAAAAAAAAATTATCTAAGTGTTTTTTTTTACGAAATTATTATAATTCTATAAATTTTTGAGACTTTTTGCATAAAACCTTTACTCCCATATTCTAACAATGACAGTAGGTAAATACGACGTAATAAACTAGCGTAATGGATGTTCACCGATGACCTGGTGAAGGCTGCAGGGATCCGCTGGATGCGAGTCGCACGGGACCGGTCAATGTGGCGACACTTGGGGGAGGCCTATGTTCAGCAGTGGACGTCTTTCGGCTGAAATGATGATGATGATGATGAATGGATGTTCAAAAATAAGGAGCTAGTATTTATTTTGTGGGTCAAGTAATTTTATGTTATTTATTTTTTATAAAAATATACTCAGATAAAAAAAATAATCCCTTGAAATGGCTTCGTTATAGCCGTTAGATGATTCGCTGAAAATATTTCGTGTATGAATAGTTAGACCTTATATGTATAGTCCTATGCGTTGACATCCTGCCGGACGCGATCGGCTGTCGTCGCATCCGTTAGTATCCTTTGCGATCCGTTGTGATGCGTCCATTTGGTGGAAATCATCCTTTATGTTATGCTTCATGGTATAATTTCATGACTCATCATATCATCTAATTATAATTAGAACAATATCCCACTAGAAGCGCAAATCATGGCCACCACAACCGGACCTAATGAATCGACTACCATCGACAAATGATTTCCAACTCTTACGTAACAAGATAAAGTCTCTTTTCCTCTATCAATATTTTCGATTCAGTAGCTGTAAAGAATTTTATTGAATTGATGGAGTATTCTGGACTCTATGGCTTAAGAAATAAGGTTGAGTTTGCATTGTGCGGGCTTTCTGATATAAATGTAGGGGTCGAATTTTGTATAGTTAAATGTATTTGGATGTATAATCAAATTGATGCTGAAATAAATTCAATACGATAAAGATCTGGGAAATATGTATTCGATTATCTCGTGTAACACGAGTATAACTCGTGTCGTCTGCCTAGTCTTTTCCCAACTATGTTGGGGTCGGCTTCCAGTCTAACTGGATGTAGCTGAATACCAGTATAATGGATGTAAAACTACCCTTAACGAAGCTGAAAGGCACTTGTTCTCCCCGACTTTGCGATCATTTTTTTGTTCTAGACCATACCTGGGAACCTTCTAGTTACGGAGATATTGGGGGTCAAAGTTCCAACTTTTTCACAAGTTTTTTTATATACTAGTTTTTAATGTTATAACTTTACTTTAAATACCTCCACGACACCCGTACTATTCAATGCATTAATCAGACCAATGTTTTGAGTGATGTACATTGAGTCCTACCGTAAAACGTTATTTATCACCCCAAAAAAAGTCGTTTCTCAGCAATATTTTTTGCGTAGAGTTACTTAGTTTGATGTACAGAACGCTTGGTTGACGGCTTCGTGAAGGGTCCGTCTACATCTTGTATTACATGGAGCGACTGCCTATCTGACCTCCACAACCCAGTTAGTACTGGGTAATACGATACCTCTTGGTAAAACTGGTGGCCAGACTCTCAGGCTTCTGACTACTGTCAAGGATCTACGAATGCAGCTGTGGTGCACGGCTTTCTGAAGTACGGAGGTTTGTCGGCTTGAAATTAATGGTCACCAATCCATGGATCGACGGCGGTAAGTGTAGCTTAACCTTGATCGACTGGAGTTGTCGACATAGCTCGCAGAATAAGTAAGCTGAAGTGCCAATGGGCCGGCCATATTAGCCGTAGAACCGATGACCGTTGGGGTAGACGTGTTCTTGAGTAGAGACCGCGAATCGGCAAACGTAAGGTGGGACGCCCTCAGGCGAACGTGGAGTGACGGTCGGAGGGTGGCTGGTAGTAACTGGATGAGAGTTGCTAAAAAACGAGTTGAGTGACGTGCGATTGAGGTCTATGTCCTGCAGTTGACTGTTGTAGGCTGATGATAAAATAAAATTGAAGTGTCAGTTTGTAATTTCAAAATAACAATTTTTACTTAATGCATATATTGGATTCAAATAGAGACATAATACAATTTATTATTTAACTAGCTGACCCGCGCAACTTCGTCTGCGTTTGGATTTTCCCCGTTTTTTCAATCTTTTTCATAAATGCTCCGTTCCTATTAGTTGTAGCGTGATGTTATGTAGCCTATAACCTTCCTCGATAAATGGGCTATCCAACACTAAAATAATTTTTCAAATCGAACCAGTAGTTCCTGAGATTAGCGCGTTCAAACAAACAAACAAACAAACAAACTCTTCAGCTTTATAATATTAGTATAGATAATAATTTCATCCGGACGAACGTCGCGGGGCAAATATAGTTTAAAAAAAACGCATCTTTTCCCTACAAAAATGCAAAAACCTCCTACACGGTCAAAATGTATGGAACACAAGTTTATTTTTAATTTCCGATTTTCTATGGTTTCAGAATGATGTACTATAAGTGGTAACCGTTCGTGCAGCGGTCTCCCTTCCACCCTGTATTCTCTGCTTCATCATCAGTCATCATCATTCTCTTGTCCTTATCCCAATTCATTTGTGGTCGGCACAGCATGTCTTCCAGTCTTTATTATTTTGTTAAATGAATATGGTCTTAGTTCAGTATTACCTATTGTTTTGTTTAATGATGGTTTCCTAGTATATTTCAATTATTCATAGATTATATTAGAGGAGATTTATGTCTAGATAGATATATACATACTATTATTATGGCGGAATGTGTCCTGTTCTACAACATTATTTTTAGTATATGCGAAACCTAAATAAAGTTTGTTCAGAATAAGTAACTGAATCGATTCCAATCATGTTATATTTTTTCCCAAAAATATTTAAAAAAGTTAAGAGTTGAGACACCGAGCGACTTTAAGTACCTATCGCAATAATTTAGGTACCCACTGCCAAATTATTATTATCAATGAGCTCAAGACGACGCTGGAGGCACGCGCTGCGTGGTGACCACGTTTTTGTGCGGATAACTAGGTAACAGAACAAGCTTATAACTTTCTGATTTTTCATGATACAGTTTTTATATACCACATTTTATGCAAATAAATATACTTACTTACTTACTCCATACTTTTCTATTACTCGTCATCTCATCAGACACCTCCTTTCTTGTACACAGTCCATCCATCGTTTCTGCTTATTCCGTCGAAATGGCTAGACTATTCACTCCTAAACTGATTCTGTTGGTAAGATTGGTTCAATCTAAGAGAAGGCACGCGCGTTGCTAGGCAACCGTGAGGTGTACTTTAAGTTTGTCTATACCGTCGACGAGCATAGATCCTTATCATATAACTACTTTCTGTTCATTCTTAGGGTTCCGTAATCAAAGGGTAGCCAACGCACCCTATTACTAAGCCTCAGCTGTCCGTCTGTCTGTCAGCGGGCTGTATCTCATGATCCGTGATAGGTAGACAGTTGAAATTTTCACAGAAAGTGTATTTCTGTTGCCGCTATAACAACAAACAAACAAAATAAATTAAAAATTAAACCTACTATAATGGAACGGAACCCATTTTGAATGTATTTTTTTGTATTGGTTGATAGGACATGGCCGTGCTAAAAACTTGTATTAGGGGTTTGGCATTATTAAAAAAAACCGGCCAAGAGCTAGTTGGACTCGTGCATGTAAGATTCTGTTCCATCGTAGTAGGTTTAGCCCATTTAATTTTTAATTTATTTTTATAATTTTTTGTTATAGCGTCAATAGAAATACACATTCTGTGAAAATTTCAACTGTCTACCTATTACAGATCATGAGATACAGCCCGCTGACAGACCGACGGACAGACGGACAGCGGAGGATTAGTAAAACGGTCCTGTTGGTTACCAGGTCAGTATCATCCCACTGTTGGGCAAAAGTTTCCCAAGCTATCAACTTTTTTGTACTGGAGATCATGGCCGTATTGTTTTCAATATTAAATACATTTTAGTTTGACATACGATTGACAGACGTCCTTGAAGTCCTGGATTCGAATCCCGGGCCGGATAAAAATATTTTTTCACCTGACACCCGAAATCTGGAATAATAATACCCGAATAATGTTAAAAGGCTCTCTCTTTTACATACCAGCCCCCGTAGCATGACCACCATAGACAAGGATTTCTTTGACGGAAGAATCGACAAAATGAAAGATAGTGCAAAGAAATTTGTCACTGTCATTGTCTCGACACAATCTGTCATTTTGTCGATTCTTCTGTCAAAGAAATCCTTGTCTACGGTGGTCATGCTACGGGGGCTGGAGAAATGTTGGTGTAATATACACCTCTGCTTATTCCTTTGAAGACTACAGGCGTGATATCTTATATCTTCAATCTATAGGCAAGTATAGTAAGGCAGAAGCGATGATTAGTCGCAAGTGCAGATCTGTGTAGCGCCCAGTCGCGGTGGCGGCATAGGAGAGCTGTGGAGTCGAAGACGATACTATTATTTTGTTCAGCCAACATTTATTATTGACACTAATAAATATTATACACTAGGGACCCGCCCGGCTAGGCACAGGTGCAATATATATATATAAACCTTCCTGTTAAATCACTCTATCTATTACTGAAAACCGCATCAAAATCCGTTGCGTAGTTTTAAAGATCTAAGCATACATAGGGACAGACAGCGGGAAGCGACTTTGTTTTATACTATGTAGTAATTTACAAATTAAAGTAACTTACTTAACAATAAACTAAAAAATGGCGTCAAAAATCTCTTCCTCAGTGCTGTCAACTGGTAATGTCCCCAAGAGACTGGCGGCGTTGCCACGTTGTATGGCAACGCTAAGCCTCTAGCCAAAGTAAAAGCCAGCTCTTGGGTCACGGGAAGTATGTTTTGAAATTTCCTTGAAAAGGCTGTGAGCACTCGGACCCCACGGTCCTAGAGTTCTACCAGTTGACAGCATTGAAGAGTAATTTTTTGACCTCTTTTTTAGTTTATTGTAAAGATACTTATATGTATAGACTTTAAGTTATTTTAATTTATAAATGTTTATAATATTTTTATGATTTGGCTTATTACATTAATAATAAAAATAAGAATTTCTTAATAAAAATTAGATTAAATAAACACATGTTTTAATGTATGTAAAGCCAACGATGTATAGCCAACGTAACAAAATAAATCCCGATTTGTAAGCCAACAGAATAAGATCATTTGGAAACCGAATTTTCTCAACATGAGTATTTGAGGAAGAGAGCTTATTGCCATCAATTGGGCACAAATCCAGACTATTATGCAGAGAATTATCAAGAAAAACAACATATACTGCCTACCCGAGTCACATCCAATTATGACACAGTGTGACTCATTGGGACTATTTTTCCCATCGAGTCACACAGGGTTCATAATGTGACACGATGCATCCTTTGTTTCCAGGAGCGTTCCCAAAGAGTAACACACACTTGTTTCACATTGCAATTTTATTATTCCGGTTTAATCATCTAAAATGAAATTAAAACGAAGCTGAGCTAGTCAAAAATAAAATTTCAATGTGCAAGTGTGTGTGACTCTTTGGGAACGCTTCTGGAAAAAAGGTTGTAACGAGTCACATTGTGCCCCGTGTGTGACTCAATGGGAAAAATCATCACAACGAGTCATACTGTGACCCGTGTGTGACTTGATGGGAAAAATAATCCCAGCGAATCACATTGTGATACGTCTGGGTGTGTGTGACTCGCTGAGAACCCACCGCCCGATCTAGGTTTATTCAAAACTGTGTGTTTCAAGCCAGTACTTTACATAAATAGACGAAGAGATATTGTTTCTTAAATAAGATTTATAAAAAGCCTTTGGCACATCTACACACTAAATATGATAATTACATTTCTAACATATTACCCTACTCCATTGCATTCTTGTCTGTCCATCTGTCCCTAAAGGACTTTAAGTGCTAGAGAGAGAGAGAGGAATAGATCTCTCGGCTTATGTGTAGGGTGACTATCCATCATGGCTTTATCAGGAACAACCAGACCAAGTAGCAGTATAGCTTTTTCTGAAGGAAATCGTTCGAAGACGTACTGCCATCATCCATAACTCCGAGCCAAGCATTGCTGCCGTCCAGTTTGAAGAGTATAATGGGTATAAAAGTACCCTTAACGAAGCCGAAACGCACTTGCCCTCCCCATCAATGCGATAATTTTTTTTGTTAAAGACCAAACCTGGTAATCTTCTAGTTACGGAGATATTGGGGGTTGCAACTTTTTCACAAGTTTTTTTTTAAATCATCATCCTCATCATCATTTCAGCCGAAAGACGTCCACTGCTGGACATAGGCCTCCCCCATAGGGAGGGTTTTGCCATAATCGCCACGCTTGGCACGCGGGTTGGCGATCGCAGTAGGGTTGTCAAAAAAAAAAAAACCACAGAGAACGCTGCTGCCCATTCTCTGGTAAGTCCCTTAGTCGCCTCTTACGACACCCACGGGAAGATATGGGATATATAAGATATTAAAAACTAGTATTTTTTTAAATACTAGTTTTTAATGTTATAACTTTAAATACCTACCGACTACCGTACTATTCAACGCAACCATAGGCACAATGTTTTGAGTGCGTTACATTGAGTCCTACCATAAAACGATACTTCACCCCAAAAAAAGTAATTTCCCAGCAATATTTTTTGCGTAGTTACTTAGTTTGATGTACAGAACGCTTGGTTGACGGCTTCGTGACGGGTCCGTTTAAACCCTGCATATGGGTGCTGATGAAATTATGGGGACATGAGACCTTTCAGCTTTGTCTCTGGACCTACGATACCTCTGGTATTGCAGACTGCCAATTCACGTACATGAAAAACATGATGTATGAACATAAACAAAGCAAAATCAGGAGGTAAACTATGATCTGTAAATTTTGAATGCTCTCTTTGGAAAAAAACAATCAAATTCCTAATTTAAAATAGGTATTTTTGACCGATACGTTCGGGACGTTTAAAACTGGGATGAGCGCAGTTACCCAGCGCCACATAAATATAATCTAATCATGAATGGTATCAAAATATATGGTTGCCCTACAGTATGACTTCAGAATAGATATCACGTTACTGCTATCTTCTGCGTAGACTTTCTATTTACAGCTTACTGCCGTTTCATCCGATGTCTAATCGGATTCAAAGATTAATTAATACCATCAGCTTTAAATTGAAGTTGGTTTTGTAAGAATTGGAATGTATTAAATTTCATTCGTTCCTTTTTTGCGCCACAAAAGAGATGTGGCTGAGATGAGAATGCTAAGGGGAATGTGTGGTGTTACACGAATGGATAAAATAAGAAATGAGTATACAACATTAGTTTTAGTATATGCGAAACCTGATACACATGTCTAGTATTTTTATGTTAAGAATCTATGTTCAAAATTTCAAAACTGTATCATGAAAAATCACAAACTTGTAAGCTTGTTCTGTTACCTAGTTGTCCGCACAAAAACGCGGTCAACACGCAGCGCGCGCCTCCAGCCTCGTCTTGAGCTCATTGATAATAATAATTTGGCAGTAGGTACCTAAATTATTGCGAAAGGTACTCAAAGTCGCTCGGTATCCAACTTTTAACTTTTTTAAATATTTTTGGGAAAAAATATAATATGGTTTAAAAATTATTGGAATCGATTAAGTTACTTATTCTGAACAAACTATAAAAAATTCTGAATAAAAATAATGTTGTGTAAGAGGAAGTCTGACAGTGGCGCCGGTGACTGAAAAGTTGTGTGGTAATCGGTTGTCGTGGTATGGACATGTGATGCGGAGGAGTGAGGAAGGTAGATGGATTGTGTGAAGACTGATATGAAAGAGAAAGGAGTAAATGATGCCGTGACGTCTGACGGCGGAATGGAAGAAGAAAACGTGTTGCGACGACCCCACACTGCGGGACAAGAGCAGGAAGATGATGACATTATCCGGTTTTTCTTGCTTCTGTTACACAGCGTAATATTGTGTGTAAACTTATACTGTCACTTACGGGATATCTTCCGTGATTGTTCATTATTTTGAGCTACCGATATTTCGAAGCTGTTGCAAGCGCCATGATCGCGGGATGACAAAACATATCGGGAGATCAAAATAATAAACAATTTATTTATATTTCCTTTATTTAAATTTTTACAAATTATTTTACATTTTTAAATATTCCTTAAAAAAAATATATAAAAAAACATTTAAAAATATAAAAAATTGTAGCCCACCGGTATCGGGAACAGGGTCCAAGCTACCGGCGGTCAGGGCTCCAGGGAGAGGAACCTCCTAACAATACGAGCCGTGTCCAAAAGTACCGCTTTCTGAATCAAGCCCTTGATCCAGCTGCCTAACGAGAGCCTCCTCAGGTATTGGTCGAGGCTCTTGGCAATTAAGCCATGGGCTGATACGACTATCGGCACAATGATCGCTGAGTCCACATCCCACATGTCGACAACCTCGCGAGCCAAGTCAAGATACTTGATTTTCTTATCTTTCTCGGCTTTCACGAGGTTCTCATCATGCGGGACCGTTATGTCAACAATCATTGTGCGCCGCTCTGATCGATCCACCACCACTATATCAGGCTTATTGGCTACAATAGTCCTGTCAGTGATGATGGATTGATCCCAGTACAATGTGATACTGCCATTTTCGAGAACTGGGTCGGGCACATACTTATAGTACGGCACTTCCGATTCCACAAGGTTGTATTTTAGAGCTAGTTGCTGATGGATAATCCTGGCTACAAGGTTGTGTCTATGCAAGTACTCTCCGTTAGCCAGACGAGAACACCCGGAGGTAATGTGACGGATTGATTCGCCTGGACGGTGGCATGCCCGACATATGTCAACCGTACCGTCCTTCACAATAAATCTCCGGTAGTTATTTGTCATCATAACTTCATCCATAATTGCACAGACAAAACCTTCGGTTTCTCCGAAGAGGTCCCCGGAACGTAGCCAGGCTACGGACGCTGATAGGTCTACATCGGGCCCATGCAGGGCCCGGAAAAAGCGTCCGTGAAGCTCTTTACTCTGCCATACCTCCATGCGGTCGTTAGTGTCAAGCACTAAGGGTTTGCGCCAGTTCTCTTTAGCCAAGGAAAGCGGGGTGAGGCCCTTGTCCACTGCGACCACATCTCGATGCATCCCCACGTCGGTTTCAAGGAAATATTCCCTGAGACTGCATATCTCGCGATTGTGGAGAGTCTTAGCGTTTAAAAAGCCTCGACCCCCACACTTCCGCGGGATATACAGTCTCATAATAGAAGAACGCGGGTGATGCATTCGATATGCCGTCAACAATGTACGGACCCTCCTATCCAGGGCGTCTAGTTCTGTTTGAGTCCATTTGAGTATGCCGAAAGAGTACATCAGAACCGGCATGACCCAACCGTTGAAGGCACGTACCCTATTGCCGCCTGATAAAAGACTATTAAATACTTTTTTCAGGCGGCCAAAGAAGCGCTCCTTCAACGATTGCTTCATGTCAGCAACATTGATGCCCAGCGCTTCCGACATACCCAAATACTTATAGGTTTCGGTTGCTGAGAGGGATCTAAGATTTATGGAATCCGAGAGCTGGGTTCCCACAGATTCCACAATCTCCCCTCGCTTTACATGCATGACCGCACATTTGTCCACACCAAATTCCATCCTGATGGCGCTACTGAAAGTTTCAGTTACCTTCAGTAGCTCCATCAGTTGCAAATCGTTGGGGGCAAAGAGTTTCAGGTCATCCATGTAAAGGAGGTGAGATATAACTTGACCACCTCTCCTCAACCGATAGCCTAGACCTGAATCCTCCAGCAGCGTGCTAAGAGGATTCAAGGCTAAGCAGAACCAAAGTGGACTCAAACTATCGCCCTGAAATATACCTCGCTCTATCCTTATCGGCTCGCTATTCCTCTGGATTTGCCGACATCCTGGATAGCGAAGGACTGTCCTCCATTGCCCCATACATGACATCAGGAAGGTGCGCAGAGTTGCATCAACTTTATACAACTCTAGCACCCTCATGAGCCATGTATGTGGCACCGAGTCATAGGCCTTCTTATAGTCTATCCAACATGTCGACAGATCCCTTCGGGAACGGCGAACCTGTTGACTAATGGCCATATCAATGAGGAGTAGCTCCTTAGTACCGCGGGACCCGTTCCTACATCCATTTTGAGAAGCGGACATGATAGAATTGTCATCAATGTGTTTGTTAAGTTTAGCTCTCAAAATGGATGTAAGAACTTTATAGACCGTCGGAAGACAGGTAATTGGTCTATAATTTTTGGGCTCCGCAGTACTACCCGATTTATGGAGCAGGTGGGTTATACCTGTTGTCAGGAACTCTGGTAGCGACCCTGACTCTAAGGCTGACTGGAACAGGATCGCCAGGCGAGCGTGCGACCTTGTGAACCATTTAATCCAAAAGTTGTGCAGTCCATCCGGCCCTGGAGATTTCCAGTTAGGCAACGGACGGACTGCACGAACTACGTCTTGGGGGCTGATAGTGATTGCCCCCATTTCTGGTACTAGATCGCACGCTCGCTCGACCCCCTGAGTCCATTCACCCTCGGTATGGCTAACAGGCACCGACCAGATGCTGCGCCAGAACGAACACATGGCATCATCATCCGGTAGGCGCGTGTCAGTCACACCTTGGTCCGGGCGCTCCCAAGCCCTGTATACCCACCTTTCATCTCTTTGAAAAGTGCGATTTTGAGTGTATCGGTCCACCCGCCGCTTATACCTACGAATACGGTTTGCCCATGCATACACTTTCTGCTTCAGGAAGTCGATGCGCTCTGTGATACGGGACATGTAGTCTCGAGGACTGATATCAGTCCCCGAGAACGCCCGCCTCACAAAACGCATCACTCTAGGACGAGTATTGCCCTCCCTGAAGCAGATCAGTTTGCCGATGAGTGCTCTGGCCCCACCAATACGTCGTTCAATCCTGTACTGCCATGGCGGTACGGCTGGTTTAGGTCGTGTAGCTCTGTCATTAGAAAATTTGACATGAGCTACACGACATGCCGCTACAGCCGCACAATACAGGATTGAGTGAGCATCGGTGAGGTCTTCGCAGTTATCAAAATAGTTTGACAACTGCGAATCCAGGACAGCCACCAGCGCCCTATTTTTGTTATGCATGGGCAAACGAGGTATGCGTGGTCTAAGGTCGGGTTGCATGAACCGATATTCTCGAATCGCACCCTCCAAAGCACTCCTCATTTCCTCATTACACTGGGTACTTACATTAGTAACTATGTCATTACTCACGTCGTTATCGCGATTCGGTATTATAGTAGACTGTGGTGAAACCACAGCCTGCGGCGGCGGCGTAGCAATGACATGGCTACTCTGCATTTCAGTCCGCAAGCGATCAAGTACGGTGTCATCCAACATACGATTACGCTGGATGACTCGCACCTGATCCGACAGTCGTTGTGCCGACACGTTGACAGCTGGTTCAAGCACCTGAAACAGAGAGAGCATCCGAACACGGTACGCGGTCAGGTTGTTTCCTCCCTCTGTAGCCCCATAGTATGAGCGCATGACGTTTTCATTGATGGATTGCGTCCATCGCATGCGCTGCACACTCCCGCCGGGAGCTGGGACCCTATCAGAGGCCGGTGGGCCTCGAGGTCCTAAACCGTCCGGCGGCCGGCGTCCTCCCCGTCGACGAACAGGTGGTGGCGTCGTCGGCGGAGAGAAATACTCATCGCTCGAGCTCGACGCAACTGCCACGGCCGGTGTCACAGCACTCATGACGGGGCTGGATTCCGGCGGCGGCGAGGCGGAGCTGAGCGACGGGTCCGGAGGCGATAGGCGTGCGCGTTTTGCTGCTGCTCTGGTCAACATTTATCTTCATATTATATATTCGTCTTCTTCAAAATTTTTGTGACAGACAATGTCATTGTGTCAATTCCAAATTGTGGTTTTTTTCTTTGGTTTTCTATTGAATTTCGTTTTCATTTTGGTATTTTTATTTAAAAAGGCTATTAATAAAACGGTGGTATCGGTTAAATCTTCGGGTATAACTTTTAAATATTTATATTTTAGAAAATTTGATAAGTCTGTTATGAAGACGTTTGGTTGACGTAAGTTTTCTTATTTATATTATTATTATTATTTTTTTTTTATTTTTTTTTTAAATTTTTATTTATAAATAGTAAACATGGTAAATATCCCGTTTCCTGTCTAAGTAATAATGTTAGTGACCATGATAGTTTAAAATCTTATATAACAATTTATTTATTAAAACTTTATGTACAAGAGTGGTACATAGGCGGACTTAATACCACAAGGCATTCTCTACCAGTCAACCTTTGGATTAAATAAGAAAACATATTTAAAATAACTTCTTGCTTTCGAAAATTTATATAGGCACTTATAATGATACTAATACACATATACAAATAAAATAAACTAAAACATATTTTAACAAATACCAAAATAAAAAACGAGAAACCTAATAATAATTACCATGACTCGACTTCTAATAGAGAGAGCTGTTTATTCTGTGTATTGTATAAAAGTGAATTTGCTTTCAACTTTTTTAATGCCAAAAGGTAGCGCGTTCCAGAGCTTTATTGTAGATATAGAGTAAGAATTTTACATAAAACCGGTGAGGTGTGAAGGAATTTGAAGAAGTAGATTTTTGGAAGCTCGAAGGTTACGACTGTGGGAACTGTCCAACACTTTAAAATAAGTTTTTAGATAAACGGGAGCACATTGGTCGATAGGTAAACCGTGAAAGCTTAAAACAGTATTGTGTGTAAGTTATTTATTTAACCTTCAGTTTAAGAAATTGATGGGTGACATTGAAGTCTTGCGTAGGTGAGGAACAAAGTGACCATTTGTCACTATTTTGCGAAGCAGGAACATCTCATTACCAAATCATCTACTTGTGGCATTAAAGTGAACGGTTAATACACGAAATGACCCAAAAATAAGAATGCTTGTAGTTGACAATCAAACAGATTTGGTATAGAAGAAATGTCTTAGAAAAACCGGTCACGTGTGAGTTGGAGCCGCGCCCCTTTAGTTTTTTATTTGTTGATGTAACGGCAACAGAAATACATATTCTGTGTAAATTTCAACTGTCTACCTATTAGGGATCATGAGATACAGCCCGCTGACAGACAGACGGACGGACAGCGGAGGCTTAGTAATAGGATCACGTTGGTTACCCTTCCAGTCATCATCATCATCATTTCAGCCGAAAGATGTCCACTGCTGGACATAGGTCTCCCCCAAAAGGGGGGTTTTTGCCATAATCGCCACGCTTGGCAGGCGGGTTGGCGATCGCAGTATGGTTGTTGCTAAAACACAGACAACGCTGCTGCCCATTCTCTGGTAAGTCCCTTAGTCGCCTCTTACGACACCCACGGGAAGATATGGGATGGTGCTATTCTTTACGTCCGACACCATACAGTATCCTTCCAGTACGGGACCCTAAAAACTGTGATTCCAAGACGCAGTGAAGCCTTAAAGCTAATTATAAAGTTGCAAAGTTTGATACGTTACACTTACCGACGCCTGCTTCCTTAGCCTGTCGATGACAATTTAAATTGAGTCAGCCCAAAATTTGGCGACGAGTTTGGCACTTTCAGTAGCGTCCATCAGCTCCTGTGATGTACAAACAACAGGACAGGCACGACACGATAGCAAGTGTCCCATCGTTTGTGGGGCAACACCACACTCTAGGGCAGTCATCTATGAATCTCTACCACCCATGAATCTCCACACCAGTTGGTGGTAACAACAGAATACTTGCGCGAAAGGCACTTGAATTTTTTTTGTTGTTTTTTAAATTATATAAGGTTCTTAGACACCGAAAATCAGGTCAAAATGAAAATCCAAGATAGGGCGCCGATGAATTCGCGCAAAATCCCATTCGCGAAGATGTCTTTCGCAGAAGTGCGCGACTAAGGCATCGTTCACACCAAAACGTATTATCCGCCGCCGACTTTGAGTATGCTCACTGTCAGCCCCGTATACATCAGTACCCGCCAGCACCGTATAGTCGGTCCCGTGTTAACGAAAAGTTAAATATACAACATTTTTTTTAGTATATGCGAAACCTGAATATAGTTTGTTCAGAATAACTAACTGAATCGATTCCAATAACTTTTAAACCATGTTATATTTTGTCCTAAAAATATTTAAAAGAAGTTACAAGTTGGCAACGAGCGACATTAAGTACCTGTCGCAATAATTTAGGTACCTACTGCCAAATTATGTTTATCAATGAGCTCAAGACGACGTTGGAGGTTCTCGCGCGGGCGCGCTGCGTGGTGACCACGATTTTGTGCGGACAACCAGGTAACAGAACAAGCTTATAACTTTGTGATTTTTCATGACACAGTTTTGAAATTTTGTACATAGATTCTTTACATAAAAATACTCGACACGTCTTTCAGGTTTCGCATATACTAAAATTAATGTTGTATATGGACAAGCGATAAACTGCGTAACGCGCGCTCACAGTCAGCGGCTGACAATACGTTTGGTCTGAACAGTGACTTAGTATCCTAATACCACCAACTGGTTAGTGTCGGTACAAGTGTAACGTGTCTGTCGTGCAAGTACTACCACCGCGCTTCCTGACGGTCGACTACTTTTAACCCTTATCCTCTGAGTTATAAGGTTGAAAAGAGCTCGACCGTCAGTGAGCGGAGTAGTACTTACATTCACAAGTCCTTTCGCGAAAGAGGTGTCGCTTCTGCTTCGCTTCGAAGTCATTCTATAAAAGATATAAAAGATCAAGCACTGTATACGATACGCACTAATCAGATGGAACTGCGACAGCGAAAACTTCTAGATGTATGTAACAAACACTAATATAGGCGTAATGCATACTTTCCGAGAGCCAGTCGCAGTTTTAAAGTTTCTTGTGAAACGAATTGACCTATAATTCTGCACCAATGCAAGCACAGTAAGTAAACTCTTGGCGAAGCCATTTTTTGTACAGGAGGCACCTGCCTTCATTTGAACTGTTTATTTATTTATTTATTTAATGCACAATGTACACAACCAATTTTACACGCTAAGCTTAAACTAGTGAGTACATGACCCTGTTAGGGCGCAGCAAGATAACTTAAAACTAATATTGCAGAGTATGTATTATCTAATAATTATGACTTACAGAGATCATTAGGAACTTTCACATTTAAACATTATGTTAATTAAACTATAAGTTTGAAAATTCCAGTCTAGCATTTCGTTTTATTTACTTAATAAAATTAAAATCACAACAAAATCAATAAACATGTCACATCCAAGTTAGCTAAATTTAATAAAAATAAAATAAAATAAACCATTTTTTTTTTACCTTGGCCAAAGGCTTAGCGTTGCCATACAACGTGGCAACGCCGCCAGTCTTTTGGGTACATTACCAGCTGACAGCGTTGAGAAGGAGTTTTTTGACGCCATTTTTTAAGTTTATTTTTAAGTTAGTTAGTTAATATAGGTTATATTAATTTATTAATGTATTTATATATATATATAATATTTACTTCTACAAATAAATAATGACATTTACTTTTTTAATTCATCAATAATTTGACAATTTCACAGTACATTTCAACATTATTTTGTGTTGAAAGTTTGTGATACAATATACCTAGTATATAATTCAGGAGGTAACTTATGCTATAAGCAAGTAATTATTTTTGTATTTATATGTGGAGGCTTGTAATTAGCAATTATTTAGTTATCTAGTACATAATCATAATCATTTATTTGCAATAAGTATTGGTACATTTTGGTCTTAAATCAGTTGAGGTTCCTAATACATAGTCAGATATAGATGACATGCAAAATTTAGATTGAATACAATACACACACACACACATATACTACACACACACACACATACACACACACAACACACACACACACACACACACATATACACACACACACACTACACACACACACTACACACACACACACACACAAACACCCACCATATCCACACACACACACACTACACACACACACTCACTCTCTCACTCTCTCTCTTTCTATATACTTTTTTTTTTTTTTTTTTAGTATTGTTATTATAATGCTATTAGTCTGTAAGCTTTACTAAAATGTAAAAACCTTTAACCCAATTTGTTTGGTGTCCGGCAGCATGTCTTCTTCTTCCATATTACTTCTCTATTACTCGTTCATCTCATCAGTCACCTGCTTTCTACCCTCCCTTCTCCTTGTAGCATGTAGGCTATAAATTAATAGTATCATATTAAACCACCAGATGGCGTTCCAGTAAAACATTTAAAAGCTTCTTCCACTATTCTTTTATTTAATGCTATCGTAAAGCATTTTTAAACGACTGTGCCAATATTCCAACATAGTTGTGGTAATACATTGTAAATTATTAACCAAATTTAACATGAGTATATCTTCTTTATCGTGTGGTTAGTACCTAACCTGGTGTCAGAGTTTTTATGCCGCCCATGGGCCTCTGACTTGGCTTTACATACCGTCGAGAAATATCTCTCAGGCATGCTGGTTTCCTCTCGATGATTTCCTTCACCGAAGCAAGTGATAATTAAACAATACGCACATGAATCCGAAAAATCAGAGGTGCGCGCGTTTTGGCAATCCGACGGTCACACCACTAGACTCTCACTGCTTTTTATGAGTATAATCAGCCTAATATTTTCCCACGGCTGGGACACAGGCCTCCTCACTATGAGAGGGAGTGTGCTGTAATCCATTACGTGGGCCCAGCGCAGGTAGGTAGATGTCACATGTCTTCGAATGTTTGGTTCTAGGACATGCCGATGTTTTCCTTCACAGTTTTGAGAGCGTTGAAATAAATTAAAGTTTTTATCTGCAGAAGAGTTGTCAGTATTTTTGTTAGTACGTTTTCAATAGTGTAACAGGTAATATCGCCAAAAAAAATCTCGCCGGCAACTGTTTACGCTTCGAGCATGGCACGAGACGGTGAAGGAACGGTATAATGAGCATAGCCTAATACTTTATATTCAAAGAATAAGTTTAAACACGTATGGCGACCGCTAGAAACGGGTATGATACGTTCTAGTGGGCATAGTAGACCGAGCCGAGCTTTTTCCGTTCCGGATACGTTCATAGCACGGTTATGGTATGGTACGGTGCCGAGTGTGGGGGGCAGAGTCCTTTATGTCAAACCAATGCATTACAGACTTTTCCATCATAATTATTTTATCTAGTTGAACTATGTACGTCAACAGTACATGACATTTTATATCTAAGTATACAAATAAATAAAATTGAAGTGTCTGTTTGTAATTTCAAAATAACAGCTTTTTACTGAATGGATATGAAAGTATATACGGTACACACAAACATTATTAATTTTTTTTTCTGTCTCTGTTTGTTACGGCTAATCTCTGAAACGGTTGGACTGATTTTAACGGGACTTTACTGACAGATAGATGATGTTATAAGGTTTAACATAGGCTACTTTTATTATAAAATAAGAATTAAGGTTTCATACAAAAAAATTAAAACCCTTGAAATTGGTAACAAAATTCGACTCAAAAAGGGAAGTCATATTGATTAAGTAACCAAGTTCCAATTGTATTAAGTAGATTTTATTTTTGTATTATGAATGTACTATGCCGACATGTTGTGTTTAACTTTAACCATTATTTAATTCAATTTTCAATGTATGTAGTTATCAATCTCACTAATGTTTGCATGCCTAGTATAAGGTAGATTGTACAAGGCTCACCCATCTTATTGTGACATCTTATTTTATGTACCTGCAATCTATGCAAATAAATTTTACTTTACTTTAGTTTTACTTTTACTTTATAATTTCACACGAACGAAGATCGCGGCCAACAGCTAGTTCAACAATAAAAGTATACACTGTTCTTATGTAGGTACCAGTAGTGAAGGGACAATTTTTGTAAGAGGTAAGCCGGAGTACATATCTTTAATGAGATTATATTATTTGTCCATAGAATACTGACTGTGCCATTTTTCAAAGGGAATCCGGTAGGAATCGAGTTGTATGGAACCTTCGCCACTGGTAGGTACCAACTACAGGTTTACACAACATTCTCTTATGTACAATAAAGCTACATATCTATATCATCGTAAAGTTTTACGACATTATTTTTAGTATACGCGAAACCTGAATATAGTTTGTTCTGAAGAAGTAACTGAATCGATTCCAATAATTTTTAAACCATGTTATATTTTTTCCCAAAAATATTAAAAAAAGTTAATAGTTGGATACCGAGCGACGTTGAGTACCTATCGCAATAATTTAGGTACCTACTGCCAAATTATTGTTGTTAATGAGCTCAAGACGACGCTGGAGGCGCGCACTGTGTGGTGACCACGTTTTTCTGCGGACAACTAGGTAACAAAACAAGCTTATAACTTTGTGATTTTTCATGAAACAGTTTTAAAATTTTGTACATAGATTCTTTACATAAGAATACTAGACATGTGTATCAGGTTTAATGTTGTGGAATACTGACTGTGCCATTTTTCAAAGGGAATTCGGTAGGAATCGAGTTGTATGGAACCTTCGCCACTGGTAGGTACCAATAACAAATGTACACAACATTCCCTTAAGTACAATAAAGCTACATAATTATAGTATCGTAAAGTTAAAGAAATAAAATGTAACATAAAAATAGAAAACAAAACATCTCGACTTAAACTAAAGAAGAGATCCATCAACTGACTTACACTAATAAAAATAGTAGTATAGACAAAATAACAAAATCTATATTATTACATATAAATAAAATTGTAACAGGCCGATGTCTGTACATTGAAGATATCGAAAGAATATATATATATGGGGGTCTTTATTAAAGCAACAGAAGTCAAAACAACAGTTTTTAGAATTTTTGTCTGTCTGTCTTTCTGTCTGCATGTTTGTGCGCGCATCACGCAAAAACTACTGCATGGATTTGAACGCACTTTTCACCGTTCTACTGCTAGATGCGTAACATATAATATAGGCTACATTAGATATAGTTTTGGACCCGATAGGTGGCGCTGTGCGAAGTAAGGGCGGGTCGCTAGTATTCATATAAAAACTACTTATAATCTTTTAAATGTAGGTTCATTATCGCTGGCAGAATGTCACAGATAAGCATTACATAAAAAGTAGAATACTTCTTCTCTCTTAAGACCTACTTTAGTTGTAAAAAAACGAAGTATTAGTGCCGATTTAGAACAAAAGGTCCAGCGGCTTCAAAAGAATGGAACGAAAGTTTGAAAGCCACAGAAAATAAAATGATGCCGCTTGAAGAATCCGACTTTGTGTTAGAGAAGGACGGAGAATATTAGCGTTGAATGCAGTTGCTTTGTCTGTCTGTTTGTGCAAACCAAAGAGATTTAAAAGACGAACATTGGGAATATACAACATTATTTTTAGTATATGCGAAACCTGAATATAGTTTGTTCAGAATAAGTAACTGAATCGATTCCAATCATTTTTAAACCATGTTATATTTTTTCCCAAAAATATTTAAAAAAGTTAAAAGTTGGACATCGAGCGACTTTGAGTACCTATCGCAATAATTTAGGTACCTACTGCCAAATTATTATTATCAATGAGCTCAAGACGACGCTGGAGGCGCACGCTGCGGGGTGACCGTGTTTTTGTGCGGACAACTAGGTAACAGAACAAGCTTATAACTTTGTGATTTTTCATGATACAGTTTTGCAATTTTTTACATAGATTCTTTACATAAAAATACTAGACACGTGTATCTGGTTTCGCATATACTAAAATTAATGTTGTAGTCATACAAATTTTTTTTTGTCCGTTGACGTGTTCTTGAGTCATCATCAGCCGACAGCAGTCCACTGCTCGACATAACATCTTTGCAGGGTGGCTGCTGGCAACTGTATGCGAGTTGGTGAAAATCGAGTTAAGAGGCGTGCGATTGATGAGGCCTATGTCCAGCACTGGACTGATGTAGGCTGATGATGATGGGAATGTTTTCATACAGTTACAATGAGCCTGTATTTACCGAAGGATATGAGGATCTAGTAGTTAGGTTTCCGACCACACCGACGAGACACGTCGGGACGTCCTGTTCACGCCTCCACCCCACCTGATACTAGTGGAGCCAATTGTTTTACACCAGCCCCTAAATAATCTCGTTTAGATCCAGCCTGTTCCTTTGCTGCCCAGCGACGCCCTAAACCGAAGCTCGTACCCCACAGCGGGTGCCCTTAGCGTGTAGTCGCTTAGTTTATAAGTTTTATGCCCCAGGCTGCAGGCTTTACACTCAAGGATAGTCCGTCATTCACAGGATAGTCCGGTTAAGTAGAAGACAGCCTCATAGATTGACCTGCGAGAAGCTATGTCAAAAAAAAAGGTTACCACCCTACGGTTCGATCGATCAAAGTAACGCTACGCCGGCTGCGGTCGTTCTGATGATGGATCTATTTCAGGGGGGGGGGGGGTGACCACCCATTACATACCGAGTTTCCTCCTTGCCTCGGAAAGCACGTTAAGCCGTTGGTCCCGCAGTCGTTACAAGTAGTCAGTGGCCCGAAAGGCTGACAACCAGACTTACCAAGGGTATCGTATTACCCAGTACTAACTGGGTTGTGGAGGTCAGATAGGCAGTCGCTCCATGTAAAATACTGGTATTCAGCTGCATTCGGTTAGACTGGAAGCTGACAACATAGTTGATAACAGGCTAGGCAGATACTGAATAAGCATGAAAATAATCTCACAAGCAAAGTCATGTGTAAAAGCATGTTATATTACGTCAAACGCATGGATTCGGACTTGTAAGTGATGAGGGAGACTGCGATATATTCTGTAACGTGACAGACAAGGACGGAGCGAGAAATTAAGTACCGAGGGACGCTTTACTGAGAAAAGTGAGGAAGTGCACTTTGTTAATAGAAATTATTTTTATATGTTTTGTTTCGTTTTTGCAGAAAACTTGCAGCTGTGATGGACATTGTTAAATATCGGTGAAGGAAGGTCAATCACATGTTCTCATTGACAATATTAGGGTAGGACAATAATGGGTGTAAAAATACCCTTAACTATGTAAAATCAACGCAAAAAATATTGCTGGGAACGACTTTTTTTTGGGGTGCAAAATCACGTTTTACTGTAGAACTCAATGTAACGCACTCAAAACATTGTGCTGTTGGATGCGTTGAATAGTACGGGGTCGCGGGGATATTTAAAGTAAAGTTATAGCATTAAAAACTTGTGTAAGTTGGAACTTTGACCCCCAATATCTCCGTAATTAGAAGGTTCCCAGGTAAGGACTAGAACAAAAAAATGATAGCAGTGATGGAGAGAACAAGTGCCTTGCGGCTTCGTTGAGGGTTTTGACACCCATTATGCATAATACAGAAAACGTACATGTGATGAGTAGGGACTTTCGCAGGTGACTTAAAGAGTGATGAATATAAATGTTGATGGATGGAGAGGGAGAGGAAAACCAAGGAAACGATGAATGGATTGTGTGAGGAATGATATGAAAGTTAAAGGAGTAAATGATAGCGTGACGTCTAACAGGGGAGAGTGGAAGAAAAAAACGTGTTGCGCCGACCCCAAGTAATATGGGACAAGGGCAGGCAGATGATTGGGAATTGAAAACTTTTTTAAGTCATTTTTCACATTTTTAATTGTTTTTTTTTTTGGAATTCGGTTTTTTTTTTATTTTTTTTTATCTTTTTACTGTAGTATACCGCAGCTACATCCAGTTAGACTGGAAGCCGACCCTCACATAGTTGCGAAAAGGCTAGGCAGATGATGAGTTGTAGGATACCACACAAATTCCTGTCATCAATTTTACATTGTAACTAGAAGTTATTAAGGACCATCATGTCAACATGGGTCAAGGAGAAAAAAACTAAATGCTGAACTAATTTTGATGAAATTTCTATGGGACCAATCGGGAAGTATGTCCTTTTACATGAAAAAAAAACTTTTCTAATCGATTCATAAATTACGGAGTTGCGAGGTAACAAACAAAAAAAAAATACGACTGAATTGAGAACCTCCTCCTTTTTTTGAAGTCGGTAAAAAAATACAGACATGATTCTTTAGTGTCAAAGATGGAACACAGGGCCCAATTTTCGCTATTCAAAGTATATTTTTTTTTAATAATGTCCCAATTATGAGTCTGACAGAAATCGATGTAAAGACTTTAATCAATTATAAAACTCTAATGAAATTATCAGCATCTATCAGGCAGAGCTGCCTAACTGTACATGGATTATAGGCGTGATGTTAAGTCCATTATATTCTGTGAGATAAAGCAATAAATCAAAGCCTAACAAAAAGTACATTTACCCCATTTTCCTTGATAACGCTGCGCGCATTTTCAGCGGAAACTTATCGAAAACCTGTAGCTTTTAGATCGACTACAAGGCAATTCCAACCTTATTTCTTCAACTACGCATATGAAAATCCCTTGATATCTTCAGTTGTGTTGGAAAATTCATTGAAACAACGAAAAATGAGACGTAAATTGAGGAGAATAGGGTACAGACTTGAGCATAGCCGTCTTAACAAGCTGATAAGACGCTACCAGTGATCTCAGGACCCCCCTTCCCCCTGTGACGTCAACTATTGACTTATATAAGAGGGGGTACCATAGTATAAGTCATGGTTCAAAGTAATTTGGTCTTCTGTATTCGGGCAACGCGTATCTGTGGTTCTTACTCAGTCGCTCCGCGGGCATTGCGCGGCGCGGACGTCTACAACTAGTTAGTATTAATTTTACAAATTATTTTTATTAAATATATTGCAGAAATTATATTTTAATTAAGTTTTCTAATCCAAAATGTCGTTTGGTGTCTTCAAGATTTATATTTAGCGTGAGTATTGATTATAACTTATTTATTTAGTACGTAGCTATTTTATTGGGAATTTAATTTTTCGATTTTTAATAGGATGTGTCGATTGCACATTTCTTGGTTATTATATCTTTTTTGGGTCATATAAAATCTCTAAAGGATCTTTCAAAGACAATATAGAATATTTCTCTAGATTTCAGATCATTCCAAAGACAATATTACATTCTAACAGCGACGATGTTCGAATAGTCAAAAATATATTATCCTGACATTAGCTGTCGAAAAGTTTTTTCGATTCAGTTGAAATTTGCTATAGAATAGAAATACGAAATGATTTAGACTGATTGTTACTTTGTCCTGTAATATTAACAGATAGATTATATGTTTCTGCGACGCACAGAAGTGAGTAAATTGGCAATAATTGACTGTCATTGTGATTTGACCTCTATACTTTAAATTACAAGTGTTATTTTTCCAATTCTACCTCTAGATAATCCAACGCGATCTTTTTGTACAGATTATATTTCGATTCGTCTCCAAGCATTCTGTAATTTATAAAACTAAGAAGCTCTACGCAAAAATTATTGCTAGGAAATGACTTCTTTTTTGAGTAGAAAATCACGTTTTACGGTAGGACTCAATGTAACGCACTCAATACATTGTGCTGATGAATGCATTGATTATATAGACCTTCTGTTTTTTTTTTAATCTTGGAAATTTGACCCCCAATATCTCCGTAACTAGAAGGTTCCCAGGTATGGTGTAAAACAAAAAAAATATCGCAGTGACGTGGGTGTAGGGTGTAAAAAGACCCTACACGAAGCCCTTTCGGCTTCGTGTAGGGTCTTTTTACACCCTTTATTTAGAACATATTTTTTCCTTTATCGTGTGGTTAGCGCCTAACCTGGTGTCAGAGTTTTATGACACCCATGGCCTCTGACTTGGCTTTACATGCCGTTGAGAAATATCTCTCAGGCATGCTGGTTTCCTCACGATGTTTTCCTTCACCGAAGCAAGTGATAATTATACAATACGCACATGAATCTGAAAAATCAGAGCTGCGTGTCTTGGGTTCGAACTCGAGACCTATGACTTGGCAGTCCGACGGTCACACCAGTAGGCTATCACTGCTATGATTTTGAACATATTGAAACGGGTTATTTTTAGCTCGTTATAAATCCAAAATCATCCATATCCCTAGTAATATTTTAAACGTGAAAATATCTCTATTTGTTTTTAACTTTTTCATACCTTAACGACTTACTGGATTTAGCACACAGGTAGAGAATGAGCTACCTCGTTGGTCTAGTTATCGCAAGCGCGACAGCGGACCTGGGTTTGATTCCCGGGACGGGCAAAAGTGTCATAGGGTTTTTCCATCAGGAATTTCTCAGTAGCAGCCACAGAGTCTGGATTTGTGCCCGATTGATGGCAATACGCTCGCCCCCTATTACATGAGACTTATAACTAAACTGGCGAAATGTAGGTGTACTACTAAGTACACCTCTGCCTAACCCTTTGGGGATTACAGGCGTTATGTAGAGCATGATTTGGGCATTAGAACAAATATATATGCTTTTTATATACAACGGTTATACTTAACGTACATGAGATAATTTCCGACGCCAATGTGGACGACGCCGTGAGCGAAATCTAGTCAGTTATTTATGTAGGATATCTGTTAATCGTTTGAAAACAGAAATAGAATAATTATTTGAACATGTTTTTTTCGTTATTTGCATCAGCTGATGCTCGCGGCTTCGCCCTCGTGGAGTTCGGGGTCGTACTACCGGGATAAAAAGTATCCTAAGTGTTAATCCAGGTTATAAACTATCTATGTACCAAATTTCATCCAAATCCGGTAAGTAGTTTTTGCGTGAAAGAGTAACAAACATCCATCCATCCTCACGAACTTTCGCATTTATAATATTAGGGGTTAAAGTATGAAATTGCCAATTTGTATGGACGATTTCGTGAAAAGTGATATTTCCTTAGTATGGACACATGATAACATTTATTTTTATTTTTCTTGGAAATGTCTGATTCCATTATGATGCAATTGCAAACTATAGTTAGAGTGAAAAAAGCTGCGCTGCACTGCGTATCTTCAATTCTCAAAACACAATCTATGACCAAAATATACCTACTTGAAGTAGTGAAACCGACGACACATTGAAACAGCTGTTTTGAAACACTACCCTATGAGGTAATACGCAACTACTAGTACGGTTTTTAAACTCTAAAAGGTACGTAATTTAAAAATGAATCCAATAAAAATGAAATTAGGAAAAAATATAACTATACGTCAAAGTTACAAACAGAACAAAATGTGAGAAAAAAACGGCAATTTCTTAGTTAACGTATTGACTGCCACGGACGTCTATGGACGACAAATCAAAGAAGTTTAAAAAAGTGTTATTTTCGACGTGCTATGCCGTCCGAGGCGTCGTGAGCACTTTTTGATTTGACGTCCATAGACGTCCGTAGCGGTCAATAGGTTAAAGACCTATTATAGAAGGATTTAGGAGTTTCTGGAGCAAGCTAACTATGTAGGGTGAGCTGTCAGTTACGGAAAAAAATATTATTAGTAACAAAGATTCATGATAGCAGAGGTCAAACACTCACATTTGATCTCTTCAATTGAATTTTATCGTTTTTATTTATGTTAAGCAAACAAATAATAAGCTGACATACTTTCTTTATTTTTTTTAGGGTTAGGTAACTCAGTTGGCTAAGAAGGGAGCCTTATAGGATCACTTTGTTCTCCGTTTGTTAAGACTACAAAAAAAAACAAAGTAATACTTTACCCGACATGGGAATCGAACCCAAGTCCTCATATACTTAGGTCTTACAAAAATACTTTAATAACTAGTCAAATGTGGGTGTATATCAACTCTGCCTAACCTTTGGCGATATACAGGTGTGAGGTTAGATATCTTATTTAAAAAAAAAACCTTTAAAAGGTCAATCTATACATTAAAAATAAAATTGTAACAGGCCGATGTCTGTACATTGCAGATATTGAAAAAAAAATATATGGAGGACTTTATTAAAGTAATAGAAATCAAAACAACAGTTTTTAGAATTTTTGTCTGTCTGTCTTTCTGTCTGTATGTTTGTACGCACATCACGCGAAAACTACTGCATGGATTTAAACGCAGTTTTCACCGCTCTACTGCTAGATGTTTAACTTAAAATATAGGCTACGTTAGAAATACAACATTATTTTAGTATATGCAAAACTGGAATATAGTTTGTTCAGAATAAGTAACTGAATCGATTCCAATAATTTTTAAACCATGTTATATTTTTTCCCAAAAATATTTAAAAAAGTTAAAAGTTGGACACCGAGCGACTTTGAGTACCTATCCCAAAAATTTAGGTGCCTACTGCCAAATTATTATTATCAATGAGCTCCAGACGACGCTGGAGGCGTGCGCTGCGTGGTGCCAACGTTTTTGTGCGGACAACTAGGTAACAGAACTAGCTTATGACTTTGAGATTTTTCATGATACAGTTTTGAAATTTTGTACATAGATTTTTTACATAAAAATACTAGACACGTGTATCAGGTTTCGCATAATACTAAAACTAATGTTTTAGTTTTGGACCCGATGGGTGGCGCTGTGCGAAGCAAGGTTGGGTCGCTTGTAATATATAACATCTTATAACAAAATAATTGAGAAACCAAAGAGAATATTTATTTAAAAAAAATATACAGACATTTTTTTATAATATTTATCTCCTGTTTTATTCTTAATTGGACTATATAGTAGACTTTAACGTACGTCTTACACAAAAACGAAAAATAAAATATATATCCTTAACATTTTAGGGTCCCACAAAAGAATAAAAAGACCCGACAAAGCGACTCATTTACATCATCATCCTGTATTTAATAGGCCTTTACAATTGTGAGCCCCAAAGGCGTCGGAACGTAAAACATTATAATTAATAAGAAAATCCTAAAAGGAAATGTCAAAGGAGATTTTATTTAATAATTGGGAGACCCGATTTAGAATCTTTTTGTGGTAATGATTTGAGATTTGTAAGGGTCTTATCTATTTAAAAATCTTGAATTCACTTACTGACATTTCGAATTTGCGCATAGTCTAAGGGTCAGTTCACACCGGGACGTGACGCGACGCAACGCGGGCGTGCACACAAGTCATTTTATGCTTTAAAGACGCGCGGCTGCTCGCGACGTCACGCGGCCTGCGTCTTTCAAACGATACTATGCATTCCTTAATGGAGATAAAGCATAAAATGGTTAGACAGTGACAGGCCGCGTCGCGTCGCGTCACGTCTCGATGTGAATTGACCCTAACCGGCTGGGTCCAAGTAGAAGCATGAATCTTTGATAAAGACTTCCCTAGATATTGTTAGGTTAGTGTAAGCTATTTTTTTATAATTACAAAAAAATCCAATCGGTTTTGCAGTTGAGAAAGACTGAAAGGTTTTTTTCTGGACTCTTTTAAGCATATTGGCATGTATCCTATGGCTGTTGGCTGTTGGTGGGGACGGAGTCTTATTATATGCGAAACCTGAAACACGTGTCTAGTATTTTTATGTAAAGAATCTATGGACAAAATTTGAAAACTGTATCATGAAAAATCACAATTTATAAGCTTGTTCTGTTACCTGGTTGTCCGCAGAAAAACGTGGTCACCACGCGGTGCGACCGAGCGCGCGCCTCTAGTGTCGTCTTGAGCTCATTGATAATAATAATTTGGCAGTAGGTACTTAAATGATTGCGATAGGTACTTAGTATCGCTCGGTGTCCAACTTGTAGTTTTTTAAATATTTTTGAGAAAAATATAACATGGTTTAAAAATGATTGGAATCGATTCAGTTACTTATTCTGAACAAACTATATTCAGGTTTTGCATATGCCAAAAATAATGTTGTATACTGAATAACCTTTTTCAATAAACTTCTTTGAAAACTGGTTCTTATCGCACTAAATACTTTCCGTTCTACTATTTTATTTCTTCGAAAGTGTATTGAAAAACGCGTGGGGATTTGTTACTTCAGTTGTCGGCTCCATAACGCCCTCGCCTGCAGCTCGGGTGTTATTTTCGCCTCGAATGCAATAACAAAGTATCTCTTATATCAAAATGTACTATTTTAAAGCACATAAAATAGTGAGGGGGCCTTAAATGGCCGCTATAGCAGAATCTTAATAGGATAATGATATGATTGACGTTAAAATTCTTAAAATAGTTACACACGCAGTTAATATCATGAATTGTCACTTTGTGACCATTTTAAAGAATCTTAAAATAATTCATATTATTTTCCTATTATTCATCTGCCTAGCCTTTACCCTACTATGTTAGAGTCGGCTTCCAGCCTAACTGGATGCAGCTGAATACCAGTATTTTACATGGAGCGACTGCCTATCTGACCTCCACAACCCAGTTAGTACTAGGTAATACGATACCCCTTGGTAAGACTGGTTGTCAGACTTTTTGGGCCACTGACTACCTAACGACTGTCAAAGATCTACAAATGACAGCCGGGACCAGTGGCTTAACGTGCTTTGCGAGGCACGGAGGAAACTCTGTATGTAATGGGTGGTCACACATCCACAGACCAACCTAGGCAAGCACGGCTTAACCTAAAGATCGATCCGAGCGGCTGTTATTATTTAGCCACGAGCTCCTTTTTATATTATTATCCTATTATGATTCTGGTACAGCGGCCATTTTAGATTCCCAGGACTCAATTTTTATAACCCAGTTTCTATGCGGAACCCTAAAAAAGATATAATACCGCCATTAAACGAGCGCTGTGGTTGGAGATTGATTTCTCCAGAGATATAACTTGTGACAGAGATAGAAGGAGGCTATTAAGAGATTAGGAGTACGTTGACAGATAAGCTGAAATAGGTCTTAAGTATTTTTTTAGCTTTTTGATTTGTCGCTCGTGGACCGTGTACCTACTTTAGTTTCTATTCACTATCTATTATTATTTACTTTATTTATTCTCTTACACACTAATTACATTTTTAAATATTTCTTAACAAAAACCATATAAAAACATTTAAAAATATAAAAAATAGTGGTCCGCCGGTAGCGGGAGCAGGGTCCAAGCTACCAGTGGTTAGGGCTCTTGAGAGAGGAACTTCCTAACGATACGCGCCGTGTCCAGAAGTACTGCTTTCTGAATCAAGCCCTTGATCCAGCTGCCAAGCGAGAGCCTCCTCAGATGTTGGTCGAGGCTATTGGCTTTTAAGCCATTGGCCGACACGACTATCGGCACAATGACTGCTGTACTCACGTCCCACATGTCGACAACCTCGCGAGCCAGATCTAGATATTTGAATTGTTTATCTTTCTCTGCTTTCACGAGGTTCTCGTCATGCGGAACCGTTATATCAACAATCATTGCGCGACACTCCAATCGATCTATCACCATAATGTCAGGTTTATTGGCAACAATAGTCCTGTCAGTGAAGATAGTTTGATCCCGATACAACGTGATATTACCATCATCGAGAAGTGGGTCGGGCGCATACTTATAGTATGGCACTTCTGATTCCACAATGTTGTACTTCAAAGCAAGTTGATGGTGGATAATTCTGGCAACGAGGTTGTGTCTATGCAAGTACTCTCCATTAGCCAGACGAGAAGACCCAGAAATAATGTGTCGGATCGATTCTCCCGGACGGTGGCATGCCCGACATATGTCAACCGTGCCATCCTTCACAATGTATTTCCGGTAGTTATTCGTCATCATAACTTCGTCCATTATTGCACAGACAAAACCTTCGGTTTCCCCGAATAAGTCACCGAAGCGCAGCCAAGATACGGACGCCAAGAAGTCTACATCGGGCCCATGTAGGGCCCGGTAAAAGCGTCCGTGAAGCTCCTTGCCCTGCCATACCTCCTTGCGATCATTAGTATCTAATACTCTTCTCGTTAGCCAGGGAGAGCGGGGTGAGGCCCTTATCCACTGAGACCACATCTCGATGCATCTCCACGTCGGCTTCTAGGAAGTATTCCCTGAGACTGCATACCTCACGGTTGTGCAGGGTCTTAGCATTTAAGAAGCCACGATTATTATTATTATTAATGAAATCTTTTATTTGAGACAACTTGGCCCATAGTGTTAGTACATGGATTTGCTTAAAACTATGTTAGTAAACACGATTATATCATCATTATTCTCTTCCCATTATCCCAATTCATTTGGGGTCGGCGCAGCATGTCTTCTTCTTCCATACTTCTCTATTAATATAGAATAAAAACACCTTACATACATTACAGTATGAATTCACAAATAAAATTAAATCATTTAAGTCTGTTATCAGTTTTTCCATCAGGAATTTCTCAATAGAGGCCCAGAGAAAGTATTTGTGCCCGGTTGATAGCAATAGGCTCGCCCCCAATTACAAGAAACTGACTTAATTGTGAGATGTGGGTTGGTGACGGTAAAGGCAGCAGTAGAGAAGGGTCAATTTTTGTAACAGGTAAGCTAGAGTACATATCTTTAATGTGATTATATTGTTTGTCTATAGAATACTGACTGTGCCATTATTCAAAGAGAAACCGGTAGGAATCGGGTTGTATGGAACCTTCGCCACTGATAGGCACATTTGTACATGCATACATTCATAAACTCACGCCTTTTGCCTATGGGGGTAGGTAGCACCTACAGAACGCCACCTGTTACGATCCTCACACACTCCTTTCGCTTCATCCACGTTCATACATCTGGTCATACACGCACGCCGGTTGCGAGAACCACGTACCTGACCGTTTACTCAACCGTTAAGAGAGAACAGGGCCTGAACTTGAAAAATAAGGATTTGAGTAGAGTGCGATAGGGACAACTGCAGCTCAGACCGATTATATCACAAACTTTTTGTCGAGATCGACGACTGACTCGAAAACTGAGCCGATTCAATATATTTTTTAAATTAAAATTTTTAGTGTTGTCTAGGTCCCTATCAATTTGTTTTACATTAAAAACTTTTCGAATTTGTCTGGTAGTCCTCTAATCACGGCCATAAAAATGGGGCATTTTTTTCATTATTGGAGGGTCATATTTCTTGCTGAAAAAAAAGGAAATGACAAAGACGTGTCTACAGTACATTTTTTCATGAAAAAATAATACTTATACTGCCACTTACGGGATATCTTTCGTGATTGTTCATTATTTCGACGCTGTTGCAAGTGCCATGATCGCGGGTTGACTGGAGAATGCGGGTGGATGGAAAATAAATTGTTAAGAGCAGACAAATCTATCTACCCTCGTTCTTTGTGATAGTATAAGTTTAGTTGTAAACCGTGAAAGCATAAAACAGTGTTTAAACAAAAAATTGAACTAAACAATACTCAATACTCAACTCTTTATTGCATTCCACAATGTAGGCTTAGGTGGTAGACATTTATCTGCCAGGGCTGCGGGACTGTTCGAAAGAGATACCGCGGCCCTGGAACAAAGGGCAAAGAAGGAACATGGATGGGTTTTAGTCAGTACAAGTCTGACACTCCCTTCCGCTCCGCCCAGAGCGGGCGGGGTCATTTGATGATTTCCCATCCAAAAAAAAGGTGGTAGACCTTTTTTAAAAGAAACAATCGTGGACCCTGTCGGGCACAGCAAAATAAAGATAATAATATGTGGAGATGAGGACTTATCATTTAACACGTATAATTTTTTTTTACTACAGGCATTATTGAAGAAAAAAAACGGGCAATACATTTGTGTTGAGAATCGCAGCCCCTGTTCCCTCTTAAAAGCGACGACCGTCGTGATGTTCTGTAAAAAGAAATGTTCCGTCCGAATATAATTTCTACACTGATCCATCATATGAAGGTCATACCTACACGACCCGGCTGAGGATTGATATAAAGTTGAAAAGGGTCAGAGGATTGAGTTAGGTCAACCCCTAGCTCTTTACCTTTTATTTAGCTTCAGTGCGTCTAGATACATAACATCACGCCTGTAAGCCCCGAAGGGTTAGGCAGAGGTGTACCTAATAGTACACCCACATTTCGCCAGTTATGTTTAAGTCCCATGTAATAGGGGGCGAGCTTGTTGCCATCTGCATCGGCTGGTACTGAGAAATTCTTGATGGAAAAATTCAATAACACTTTGCCTGACCTGGGAATCGAACCCTGGACCTCTCTGTATGTCTAGATGTGGCTTAATATTCGAATCCGTTCATTTTATTAATTAACCGAGCTAAAACGGCGGGGTTATAAAATTGACGAGCTTTCATTTTATTTTGAGCAGTATATTTATGTTGATTCACCTTCTAGGAGATTCTAGCTAAATAATAACAGCCTCTCGGGTCAATGTACAGGTTAAGCCGCGCTTGCCTAGGTTGATCCGTGGGTGACCACTCATTACATACCTAATTTCCTCCGTGCCTCGGAAAGTACGTTAAGCCGTTGGTCCCGGCTGTCATTTGTAGATCTTTGTCCGTCGTTACAGGTAGTCAGTGGTCCGAAAGTCTGATAACCAGTCTTACCAACGGGTATCGTATACTAACTGGGTTGTAGAGGTCAGATAGATAGGCAGTCGCTTCATGTAAAATACTGGTATTCAGCTGCATCTGGTTGGACTGGAAGCCGACCCCAACATAGTTGGGAAAAGGTGATGCAGATGATGATGATGATCATGTAGTTTCAATAATTACACTTGAAAACAATTATATTATGTGAGATGCTGGTGTAAATTTTTTGTTTTGTATGTAACATAATTATTGATAAAGTGTGTGAAATACGGGAGAGCAGCGGTGGCCCAGTGGTGGCGGCCCTGACTTACGGACAGTAAGTCGTGGGTTCAAACCCAGGCAGGCGCATTACTTTGTGTAATTTATTTCATCACCACTGCTCTTAAAACGGTGAAGGAAAACATCGTGAGGAAACCGGCATGTCCTAGAACCAAAAATTCGAAGACATGTGACATCTACCTACCCGCACTGGGCCCGCGTGGTGGATTATAGCCCAGACCTCGTAGAGAGGAGGCCTGTGTCCCAGCAGTGGGAACATTATAGGCTGATTATGGTTATGGTATGTGTGAAATACTAACGTTTCAGAACCGTACAAAACACTAGTACGAAAAAGTTTTCTCAATACATTTAATATTTCGTCATAGATCCTTAGCACAAAAGATTTTTATGTATTTGGAATCTATACCAATAAATTAAATTAAAGAGTCTGTTTGTATTATCAAAATAACAGCTTTTTACTGAAAGCATATGAAGGTATTTACATTTAACAAAAAACATCGTTTTTTTTTTTCTGTCATTCTGTTTGTTGCCACTAATCTCCGAAATTCGATTTTGATGGGATTTTTACCGGCAGATAGCTAATGTTATAAGGTGTAACTTAGGTTAGTTTTAGAAAAAAGATTAGAATTCCGTACAAAAAAATGAAAACCCTTGAAATTTGGTAACAAAATCCGATTCAAATAGGAAAGTTATAATTATTTATATAATAATTTCACGTGGATGAAGGTCGCTCCATGTGGAAAAAACAGCTAGTAATATAAGTAAATACAAATAATTGAAAGTATTTAAAAAAAAAAACCTTGAATTCGACGAATAGTTAGCAAAGGGCTACTTTTTGCGACGACGCTACGCGTTTGCTACGGCGTAGCGGTCACTGCTACGGCGTAGCTATAATTGCTACGACAGCGTAGGCCGCCGCCACTCAATGATATTAGGACGCTTTGATATACATATTGTATATATTATAATTCGATGCTTGAAATGTTGTTAAAAATAAAATGAACTATACGGTATGACAGGGCTCGACCTATTCCTTGAAAGGGGTTATACTAGAGGTCATCACCTGCCTAGCCTTTTCCCAACAATATTGGGGTCGGCTTCCAGTCTAACCGGATGCAGCTGAATACCAGTATTCTACATGGAGCGACTGCCTATCTGACCTCCACAACCCAGTTAGTACTGGGTAATACAATACCCCTTGGTGAGACTGGTTGTCAGACTTTTTGGGACACTGACTACCTGTAACGACTGTCAAAGATCTACAAAGGACAGCCGGGACCAACGGCTTAACGTACTTTCCGATGCACGGAGGGAACTCGGTATTTGATGGGTGGTCACCCATCCACAGAACAACCTAGGCAAGCACGGCTTAACCTAAAGATCGACTCGAGCGGCTGTTATTATTTAGCCACGAGCTCCTCTCCTCCTCGAGGTTATACTAGAGGTCATTAGCAACAAATTAAGTCCAGTTAACTAGGGGTCAAAACTTTATTAATTAAAAAAAAAAAAAAAACGTTTCTCCACACTAGGAATTTCTCCTGTATCGTGGGTGCGTTTACAAACATTTAAATTCACATGCACAAACAGCCAGACCCGGAACAAATATTTGTAGGCCATACAAATATTTGTTCCGTGCGGGAATCGAACCCGCGACACGAAGCGCAGCAGTCAATCGCTCAGCCACTGCGTCAACCGTGCCGTTAAAGCTGGATGGTTACCGAGCTGTACGAGGCCAAAAGGCCCCAAAATACGTAATATATTGTATATACCCGACTGCGAAGACAGGGTTATGTTTTTTGCGCGTATCTTGTATGATCCTTTGTTTGTTTTTTGTAAATAACTTTATCACCTCGTATGTTCCAAATGGCAGGATGGATTTCGACGATTAAGGCATCATTCGATTTGGCTCAAAAACCAAAGTCCTTAGATAGGTGTTTAAAAAAAAAACAAAATGGCGGATTTTTGGCGCTAAATTAAAAGTCGTTAATATTTTTTTTTCAACCAAACCTATTGGTAGGGTATCAAAATGAAGGAAATTAAAATGGGATTACAAATATATAAATATACAATATTAGTTTTAGTATAATTATGCAAAACCTGAAACACGTGTCAAGTATTATGTAAAGAATTTATGTACAAAATTTCAAAACTGTATCATGAAAAATCACAAAGTTATAAGCTTGTTCTGTTACCCGGTTGTCCGCACAAAAACGTGGTTACCACGCGGCGCCGCCACGCGCACGCCTCGAGCGTCGTCTTGAGCTCATTGATAATAATAATTTGACAGTAGGTACCTAAATGATTGCGGTAGGTACTTAGTGTCGCTCGGTGTCCAACTTGTAACTTTTTTAATTTTTTTTGGGCTAAAATATAATATGGTTTAAAAATGATTGTAATCGATTCAGTTACTTATTCTGAACAAACTATATTCAGGTTTCGCATATACTAAAAATTATGTTGTATAGATACATAATACAATTTGTAGTCGGATTTTTTGATACTTTTAATTAAATGTTACTTATTAACTTCGTGCCTACCGCAGCCAAATTGTTGTTTCGTATTCCAAATATGCTTGAAAAGGTTCGCTTTACCAACATTTTCATGGTACTGAAGAACAGGCACATTTTTGTGAAACGTTTGAATTTTTACAAAGGTTACATTTTTGGTTCTCGGCATGAATTATGGCCGCGTTTTTCGCCATCTTTCTTTATGTAATTCAGTAGGGAAGTAGTACTATACCTAATAATAATACATTTATTTATTCCATCTACAAGGACTCATTAATCAAATCAAATAATTTATTCCCATAATATGGGTCTAAATAGATGGTAAATAAATGTTACATTATACAATATAACATTAAGGATCCTCATATTAACCATTTCTGGTATACGAAACATAAAATAAAAGCTTATAATATAATAACAATAAAACGGAATGGGTGACATAACTATACATATAGGTACTCTTTTTCATTTTCGTTGTATAATAACTTAACTAGGTATTATTGCACTAGAATAGTAACATAGTAAGATTTTACAATAATTTTCTTTTCTTATAACTAAAGTATTCCTGGGTCGAGTAAAAACATTTATTGACTAACCAGGCGTACAATTTTTTTCGAAATAGGAATGGGTAGGTCTTTCAGTTCACTAGGTAAGTTGTTAAATAACTTAATAGACATGGGGTAAACCACACAGAATTAAATAAATAGCGCAAATAATATATTAAACACACAATATAAGGTGACTGGTAATTAGTGACCGATACTTAAACACATGATTGTACTCATGATAACAAACAACTTTCCCAAAGACAATTTTATTTTATAATCATTCATTTGGACTGGCCTGTTGGTCTAGTGGTCAGTGACTCTGACTGCTATGCCGGAGGTCGTGGGTTCGATTCCCACCCAGGACAAATGTTTGTGTGATGAGCATGATCATTTGTTCTGTGTCTGGGTGTAATTTATCTATATATGTATGTATTTAGAAATATATAAGTATGTTTATCAGTTGTCTAGTACTCATAACACAAGCTCTGCTTAGCTTGAGACTAGACGGCGTTGTGTGATAGTTGTGGAATATTATTATTTATAATTTTATTCACTATCACAATAACACAACAGCCGTGTGAAATTCGCGCACGCCTTGACCTACCAGCTGTTAGCCGCATGACGCCGTTAAAAATTCCAATACCACAAAAAAACCATCACGCCTGCGTTCCCGACGGGTTAAGCAGAGGTGTAAGGAACTCCTATATTTCGTCAAAAATACAGATCGCCTCCTTACTATTTAGCCATGAACTTCTCTTATCTAAGATTACCATAGTAATTACGCAAATCATTCCAAAATGACTAAGTTCAACAAAATCCAAATTAATTATTCAGACAAAAGCCCAGACGGGCCGGAAACGGCGCCATATTGGTGGAAACGGCTCGTTACCGCCGTCGACTTACTTCCGCCCGCCATCTTGAATACGTCACCAGCCTCATTGTGTGGCCATTTTGTAATTGTTAATTGGAGAGATATTTCTGTTAATGGGGATTTTTTAAAGCTCTTTTCATATTTAAGAATTAATCTGTATTAATTTTATAAATTGTTTCTCGGCTCAATCTTCAGGTTAAGCAGCGCTCTGTGGATGGGTGTCCACCCATTATATACCAAGTTTCCTCCGTGCCTCGGAAAACACATTAAGCCGTTGGTCCCGGCTGTAGATCTTTGACAGTCGTTACAGGTAGTAAGTGGCCCGGAAGTCTGACAACCAGTCTTATCAAGGGTATCGTATTATCTAGTGCTAACTGGGTTGTGGAGGTCAGATAGGCAGTCGCTCCATGTAAACTTATCTAATAAATTTGAGGCCAGTGCAGCAAGTCTTCTTCTTCCATATTTCTCGGCGAGTCCCCATTTTAGAAGTAACATCCTTTCTAGCCACGTCATATTCACATTGCATGGTAATTTTTCACAGTCCATCTATTTATTGAAGAGCGGGATCTCCTAGCATAGGTATATCTTTTACGGAGGTCTCTATGTAAGATTTACTGTAAAAGTTGTACAAGTTTCTGTCTGCAGTTAACCTTCTTTTATCTATCGTTTCCTTGGTCTTCCTCTGCTCTTATACCTACTGGACTAGCTAGGAAGACAGTGAGTGGTTATAGCCTAGTGGTGTGACCGTCGGACTGCCAAGTCATAGGTCTCGAGTTCGAACCCAAGGCACGCACCTCTGATTTATCGGATTAATTTTACTTATCGTATAATTATCTAGCTTCAGTGAAGTAAAACATCGCGAGGAAACCAGCATGACTGAGAGATATTTCTCGACGGCATGTAAAGTCAAGTCAGAGGCCCATGGGTGGCATAAAAACTCTGACACCAGGTTAGGCACTAACCACACGATAGAAAGTCGTAACCTAACGTTATTTTTTCCTCTTACAGAATTCAAATAAACCATCAACATGGGCGTCGCATCAGACGGCTTCACCAGCCGGTGGAAGGCGAAGATAGCAGCCTTGAGGGAGTCCAGGAAACTTGTCCTGGTCATAGTCGCCATCGCTCTTCTGCTCGACAACATGCTGTTAACAACTGTCGGTAAGTTTAGCTTAAAAATCGTAGATTATTGGAACGCGGTTTACTTTTGGCTACTTCATTACCAATCGTATATTAAAACTGATATAAACTGATACAAGGTGTAAACGGACCCTTCACGAATCCGTAAACCAAGCATTCTGTACATCAAACTAAGTAACTGTACGCAAAAATTTTTGCTGGGAAACGACTTTTTTTGGGGTGGCTAATAACGTTTTACGGTACTCAGTGTAACGCACTCAAAATATTGTGCTGATGGATGCATTGAATAGTACGGAAGTCGTGGACGTACTTAAAGTAAAGTTATAACATTAAAAACCTGTATTTAAAAAGAACTTGTGAAAAAAATGGAACTTTGAACCCCAATTTCTCTGTAACTAGAATGTTCCCAGATATGGTCTAGAACAAAAAAAGGATCGCAGTGACGGGGAGGACAAGTGCCTTTCGGCATCGTTAAGGGTACTTTTACACCCATTAGATACATCTAGGAAGGGCACGCCACCATAGTGGCGATAAGTCCCCTCTTTGAGGAGTGGCTAGAGAGGCGCCACGGCGCCCTCACCTTCCGCCTGACGCAGGTCCTCACCGGACACGGTTGTTTCGGGAGGTTCCTGCACCGAATCGGGCGGGAGGAAACGCCCGGGTGTTTCCATTGTGAGGATCGTCCGGAGGACACGGTGCAGCACACTGTGGAGGCCTGCCCTGCTTGGGCGGAGCAGCGCCGTGTCCTCGTAGAGGCGATTGGCGGCGGCGACCTCTCGCGCCCGGCCCTGGTTCAAGCCATGGTCCGGAGCGAGAGGGAATGGGAAGCCGTCACCTCCTTCTGCGAAGCAGTCATGCTAGTGAAGGAGGTGGCGGAACGTGAGAGGGAAAGAGCCTCACGTCCCAGCCGCCGCGGGAGACGCCCTGGGCGTCGGGGGTCATGTGGTGGCCCCCGGCCACCGTAGGCGCGGGCCTGTGGACGGCGAGTTATGGGCTAGCTCGCCGTCCGGCCGTCTTATGACGACAGGCCGTGTCGACGGCGCGTTCGTGTTCCACGCGCGCCTCAAAGAGATGTCAGCAACCACGCAGGGGTCCGCACGGGCCGATGCCTGCCAGGGCTGCGGGACTGTTCGAAAGAGATACCGCGGCCCTGGAACACAAAGGGCAAAGAAGGAACATGGATGGGTTTTAGTCAGTACAAGTCTGACACTCCCTTCCGCTCCGCCCAGAGCGGGGGGGGTCATTTGATGATTTCCCATCCTAAAAAAAAAAAAAAAAAAGATACATCTAGGAATCGATTGTGAGAAAAGCAATATGAGTGTTCTACTCTATCGTAGTTGGTGGCCAAAAACTCAATGAAATAAACAAAGACACCAACTTCCGAAAGTAATTTTTTTTATACTTTTTTAGTGTTTTTTTTTTGGAAGTTAGTTTTTTTGGTATTATTTACTGAACACCTAAGTTTTCTTATCAACCATTTAGATAAACTTTTATTCTCCCAGCGAATTCGTTAAGTATTTCTCCTGGATTCTTTTCCGAGGAAAGATGGGCTATTACGCGATCTAATGAATTGCAGATGAGGTGAAGCACTCTTCTGATTGTGCTCCGCCATCTTGGATTTGCCACCATCTTGGATTGTGTCTGGCTGGATAGGAAGCCGTTTAAAACGGTTCTGATTTTGAATTGGAAAGAGGTAGAATAGTATACAGGGTGTAAGGGACAGCCCTCCGCAGACTGATGGGGTGAAATCAGTATATCATACTAAGATGACCGGTATAACAAATTATGTCAGGAACGTTATTTGAATTCAATAAATTTGATTTATTTTATTTCCTCATACGCAATGTACCGTTACCGTGACAAAACGTACAACGAACGGCAAGCGCGACGACGAGTTCGATGAACTCTGTAGCTAGGCAAGAAGAGAACAGCTGATTTCACGCGTCGTTCGTTAGAGTATTTCAATATTGTTGTTTTTTTTTATTGTAGCCGGTGTATTTACTTAAATGGAGTGCTGCGTACAGAGAATGTGATTTGACATTGAAATAAAGGAATAGCAACTGAAAAACGACAAAAAAAGTTAAATTTTTCCTAAAGATAATTCCAGTGGAATATGATTCAAAATAGGAGCTGAATCAGTCAGTTAGAGGAGGGCTGTCCTTTACACCCTGTATGTTATCTTCTACAGTGCGTTCACAGTTTATTTTACCTCGCATGACTGTCAAGATCACTGTGACCTTTTTAAGACTGACTCGACTGCGTCGTTGGTCTAGTGGTCGCAAACGCGACTATTGAGCATGAGGTCCTGGGTTCGATTCCCATGTCGGGCAAAGTGCTATTGGGCTTTTCCATAAGGAATTTCTCAGGAGCAGAGCAACGACTGGATATTAATCACACCTTCTTAATCTGGTAGACATTACCGGCAGTACTTTTTTGTCGTTGTAGGCATAAACATTTTTACGCTCTACCGCCATGACTTTTTAATAACTTTAATAAACAAAATTGAAGTGTCTGTGTAATTTAAAAATAAGAGCTTTTTACTGAATGTATATGAAAGTATATACAGTACTAATAACAAAAAAAAACTATTTTTAAAATATTTGTCTGTAAAAGAAAGAAAGAAAATGTATTCACAATAAAACAAAAATGATATAAAAAGTAAACACTTTCTCTGTCGTCTGTCTGTCTGTTTCCGGCTAATCTCCGAAACGGTGGGGCCGATTTTGACGGGATTTTAACTGGAAGATAGCTGCCCCCGTAGCATGACCACCGTAGACAAGGATTTCTTTGACGGAAGAATCGACAAAATGACAGATAGTGCAAAGAAATCTGTCATTGTGTCGACACAATCTGTCATTTTGTCGATTATTACGTCAAAGAAATCCTTGTCTACGGTGGTCATGCTACGGGGGCTGGTGTTATAAAGAGTAACTTGGGCTACTTATATTTTAGGGTTTTGTGCAAAAAAAATGAATCCTTTGAAATTGTTAACAAAATCCGATTTTATTGTTATAATTATATGTATAAGTAACTAGCTGACCCGCGCAACTTCGTCTGCGTTCGGATATTCCCCGTTTTTGCAATCTTTTTCATAAATGCTCCGCTCGTTTTGGTCGTAGCGTGATGTTGTGTAGCCTATAACCTTCCTCGATAAATGGGCTATCAAACACTAAAATATTTTTTCAATTCGGATCAGTAGTTCCTGAGATTAGCGCGTTCAAGCAAACAGACAAACAAACAAACTCTTCAGCTTTATAATATTAGTATAGATAATTTTATGAAACACTAGAAGAAAGAAGTAAGCGAGAAGCTACTAGGCGTAGAGACTTATAAAATAAGATACAACCTCATCTAAAAGTAGTAACTCATGCTGCAGGTTATCAATCAGTTAAACTGTTTAATAAACTACCAGTACATTTAAAGTCGATTCACAACTTAAATCAGTTTAAGCAGCATTTAAAATCTTTTTTAATAGAAATGTGCTACTACACCCTTGACGAGTTTCTCTGTGACAGATACAACTAGACTTTAATTATATACCTACCATTTTTATTGTGACCTTTATATGATATTGATTATTTATGACCTTTCTGATTATATGATATTGATTATTTTGATTTTTGACATTTGTATGGCATTTAGTACCACATTTTTTTGCTATGTAACATAATAATAGCAAATGTTTTAGTTTTTTTTTTGTTACTGTTATATTAATGATTGATAATGTAATTTTTTTAATTATATAATTTTGTGAAACATTTCGATACAATGTAAAAATTGTTACATGAAATAAATAAAAGCTCACAGCCTTTTCAAGCACATTTCTAAACGTTTAGTTGACTCTTCCCGTGACCCAAGGGCTGGCTTTTACCTTGGCCAAAGGCTTAGCGTTGCCATACAACGTGGCAACGCCGCCAGTCTTTTGGGTACATTACCAGTTGACTACGTTGAGGAGGAGTTTTTTGACGCCATTTTTTAAGTTTATTTTTAAGTTAGTTAGTTAATACAGGTTATTTTAATTTATTAATGTATATAGTAAATGTTAATAAATAAAATGAATGAGTAATAATTTGACGCGGAAAAAGGTCGCGGGCCACAGCTAGTTCATCATAAAACAAAAGAATAGTTGTAATGAAATACGTCTCACAACTCAAACACGCGATTCCCCTCTACTGAACTCAGTTCAGCACGGAAGCTGGGGTAATTTCCCCGTCGCAGAGATCAAAGTGAAATTCACTTAGCCGCCTCATCAAAGGAGCCGACTACTAGTGTTGGGAATGCGCTACAAGATTGTCGATACAATTTTTTGTAGTACAATTAGTTACGCTGGTAAAATTTTAACTGAAAAATGTATTTTTTTCTGGGTTTTGATAATTTATTAAACACATAACCACACTCACACTACCTCTATTCCATAATCATTAAATGTGCCATTATTTTACCTTTCTTCTGTATTTCTGTTAGTTTTTTGTCAATTCATCTTAAGTTTTTATTTTATGTCAATTTCTACAGTAGATATTTATTTTTTTATTTTTGGTCAATTTCTACAGTAAGCACTGTCTAAGCTTCCACTTTCAGAGCTATGTAACTGGAAACCTCAACCCCTGTCATACAGGCTGTCCTAGTTCAGGAGTTGAGACCACATTGATGTAATGTTTATTGAAGTTATAGAAATAAATTTTATTATTATTTATTTATTATAACATCACGCCTGTAATCCCCGAAGGGTTAGTCAGAGCTGCACTTAATAGTACACCCACATTTCGCCAGTAATGTGTTTCGTGCCATCAACCGGGCACAAATCCAGCTTCCGTGACCGGTACTGAGAAATTCCTGATTTATTTATTCATATAATTACAACGGTTGTGTTAACAACCAATTACAGTAAATAAAAATAAAAGAAACAGTTATAACATACAGGGTGTAAACGGACCCTTCACGAAGCCGTCAACCAAGCATTCTGTACATCAAACTAAGTAACTTTACGCAAAAATTATTGCTGAGAAACGACTTTTTTTTTAGGGTGAACAATCACGTTTTACGGTAGGACTCGATGGAAAGCAATCAAAGCATTGTGCTGATGGATGGATTGAATAGTACGGGGGTCGTGGAGGTGTGTAAAGTAAAAAACTTACATTAAAAAGATTTATTAAAAAAAAAACTTGTGAAAAAGCTGGAACTTTGACCCCCAATATCTCCGTAACTAGAAGGTTCCCAGGTATGGTCTAGAACAAAAAAAATATCGCAAAGACGGGGTGAACAAGTGCCTTTCGGTTATGTTAAGGGTCTATTTACAACCTTTATTAAAATATACAACATTATAAGTGAAAACAAAGATAAAAGAAGGTTAATAACACTTTCATCAATTCCTCTCACAGACTTATTGATGGAAAAACCAAATAACAATTTGCCCGACCCGAGAATCGAACCCAGAACCTCATGCTCAGCAGTCACCAACCCGAACCGTGCACCTTTTTTCGAAGTTTTGTAGACCTATGTGAACAAAATACTTTGATTTTGATCAAACACTGATTTTTCTCTATATAAGGTCTAACTATTCATACACGAAATATTTTAAGAGTAACTTCTATAGGTCGTAAAGTCGCCATAGCAACGAAAAAAAATATATCTGAGTGTTTTTTTTTTACGAAATTATTATAATTCTAAAAAAAATTGAGACTTTTTGCATAAAATCTTTACTCCCATATTCAAACAATGACACTAGGTAAATACGACGTAGTAAACTAGCGTAATGGATGTTCAAAAATAAGGAGCTAGTATTTATTTTGTGGGTCAAGTAATTTAAAATCATTTATTTTTTATAAAAAGCACACTCAGATAAAAAAAAAAATCCCTTGAAATGGCTTCGTTATAGCCGTTAGATGATTCCCTGAAAATATTTCGTGTATGAATAGTTAGACCTTATATTTCTATCGACAATCAAATTTATCGACACTGCCCTCTCACTAGTCAAGACAAGGTTCTCGTCGTCGCGTTCAAATCATATTTCGTCGAGTTTTCACCCTTTCGCACCCGGCTAGCGTTTAACTTTGTTAAATAGTTAGAAATTGCCTTTTGGCTAGCTCGACTTTATTATATAGCCAGCACAGCGAAATATTTTATCTCGAGGAGATCTTTAGGTTAAGCTGTGCTTGCCTAGGTTGGTCTGTGGATGGGTGTGGTGGCGTGGTGGTTTGACCTTTTCCCAAATTTACTGGGGTCCACTTCCAGTCTAACCGGATACAGCTGAATACCAGTATTTTACTCGTAACGAATGCCTATCTGACCTCCACAACCCAGTTAGTACTGGGTAATACGGTACGTCTTGGTAAGACTGGCTGACTAGCTGTAACGACTGTCAAAGATCTACAAATGACAGCCGGGACCAACGGCTTAACGTGCTTTCCGAGGCATTGAGGAAACTTGGTATGTAATGATAGTCACCCATCCACAGACCGACCTTGGCAAGCACGGCTTAACCTTGAAGATTGACCCGTGCGGCCGTTATCATTTAGCCACAAACTCCTCGATCTCTGTGTTCCTATTGCAACCACTGGCTAGATTTTCTACAGCCCCTTTCAATTTTTAAGTTAAACGTGCCTTCAGTCCCAAAATATCTCAATTCAACACCTATTATTAAAGTCCTCATTAAACCTGCAATCCTAGTACTTCAGTCCGACCCATTAACCCGACGAGTACTTCGGCAAAGTTCGGCAGTTTCCGTCGAAAGCCGACCGCGTCATACTCGGGAATATTCGGAATTAACTGTCGTTTCAGGCACCCTTGACGGAGCGAAGGGCTTTTCAAATTCGGAATGTCGATCGGATGGTATTTCGTAATGAATTCATATGCTTGGTAACTAGGAATCTATGAATTTTCCTCGTTTTGTTGAAAAATGGATCTGTTAAACGGATACCTAGAGGAGTTCGTGGCTAAATAATATCAGCTGCTTGTTCGATCTTCAGGTTAAGCCGCACTTGCTTGGGTTGGTCCGTAGATGGGTGACCATTATACAACATTAGTTTTAGTATATGCGAAACCTGATACACATGTCTAGTATTTTTATGTAAAGAATCTATGTACAAAATTTCAAAACTGTATCATGAAAAATAACAAAGTTATAAGTTTGTTCTGTTACCTAGTTGTCCGCACAAAAACGCGGTCAACACGCAGCGCGCGCCTCCAGCGTCGTCTTGAGCTCATTGATAATAATAATTCGGCAGTAGGTACCTAAATTATTGCAATAGGTACTCAAACTCGCTCGGTGTCCAACTTTTAACTTTTTTAAATATTTTTGGGAAAAATATAACATGGTTTAAAAATTATTGGAATCGATTCAGTTACTTATTCTGAGCAAACTATATTCAGGTTTAACATATACTAAAAATAATGTTGTATACCGAGTTTTCTCCTTGCCGACTGCTGAGCATGAGGTCTTGGGTTCAATTCTCAGGTCGGGCAACATGTCATCGAGTTTTTCTATCAGAAATTTCTTGATGGCAATAAGCTCGTGCCCTATTACACGGAACTTAAAACATAACTGGCGAAATGTGGGTGCACTATTAGGTATCAACAGCGGAAGGCGGAAAGTATCAACAGCGTATTATCATAATCCTTTAATAGCGGGTTTAGGACGGTCAACACACGCGGTTACACCCTATACAGGGTGGAAGCGACACCGACGCGAAAACGGTTACCTCGTATTCAGTACATCATTATGAACCACATTATACTAATACTAATACCTTGCCCCACACTAGGAATTTCTCCTGTACCGTGGGTGCGTTTACAAACATTTAAACTCACATACACAAACAGCCAGACCCGGAACAACTACCTGTAAGCCATACAAATATTTGTTCCGGGCGGAAATCGAAACTGCTACACGCAGTGCAGCATCCAATCGCTGAGCCACTGCGCCAACCGTGCCGTCAAATCTGCATAGTCCTCATGTGACTTTAGCAATATTATGTCTAGACCTTAAAAGAGACTATGACCTCTGAGTTTGTTTCTGCTGTTTCTTCTCAGAGTAGTCAGGTACGAAACACCGGCCCTATCTAGTTTTTAAAAAATGACGTGTAAAAGTGTTTGTAAAAACCTATTTGCATAGTAAACCTCATTTAACATTGTTTTGATAAAAAAATGTTTCAAAAGAAACACATTTAGGTTTTTGACTGCATACTTTAATATTCAACTCTCGGCCTAGCTCCTAGACTTCAAAATCGAGAATCAGAAATCCAGTGCCTTCAATGACGTGTTCTCTTTCAGTACCAATCATCCCAGAGTTCCTGTACGACATTCGCCACCCGGACGCCCCGCTGTCGATGTCCCTCGAGGACATCACCCTCCCGCCGCCGTCACCAACTCCATACTGTCCTTGCATGCAAGTCAACAACACCGGACTTGTACAGAACGAGACGCAGGCGCGTGAGTATTACTGTCTTCTTCTATTTACAAGCTTTTTTTTTAACTAGCAATGTTTGTTTGTTGGTTAAAGTCAAATCCTGCAACTGAATTTTAAAGCTTTTTTTTTGGGACAAGCCCGCTACACTGTACCCAGCCACTGCAACTCCTGTGCGCCAGAATCAACAGTGGCGACCACTAGAAAAGCGCCGAGACAATGAAGCTCGACGAAGTCCCAGAGGAACAATTTTATTGTATCCCGCAACGAAATTAATCAGAAAATAATGGTGGAGGAGTAGGAAATCATAATTTTTAAAACAGTTATCACCAACCGATCTAGCTGAAGTTTTGCATACACGTTTAGTTTTGATGACAATACATGGTAAGTTAAGAGACGTCATTCTAAATCCAATATGGCGGACTCTCAAATATGGCGGACTAGTTATTTTTTACACAACCCCATGACATGGGTATCAATTAAAAGGGTATCATCATCATCATCATCATTTCAGCCGAAAAGTCCACTGCTGGACATAGGCCTCCCCAAGGGGGGTTTTGCCATAATCGCCACGCTTGGCAGGCGGGTTGGCGATCGCAGTATGGTTGTTGTAGAATCAGAGAACGCTGCTGCCCATTCTCTGGTAAGTCCCTTAGTCGCCTCTTACGACACCCACGGGAAGATATGGGATGGTGCTATTCTTTACGTCCGGACACCATAAAAGGGTATGCTGAGAAGAAAACTAAATAAATGACGTCACACCTATACGGGGTGTGGAAGGGACACCGACGCGAAAACGGTTACCCTTCTACCCCGTATTTAAAAGCTTGTTCTTAAAAAAAAAAAATTACTATAAGCTTATTAGTATTCTAAACCACCGGTCATGAGCTACGTATTTGAACTTGAACTCGACCTAAGGAGAAGATGAATTAAAGAAATTGCTCAATTAGTCACCGCGACGCAACATGCAATGCGCGGCGTACCCAAGCGAAGGAAATAACGCGGGTGTCGCATGAAACAGAACACATTGCAGGTCGAAGCAAGGCATTTAAGTCATCATCATCGGCCAATAGTTCTTCAAAGCTACCTCATCATCATTATCATTCCAATGCCATTATCCAAATTTAATTGTGGCCGGCGCAGCATGTCTTCTTCTTCCATACTTCTCTATTACTCGTCATCTCAGCAGTCACCTCCTTGCTAGCCATATCATCCTTCACACAGTCCATCCATCGTTTCTTTGGTCTTCCTCTACTTTTATAGCCATCTACATTAGCATCATAGTTAATTGGCTTTTGGAGGTCTAAAATTAGTCCTATTTATACAGGGTGTAAACAGACCCTTCACATAGCCGTCAACCAAGTATTCTGTACATCAAACTAAGTAACTTTACGCAAAAATTATTGCTAGGAAACGACTTTTTTTTTTAGGTGAAAATTCACGTTTTACGGTAGGACTCGATGGAATGCACTCAAAGCATTGTGCTGATGGATGGATTGAATTGAATAGTACGGGGGTCGTGGAGGTGTTTAAAGTAAAAATCTTACATTAAAAACAAGTATTTAAAAAAAAACTTGTGAAAAAGTTGAAACTTTGACCCCCAATATCTTCTTATGTATGGTCTAGTACAAAACAAATAATAATAATAAATAAACAAATATCTCAAAGACGGGGAGAACAAGTGCCTTTCGGCTTCGTTAAGGGTCTATTTACGCCCTTTATTTCTTGATTGCAGTGAATCTGACAGTGCAACGCGAGGAACGGCATGAGGAGCTGATCCATGAGACCGTGGCCGTTGGCGTCATGTTCGCCAGCAAGGCGTTAGTCCAGCTTATCGCCAATCCTTTTGTTGGACCACTCACACACAAGTAAGTAATAGGGGTAGATGAGAGGTCTTGTGAAGGAGCTCGGTCGGGGATGTAAGAAAAAAGAAAACATATTTATTTGCCACATGCCACAATTACAGTGCAATCGCTCCATATAATATACTGGTATTCAGCTGCATCCGGTTAGACTGGAAGCCGACTCCAACATAGTTGGGAAAACGCTAGGCAGATGATAATATGCCACAAGTGCACACAACAAAAAATAAAATTAAAAAACTTAAATCTAAATAGAAAAAAGAGATAATATTGTGTGTCGCACGGCGGCGCCAAATAGACCCAGTTCAGCAACTGCCTAGCAGCTAGTGCCCGACGCTGGTTTTCAACTGGACCTGCGAGATGATGTGACGGACATAAAACAGTTTTGTACTTTGTGGTACTAATTAGGTATGATATGAATAGGTACTTAAATATATAGAACAAATTTGTGTACTATAATAACAAATAAAACCACCTAATAAAAAAAATAGATAATCACGGTCACCATCTGCCTAGCCTTTTCCAACTATGTTAGAGTCGGCTTCCAGTCTAACTAGTTGCAGCTAAATACCAGTACTTTACATGGAGCGACTGCCTATCTGACCTCCACAACCCAGTTTGTACTGTGTAATACGACACCTCTTGGTAAGACTTGGTTGTCAGACTTTCAGGCCACTACCTGTAACGACCGTCAAAGATCTACAATTGCCAGCCGGGACCAACGGCTTAACGTGCTTTCCGAGGCACGGAGGCAACTCGGTATGTAATGGGTGGTCATCCATCCAGGGAAGTGCGGCTTAACCCGAAGATTGATTCGAGCGGCTGTTATTATTTAGCCACGAGCTCCTACGAATAGAGAATCACGGTCATAGTTAAAAAAATCTAAAACTTTATAAAAGTACTTAGAGAGTAAATCTAATATTCTATGTTTTCTTTGTTTCAGGATCGGTTATAGCGTCCCAATGTTCACTGGCTTCATCCTTATGTTCCTGTCTACATTGAGTAAGTATTTACGATTCCCTAGAAACTCTCCGGGCCAGTTATTAAGTTTCCTTGCGTGATCAAATCAGCAATGAGGACATCCGCAAGAGAACCAAGGTAACCGACGTAGCCCGAAGAATAGCCAAACTGAAGTGGCAGTGGGCAGGGCACATTGCTCGCAGAACGGATGGCCGATGGGGCCGAAAAGTTCTGGAGTGGCGACCGCGAACCGGAAGACGTTGCGTTGGAAGGCCTCCCACTAGGTGAACCGATGACCTGGTAAAGGTTGCAGGGATCCGCTGGATGCGAGTCGCACGGGACCGGTCAATGTGGCGACACTTGGGGGAGGCCTATGTCCAGCAGTGGACGTCTTTCGGCAGAAATGATGTGATGATGATGATTGCGAATCCATACACAGATACACTCACACCTTTGGGAGTAGGCAGAGACCACAGAACGCCACCTGATACGATCCTTACATACTCCTGCCTCGTCCACGTTCATACATCTAGTCATACACGCACGCCGGTTGCGAGTACTACGCACCTGACGTTGCGAATTTAATTCGTGCAATTTTTTTTAAAAGTATGGATTCTTTTTATGCGCACTTTTGTCTGTATTTAGAAACGGATAAAAGTCCCAAACGACCAAATCTCCGTAACTAGAAGGCATGGCATTCCCAGGCATGGTCCATCACAAAAAATTATCGCAATGACGTGGAGAACAAGTGCCTTTCGGCTTCGGTAAGGGTCTATTTACAACTTTTGTATCTAGCTACACTCTCTAATTATAATGTTTGTCCTCAGTATTCGCCTTCGGTCGCTCCTACTCGGTGCTGTTCATTGCGAGGGCGCTGCAAGGTATCGGGTCTTCTTGCTCATCCGTGTCTGGTATGGGCATGTTGGCAGAACGGTACCCTGACGACAAGGTAAGGATGGTATCTTTGGATATTAAACCACCCTTTAATTCCACCCCTGATGTAAATTCCGTTGTAAGTTTTTTTTTGTGTCATCTCTATTTAAAAACCGGTCAAGTGCGAGTCGGATTCGCGCATGAAGGGTTCAGTACCATCATAGTAGGGGAACCCCCTTTTACTTTATTTTTATTATTTGTTGTTATAGCGGCAACAGAAATAGACATTCTGTGAAAATTTGAACTGTCTGAAATGCTCAATGTCACTTTGCTTGACCTGGAAAAAGAACGCAGGTTCTTATGCTCAGCAGTTTACACGGTGGAACACCAACACGAAAACGGTTACCACGTATACAGTACCTACATAATTCTGAGAAATAAAAATCAGCTGTTCCATACATTTTGACCGACATTCCAAACACCCGTTTGGATCAAACCAATTAATGAATTTGTATCTCTCCTCAGGAACGAGGCAACGCCATGGGCATAGCTCTAGGAGGTCTGGCTCTGGGCGTCCTGATCGGTCCACCATTTGGAGGTCTCATGTACGAATTCGTTGGGAAGACTGCACCGTTCCTGATGCTCTCAGCCTTGGCACTTGGAGATGGATGTAAGTTCTTTCACTGATTATGTGGTAGCTGTAGCTGTAGGTATGCTCATGAACGAGAGCTCTCTCTGTGTCTCTGCCGAGACGTCTCGAAAATAACCGACACGGGACGGAGAGCAAGTGAGGAACACCGAGGGTTTTTTTTGTGGATGGCCTCTTGCAGGTCAAACTTGGAGGTTGTCGTCTGCTCAACCGGACTATCCTGTGGGCGCCTTGAGTGTAAGGCCTCCAGCCAGGGGCAAAAAACTTACAAACTAAGCGACTGCGCCCCCTGTGGGATACGAGCCTCGGCGGCGCTGGGGGAGGACAGTAAAGGCTCAGGCTGGATCTGAATGAAGAACACCGAGGCTAGACGAGCGCTCCTATAAATACTCTCGCATCCGCCCTGCGCTGGAGTGTCTCGACGACAGGGTACAGCCTTTAGGAACAGCTTTCAAAAAGTCAAAGTCAAGCCGTTTATTTCAATTAGGTCATTAAAAGGCACTTTGGAAGTCCAACTTTAAATCAAAGGAAAACTATACTTTTACAATACCCCTTGGTAAGACTGAGTTTCCGAACGGTATGACATGAAATGCAGACCGTTCGGAAACTGGCAAAATGAAGAGGGGAAACTTTGTTATTGCAGTCGAGGCAGAATTCAAACCCGAGCCGCAGGCGAGGTTGTTATAGAGCCGAGAACTGCAGTAACAAATGCCGACGTGTATCAAACGTTCTCAAAATAAAATAATAGAACGAAAAGTATTTTTGTCATGAAGTATTAGGAAACTATGATTTATTTTGCGTTTTTTTCTCGCGCTTTGATTTCGCCAGGTTGAAGCAGAAGCAAAGGTATGATGCCGCTAAACAGTCTAATATAAAAAGGGTTTTTTTTAATTTTCTGATACCATTAAATCACTCGATTTGCCACGAGTGGTCATTTACCCGTTTATCTACTTATTCGTATCACATTGCTGACACTGCGCACAATGCCCGCCCACAAGTCGAGGAAATGAACTGTTGTAGTAATTCTTTATAATGAGCGAGAATCTTGTTACTCGTGTTGTGTTACGGAATAAGGAATAGTAGGTATATACTTTACGTATTTATGTTATTTTAATGAGGTGATTTATTTTAAATAGAACGGCTGAAGCCAATTACACTATACAAGGTGTAAACGGACCCTTCATGAAACCGTCAACCAAGCATTCTGTACGCACGACGGCCAATCAAGCTGTACAAAACCAGTTTAGGCGAATCTCTCATTGTATAGGAAATCTATATAAAGCGAGGCCAGGTTATACTGGAAATGTACAGCTTCATGTGCCGCCGTGTGTACATCAAACTAAGTAATCCTACGCAAAAATTATTGCTGGGAAACGACTTTTTTTTGTGGTGAAAAATCACGTTTTACGGTAGGACTCAATGTAACACACTCAAAACATTGTGCTGATGGATGCATTGAATAGTGCGGGGGTCGTGGAGATATTTATAGTAAAGTTCCAACCTTAAAAACTAGTATTTAAAAAAAAAACTTGTGAAAAAGTTGGAACTTTGATCACCAATATCTCCGTAACTAGAAGGTTCCCAGGTATGGTCTAGAACAAAAAAAATATCGCAATGTCGGGGACATTAAGTGAAATTCGGCTTCGTTAAGGGTCTATATATTCGCAAACATATCAAGATCTGTGTTTGAGTTCAGGAGAGCGTTAATGTCCGAGGAATAGGTGACATGGAGTGTGCAACAGTACAGCAAGTTGGAACAGCCGATCAGGAACATGAATAATCTCCCTAAGAATTGTAGATATTTCAGTCATCTCCCACGTGATCAGTCAGAGAATTAACACAATGTATGGCATCGAGTAGTTTTGTATGTACTCCGAACGTAGGCATACCTGCTAACTTGTGCCGACGGGGAATTTTTCAATATCGGTAGGTATGTATACGTTCACAGTACATACTAACACTACTCGGTGCCTCATTTGTTAATGAGAAATTAAGTAATGTCTGGCGGCCTTGGGATCTTGTTCTAATATTACCATACATTACACCTGGACTCTTAGTCTTAAGCCCTCTCAAAACTTACAGACTATTACCAAAATATTAACTACAATTGGACATTATACTTACAAACAAAAAAAATCCTACTTAACTAAATAATCTATATACTATGCTCTGCCTACCCACTGTTGCACGGTAAGATAGTAAGGAGACAGAACGGCGTCACGTGGCTAGCAGCTGACAGGTCACAGGCGTGCGCGAGCGCGAATTTCATACGGCTGTTGTGATAATGGGATAAAAGTGAACGAGTAGCTATAAAAAAAAATGTTCCTTTGGGGAAGTTGTCTGTTATCATGAGTATAATCACGTGTTTAAGTATCGGTCACTAATTACCAGTCACCCTATATTTAAGCTATTTTGGATCGGACCACCGGTCTACAGTTTCGATGGGAGCGTTCAGGCGCCGGTTCAGCCTTGGAGCTAGATGGTCTACCATTTTTCCTTGGCAGTTTCCTCGTTTTTGTTAGCTTTAGTTAAGGGTAACTCAACTAATCTATAATTGTTTGTACGCAGTGCTACAGCTGATGATCCTGCAACCAGGAGTTGTTCGTCAAGAGTCGGAGCCACCATCCCTGAAGGCTCTCGTCTGCGACCCTTACATCCTCATCGCTGCAGGTTTGTATGCAGTCTATTGTGTTCGGTTCATTATGTTTTGACCAAGTCATCGCTGCTCATTTGAGATCCTATCATGCAACCAATAAGTATCAAGTACAGGAGCTAGACAAAATGATATTCTGCAGCATTTTTCTTCCATACTTCTCTATTACATATCATCTCATCAGACACCTCCTTGCTAGCTATATCACCCTTCACACAGTCCATCCATTGTGTGAGGAACGTTTTGAGTATGAATGTGGATGGCTATAAGAGTAGAGGAAGACCAAAGAAACGATGGATGGACTGTGTAAAGGATGATGTGGCTAAAACGGAGGTGTGTGATGACATGACGAGTAATAGAGATATATGGAAGAAGAAGACATCCTGCGCCGACCCCAAATGAATTGGGATGAGGGCAAGAGAATGATGATATAACTGAACAGTGTTTCAAAGTTGTTAATCTGTTTTGACTTTTGTCTTTTAGGAGCCATTACCTTCGCGAACGTAGGCATTGCAATGCTGGAGCCAAGTCTACCAATCTGGATGGCTGATACGATGGAGGCTCGTCGTTGGCAGCAGGGCGTCGCCTTCCTCCCAGCCAGCATCTGCTATCTGATTGGTAAGTCGCCATACTGCTTTTTCGCCTTGGCGTCATCATCTGCCTAGCGTTGTCCCAACTATATTTGGTCGGTATCAATTGAAACGACAGCCTATCTGACCTCCACAACCTCAACCAACTTATTGGATAAAACTATGCCCCTTGGTAAGACTGGCTGTCCCACTTACTTGCTTCTGGCTACCCATATTAACTGTCAAAGATCTACTTTTCGTTGAGCTCGTGGCTAAATAATAACAGCCGCTCGGGTCGGTCTGTGGACCTTCCATTACATACCGAGTTTCCTCCGTGCCCCGGAAAGCACGTTAAGCCTTTGCCCGGCTGTCATTTGCAGATCTTTGACAGTCGTTACAGGTAGTCAGTGGTCCGAAAGTGTGACAATCAGTCTTACTAAGGGGTATCGTATTACCCAGTATTAAACTGGGAGGTGGAGGTCAGATAGGCAGTCGGCTCTTCTCTTCTCCCCTGGCCTAAACAGTCCACCTACCACTAATGCTAAGCGGGCATGAGAAGTCTAATTAACGACATTCTATTGGTAGTTTCCAACACATCTCCTCTCCTGTCGACTTGTCTCTGCTTCGGTGGAGTCCAGCCCCAAATAAGGGCATAAAAATGTGTTTTTAATTTCAGGTACAAATCTGTTCGGCCCCCTCGGCCACAAGATGGGACGCTGGCTCGCAGCATGCTCTGGACTGATCATCATTGGCATATGTCTCATTCTGGTAAGAATTATTCAGCGACCTTTCATTGGAGACAAAAATAAAGAGTTTCGCCAGAGGGTTGGCTTATACAACATTAGTTTTAGTATATGCGAAACCTGGAACACGTGAGTATTTTTTATGTAAAGAATCTATGTACATAATTTAAAAACTGTATCATGAAAAATCACAAAGTTATAATCAAATAGTCAGCACACATACGTGGTCAATACGCGGCGCACCCGCGCGCTCGCCTGCAGCGTCGTCATGAGCTCATTGATAATAATAATTTGGCAGTAGGTACATAAATGATTCCGATAGGTACTTAGTGTCGCTCGGTATCCAACTTGTAGCCTTTTTTAAATATTTTTGAGAAAAATATAACATGGTTTAAAAATTATTGGAATTGATTCAGTTACTTATTCTGAACAAACTATATGGTTTCGCATATACTAAAAATAATGTTGTATGGGTCAAAGAATCAACGTCACTCAACGTGGCAATACTGCCAGCTATTTGGACACTGTTCCACTGAACTATCCGCGTTGCTGTCCATTGACAGCATCATCATCATCATCATCATCTCAGCCGAAAAGTCCACTGCTGGACATAGGCCTCCCCCAAGAAGGGGGGTTTTGCCATAATCGCCACGCTTGGCAGGCGGGTTGGCGATCGCAGTATGGTTGTTATAAAACACAGAGAACGCTGCTGCCCATTCTCTGGTAAGTCCCTTAGTCGCCTCTTACGACACCCACGGGAAGATATGGGATGGTGCTATTCTTTACGTCCGGACACCATACAGAACATATACATTGACAGCATAGTTCTTTTGAATGCCAGTGAAAAAAAGAATCTTCTTTTAATTTTTCCTAGTATTTACATAAATATTTTAATTTAAGACTTTAGCGGCGAAGGTGGTGTGACGATCTGATCTCGTTTGCGGGGCTAACATGGCCAGATATTGCACAGGACCAAGTGGTTTGGAAGGAGAAAGAGGAGGCCTTTGCCCAGCAGTGAGACACCGAAATAGGCTAACAAAATAAAAAATAAGAGTTTAGTTTCAATTAGTAAAATGGAAGAAAAACAAGGGATAAAAACATTCACAGCACACTCACATTAATGTTTTAGCTCTTTATTAAACTACATAATTATGTCAAACACTGTTTTAAGCTTTCACGGTATATCGGTATGAGGAGACATAATTAAGTAAACTAATACTGTCACTTACGGGATATAAGTCATCCCGCGATAATGGTGCCTGCAACAGCGTCGAAATATCGGGAGAACAAGAAGAAAAATAAAAAATAAAAAAAACTTGTACTGTCACTTACGGGATATCTTCCGTGATTGTTCATTGTTTTGAGCTCCCGATATCACGGAAAACACAGAAGATATCCCGTAAGTGACAGTACAAGTTTAGTTGTAAACCGTAAAAGCTTAAAACAGTGTTTCGGCCGTTCTATTTAAAATAAATAAATAAATTAAATTTAAAAAAAAAGAAGATATCCCGTAAGTGACAGTATAAGTTTACATAAATATGTCTCCTCATACCTAGTTCTTTGAAGGTCCTCTGGAATGTAAACAATTTCAAAATCAACACTTTTAACCTCGCAGATCCCAATGGCCCGTAAATTAGAGCACCTGATCATTCCCAACGCTGGGCTTGGCTTCGCTATCGGCATGGTGGACTCTTCGATGATGCCCGAACTTGGGTTCCTGGTCGACATCCGACATGCTGCCGTCTACGGGTCGGTATACGCTATTGGAGATACGGCCTTCTGTCTTGGATATGCTGTTGGTAAGTTATGATAGCCTAGTACTTTATGGGGTTGTAAATACAGTCCTTTGGACTGTATTTCTTTTTTTATGTCCCAGCACGAAGACGAAAACGAATGATTAAAGGCACGGTTGGCGCAGTGTGGTTTCGTGTTGCGGGTTCGATTCCCGCACGGAACAAATATTTGTATGGCCTACTGGTAGTTGTGCCGAGTCTGGCTGTTTGTGTATGTGAGCTTAAATGTTTGTAAACGCACCCACGATACAGGAGAAATTCCTAGTGTGGGACAACGTTTTTAAAAAATTAAAGAATTCTTCTGTAACGTGTGGTTAGTGCCTAACCTGCCCCCGTAGCATGACCACCGTAGACAAGGATTTCTTTGACGGAAGAATCGACAAAATGACAGATTGCGTCGACACAATGACAGATTTCTTTGCACTATCTGTTATTTTGTCGATTCTTCCGTCAAAGAAATCCTTGTCTACGGTAGTCATGTTACGAGGGCTGATGTCAGAGTTTTTATGCCACCCATGGGCATGGGCCTCTGACTTGACTTTACATGCCTTCGAGAAATATTTCTTAGGCGTGCTGGTTTGGTTTCCTCACGACACAGTAAAGCTAATAATATACTTCTGCCATTCCAGGACCGGCTCTCTCAGGCGCCCTGATGAACAGCATTGGCTTCGAGTGGATGCTGGTCATCATCGCAGTCCTTAACTTCGGCTACGCACCCTGTCTGCTGTTCCTGAGGTCCCCACCAGCTACAAACGAGAAACAGGTAGGTGCAGTCAAGGTATTCCTACATCCTACTAATAATAGGTCTTTAACTATGAAATTGCCGTTTTTTCTCATATTTTGTTCTGTTTGTAACTTTGACGTACAGTTATATTTTTTTCTAATTCTATTTATATTGGATTAATTGTTAAATTACATACCTTTTAGAGTTTAAAAACCATACTATTAGTTGCATATCACCTCATAGGGTAGTGTGTCAAAACACCTGTTTCAATATGCCGTCGGTTTCACTACTTCAAGTAGATATATTTTTGTCATAGACTGTTTTTAGAATTTAAGATACGCATTGCAAAGCAGCGTTTCACTCTAACTATAGTTTGCAATTGCATCATAATCGGTTCAGACGTTTCCAAGAAAAAAAAAATGTTAGTATGGAAATATCATTTTTTACGAAATCGTCCATACAAATCGGCTATTTCATACTTTAACCCCTAATATTATATATTATATTTGTAAGGATGGATGGATGTTTGTTACTCTTTTACGCAAAACCTACTGATTGGATTTGGATGTTGGCACACACATAGATTATAATCTAGATTTACATACGGGGTACTTTTTATCCCGGTAGTACGATTCCGTGGGACAATTACCGAACTCCACGCGAAGCCGCGGACATAAGCTAGTAATTATATATTTCAGAAGAAAGTACAATTTTGTCTGTTCATCAATACTTGGCATCATACCCCAGGCTCACGTGTTTAGCCGTAGTCCCTGCCACCACTAGAATAACGATTAATATTTGTTTATTACAACTTGCAGAGCCTCATAGCCAGCGACAAATCCTCTGTCCGCTACGTGAGCTACCAAAATGAAGAAGAAGAATAAATTCGCCACTTACCGCCATCTTGTTCCCGCCAACGAAACCCGCCATTTTGAATTCTAAACTCGGGAGTTTTATTTTTAAATGGGGTTTGCTTAAGACGTCCTAGGAGTCGGTTTAAGACCAATAAGGAATATAATATTTATATGTATACTGTAGAATATATTGCCCAAAAAAAAAGTATATTTAAATCATATCTAATATACATATTATATTAGATTATATTTTATGTCTATCAATATACAATGTATTTAGATACTTCTCTCTATTCTTCTGACCAATTTTTGCTCGGTGACCTGTTGAATATAAATGTGTGTATACTTTATATAATGGCTTGTATGTATATAACCTATTAATGTATACGAGGTCGTTGCCAGAAATATAAACATAGACATTTCCACACCTTTTAACCTTTTTAAGATTAAAATAAAATACTACACAAAATATGGTTTACATTTTAGACACGGCTTGTAATCAGCTTGCCTAATTCAGGCAGACATAAAAAATATACTAGACTGCTTAAATAGCCAACACTCGTTTAAAACCACCTCGTATAAAAACGTTGTAGTAAAAATATGTATCATGCCAAAATACTTAGATCAGGGTGTACATTTTTAGCTAATTGAATACATATTTATAGAAACTATGTATACTCGACAAATATGTATATTTTTATGTAGTAATTATTAAAATGCGCTATCAAAGACCCTTAACATTTAAAACGTTACAAAAACATAAAAACTTTTAGAAAATTGTCTATACTTTTTCAATCAATCTCTTTCTATCGCTTAGAATATGTTGTTTATACTCAAATGGATTTAAATACACTTATGTAATTTTAATCAGTACTAAAATCAATCGTAATTTATCTGTATTTGGCTAATTTTACTTAGCTAAGTTATTTCAATAGTTAAGCTAAACAAAAAAGCCATCTCAACTTCTATTTTGACTTATAAAATTTATATATCGGCATTCAAATATAAATTAAATAAACATTATATGGCTAATAAATTATACATATTTATAATACGCATATGTATGAATAAATAATATTGACGTATACGTTTTTTCGCAGAGGTGACTTTGACAATATTTTTCATTGTACATTTTTAAACTAAAATATGTATACAATATATATAGACAATAATAATTATAATTTGCATTGTGACTTATGTAAAAATATTAGACAATTTGAAAAGAATTGCTGTTTGTATAAGTTTTTATTTATTCTTTAAGTAATGCCAAAGCAACAAAAAATAACAAATTATGTCACAGACATTTTGATAACTTTATTTTACTGTAAATGGACCAAAAGGATGTAGATTTTTTGAAATATTTTTTTGTATGAGCTTAAAATGTCTTATAGATAATGCAATAATGATTTAAATGACAATATATATCACAATAACATGCCTAAATATATTTAATGTACATAAATTGTTCGTATTATAATAATTACCGGTATTTATGTTTTGTAAACGATACAGGGTGTAATTGAAATAACTAAAAATCTGAAAAAAGTTTTAATTGTCTCCCTAAAATCGACCATCGACTGTCCGCTATATTTTATCGTGTTATGCGAACATTTCAGTATTGGTCTTATAGTAAAACTTTTACATAGTTATGAGTAGGTGCAGTACACTCTTTTCAGGTTATTAGTTATTATATTACAGCCTGTGAGTGGAGATGAGAACTCAACTTTACAGTATTTCAACTGTTACTTTTTCCCATGGAGACCGGTGATATTAAAAATCATGAATAAAAATAAAAAATAAAATAAGTTATTAATGTTTTGCTTCGATTTTATAAACTTTACTCTAAGGAAGTAAAGTAATAACAAAATATAAACAATAATATAATTATTTAAGATATGTATCGATACTTTATTTTTCATTGGAATATTGCGAATATGAATGGTTGTAAATATAATTTAGTGGGTATTTGAAGTTTGAATATTACAAATATTTAATGTGTAAAAATAATTAATTAAATAGTACGTTAAAAAAGCAGTCGAATCTCTCGTGTATTATTTGAGTATATTATTTTTATAAGTTATATAAGCTTATACATTTTATACAACTGCAAAAGTCAAGTCTCAATTTATAAAAAAAAAATAAGATTAAGCTTAAAAAGCAATAATTCATCATAATATTGTCAAAACTCATAAAATACTAACACTCCTTTGAACACGATTTGTATAATAATATATATTTCGGAATTCTCACATAGTTGCTTATTAGTAGCTTAAATATATTATCAATTTAGAGGTAGAAACATCAAATTAATGCTGTGTCTAAATCATAATCTTGAATTCGATGGACATATTTCTTCATTTGTGTCTCCCCTTCAAATAAATTAAAATGTAACTCAGTTAATCAATAAAACACTAAACTTATAGTTAAAAAAAATACCTTCTTGAAATATCTAATAAGGATTGGAAACTACCGATTTTGTTAAAAAGGTACCGCTAATATTTTTACTATTGATTTCTAAGTAAATTTAATTTTAAAAGTTCCGACCTCTTTTGCATTTAAACATATTAAAATCATCTGGTTTGTTTTCTTAATATCTACATCATCATAATCAGCCTATAATGTTCCCACTGCTGGGACACAGGCCTCCTCTCTATGAGAGGGAATGGGCTATAATCCACCACGCGGGCCCAGTGCGGGTTGGTAGATGTCACATGTCTTCGAATTTTTGGTTCTAGGACATGCCGGTTTCCTCACGATGTTTTCCTTCACCGTTTTGAGAGCAGTGGTGATGAAATAAATTACACAATTACAAACGTAATGCGCCTGCCGGGGTTCGAACCCACGACTTACTGCTCGTAAGTCGGGACCGCCACCACTGGGCCACCGCTGCTCTCAATATCTACATACTTAATTGTATTTCCTAGGTGACACGTAAAAAGCAAATTGTGTATGGCTGCACAGCTTGTTTGTCGAAAATGTTGAAAAATGTCCATTTAATTCTTTTTTCTTAATAAACTTATTCGATTATAATATTGTAGTAACATTTGATTCTATAAAATTCACGGTAGATGGAACATACATTACAATCATAAAAATCTCATCATATTTGTGTAATTTACTTCACTTTAATACATTTTATGACAAAACTGAAATATGTAATCACATAATCTTCCAGTTTTAGGTGGTAAAACATGTATAGGTACATGCAATATACATTTATGTATAATTATGTAATATATTACATACTATGTTCGCTACAAGCTATGCATCTTTTTCAATATATATTTAATATAACAATAGAATATTCAACGAATATGTAGATAGGTAGGTATAGTCAGTTTTCATATTCATTATAAGTAGTGAATATATTTGTAGAATATACGTAAATATTTAAAAAAAAAAACAATATTTATGCGTAGAATATGTACCTTAAGGTATAGAAACAGTCGTTTGTAGTATAGTAGTAATATTTAAATTAATATAGTATTACAATCATTCATATTTGGTGATGTTTTACTTTTGCAATAGCTGGGTTTGGGTCCTATAACTGACTTGTGTATTTTAAATCTTTTGTCGTATAAAATTAACTGACAAGTGAATTGCATTGTTTTTATAATGTTATAATAAATAGATTTTATGTGTTATTAATGTTTACTTAGACTTGTAGTGTTTCTAAGCAATATTGTTATTTTTTGAAGTTATTTTCTTTCAAATGTAACGAATATTAACCAATATTAAACTAAAAAAAAACCGATAAGAATTTCCAAAATGTATGGTATTTACAGTTTTAACAAATATTTAATTCTTTTAAAATTTTAGTGTTTAACAAAATAACTTTGAAAAATAACAAAACAAAAATAACTAATTGTTAGTACAAGAGCCTCGAGCTGAAAGTGTATCGTAGTAATAATTCGAAATCTTTGTAAAATAACAAACAATATATTTATATAACATTTAATATACATACATATACATTTAATATCATAAATGATATACATTATCCGGGCAATGTTTGAAGTAGGGTGTACGAGTATAACAACTTAGGATAGAAAATGTCTTTAGAAGCTTTTCTATAAGATGCCAAATTTTATGCTTAAAAAATGTAGGTATTTCTTCATACTTTACACTATTCACGGTGCAAAACTAACTTATTGTCTCAACTAGACCTTGTATGTTAAATAATACAAAGTGGAAGGGACACCGACGACAAAACGGTAGAACATCATTCCGAACCATCCCCATAAAAATGTTTAATCGGCTATTTAAAAAAAAACTACTGTTTCCTACAGAATTGTAATGTATGGAACAGCTGTTTTTTTTTTTGGCACCGATGAAAAATTTCTATGTGGCCCTCAGAATGATGTACTGAATACTTGGTAATCGTATTAGCGTCGGTGTTCCTTCCACCTTTGTGAGCTCATTAAGAGTGTGAGATTCGTGATCCTCATCTGTCATCATCATCTGCGTAGCCTTTTCTCTAAAATGTTGGAACCAGCAGTCCAACTGGATGCCGAATTTTACATGGAGCAACTGTCTTTCTGACCTCAACTCAAGCGAGTTACTCAGATATATGAGAAAGATCTCTCGTCCGTTTTTATTCATATAAAATCTTGGCACTTCACACATTGGCCGGGTATTTTAGAAAGTGAAATCCTGTCGCCATTTCGCTGTAAATTAAAAATAATATATAATCCTTAAATAAATGTGATAGTTTAGTGATATTTTCTGCTTTTAGATTTTTAATATAACTTTAAGCGTATGGTAAGTATTTCAAATATATATTTGTTAGATTGTTAGGCTATACGTGTATACATTTAAATATTTAATTATAGTTTTTTTAAATGTAAATTGATATTTGTTATATATTTAACTGATTATCGAGTTCTCTATCTTTTGCATACATTTTCGATAATTATTATGGATTATCTTAAAAATTGTTTCTTTTTACATTTGTTTTTCTGATGTTTAATAAGCACATTTTCATACTTTCGTTTTTTTATGTATGTGATTTGACAATTCATTAAAATAGGAATTAACGTGTTATATCGAACTAGAATGTTAATTTATGTTTTTTATATATTAAGTTTTAAACACCAATTTAAATATTTAGCACTGAAAAAGGTTGAGAATTCAAACATTGTTATGTTATGTTATTTCTGTAAATTTTACGTCGTTTAATGTTATTTTTAAAGTATGTTATTTAGGTATAACATATCTAGTCCTGCCCTGAATGTCTAAATCTTTAACTTAGATCTAAGTTCATATTTATAAAAAATCTTACTGCGCTTGTTCTGATTAATCTTGGCCAAACTTGGCTCTTATATTCATGCATTCATCAATCTTCAATAAAACTTGGCTAAAGCCTATTGTCCATGATTTATTAGCGCGTTATTGAACAGTTTTTTTGTTAATTTGTTTTTAGTCACTTTAACACGCCAAGAAAAAAATATTTTAGAACCTGTATGAGGTCGGTGTTTGCTATCCGACTACTCTGAGACAATACATTGAAATAAACTCAGATGTCACACAGGGTGCGAAAAGCGACAGCGTAGCCTGCGAAATTCAAATTTTCTTACGTGTTTTGCAATTTACAGGTCAGAGTCGGGTTTTGTGTTGATTAAAATAGGATTCACGACCGTAACAAATATGGCTTTACATTTACAGTTATAATTAGGTATTAAAATCATCAATAAAACCCTCTAAGTTCATTTAACCCTTTTGAATGACTTTTTCATGAAATTATCATTAAATGGGATTAAATTAACTTAAGAGGATTGTATTGATGATTTTAATGTTTATAATTCTGTAACTACATACGTATTTTGTTTAACATATAGTCTGAAACTGACCTGCAAATTGCATAAACTAAGAAAACTTGAATTTGCCGGGCTACCCCGCGGCACTTCCTCTTAAATTCCTGACATAATCTTGGTCAAATCATATGTGGACCATGCATGCAGGTTGGTTGTGTCGTGTGCGGACCGCCATAGAAATACTATAGCTGTCTCATTCTACCTACTCAATGGTGATTTGATTTTATAACGATAAATATATATTGATTTTGTTAAAACATGAGTGAACGCATATAATATGCAGGTCTTATATATATAATAAATGAGAAAATAGCTACATGTTTTTAGTGGACGATAGGCCTATGTCATGTCACAATCAAACTTGGCAACATATCAAAATATACATACTTGACCAACTGGACTAGGCCAAAAATAAGTCAAAATATCAACGACTTCGCCAAAAATAGGTCAAAATATCAATGACTTGGATAAAAATTAGTCAAAATATCAATGACTTGGCTCAAAATAAGTCAAAATATCAAAGACTTGGATAAAAATAAGTCAAAATATCAATGACTTGGCTCAAAATATCAAAGGCTTGGATAAAAATCTGTCGAAATATTAACTTGACCCAAAATAAGTCAAAATATCAATGACTTGGCCCAAAATAAGTCAAAATGTCAAAGAGTTGGGAAAAAATGTATCATCATCATGAGATTTTCGCATCATTAAAATTAAGCAATGTTTTAAGTAACTTGGCCTATATGTGATGACAATATAAGAACTTGGCCAATCAGCCAAGTGTGATTACCAAGCTATGGCGACAATAAGAAGCGCAGTATTGGATGTGTTGGACTATAATTTATTAAAAATGTGGGTATATGAACTAATTTTTGGAGTTTTATTTCTAAAATACCTATCTATCAAGCCTTTACTGCCGATCTAGCCGGCGCGTAGTGGTCTAGTGATGGTGGAGATTCATTAATGACTCTGCCCTGGAATGTAAATTTGGTGCTGTTCTACAAACGATGGGGCACTTAACCTATTGAACGCCAGAGCATGGACGCAAGCGCGTGCCCTCCACGCCAAGCCACAATTTCACCTACCATTTTCTCACATATTTGTGTCGTCGGCGTACAGGGCACGCGCTTGCTTGTCACGTACATGTGACAATGGCGTTTAAAAGGTTAATATCGTGTGCTGGGGGGTTACTATGACGTCTTAAAGCAGTAGTAATTCCAGTTTGGGAAAGAGATGTCGCCAGACGACCTGTACAGCTCTGTCTCTTTCCTACACTGGAATTGCTCAACCCCCCTGTTGTTTGTGCACTACAGGATCTGATGGACGCTACTGAAAGCGCCAAACTAGTAGCTCAGTTCTGAGCTGACACAATTTAGATTGACATCGACACGCTAAGAAGAAGTGGTTGCAAATACAAGTGATAAGCGTAGGGTTCTTCTCTCATGTATGTTACATATATGACGATGTTGGAACCAGTGTGATCTAAGTGTCATTTTTACCAATACTGAGGTTATGACACAATGGCAAAGAAAAATCATAATTCTTCCATGCCACACTTATGTAAGTGCTCTTCAGGGCTTTCTTCCTTGAGGGATCACAACATGTCACTATAGAATTGGTGCGGTCTCTAAAGTGAAGACCATGTCACACTGATCTAAGTACTGAGGTGCATCTGCATACTGTTGTGCCCTAGATCACTCTGGTTCCAACGTCGTCATATAATCTCTTCTCTTATGTATGTTACATATATAATCTCACGACTTTTTCCAATGGGGGTAGGCAGAAACTGTCAGCTACGTTCCTTTTGCCTCGTTCACTTTCATACAACTGGTCATACACGCACGCCGCGTACGGTAGTTGCGAAAACTACGCAGCCTGACCTTTGTAAAGAAACGGGTTTTAACACTACAACAAATTCAGTTATTTTTTTCAATACAGGGTGGAATTTTGGATGGGGCATTGTGCTGATGGATGTGTCACCGTGAAATTGTAAAAAACCGTTAGATTATAATCTATCTAGCGAGATTGTAATCTGTCGTAAGATTGTGAACCGTAACATACTGATTTTAATTTAACGCATTACTTTTCGGTAGATTATGATCTATCGAAGTGAAACCGTCAAATTGTGAAATGGCATGCGACGGATCGCACCTCGTGCGCTGATTGGTTGAACGTCATGTGCCCCGCTCCACCATATTTGTTTCAAATACAAATTCAAAATCATTTATTTGCTAATATGGGTAAAATTGTTAACTCGCTTGTTGTCGAATGTAAAGTAACAGTGTTTATAATGGACAGACTCAATAAATTGTAAATATTATCAAATGAGAACACATAGGTTCACACGTATAAAAAATATAAAAACACGGAAAATATATGTAACTTAGGCTACGTTCGGTGAATAACACTAACTTATTTATCATTCACACTGCACTTCTTTGGTTAATCACAGATGCATTTTACTTCCAAAACAATTTTACATAACTAATTAATAATAATAATAATAACAATCTGACCGCGTACCGTGTTCGGATGCTCTCTCTGTTTCAGGTGCTTGAGCCAGCTGTCAACGTGTCGGGACAACGACTATCGGATCAGGTGCGAGTCATCCAGCGTAACCGTATGTTGGATGACACTGTACTTGATCGCCTGCGAACTGAAACGCAGAGTAGCCATGTCATTACCCCGTCGGCGCAGGCTGTGGTACTACCACAGTCTAGCACAATACCTAATCGCGATAACGACGTGAGTAATGACATGGTTACTAATGTAAGTACCCAGTGCAATGAGGAAATGAGGAGTGCTTTGGAGGGTGCGATTCGAGAATATCGGTTCATGCAACCCGACCTTAGACCACGCATACCTCGTTTGCCCATGCATAACAAAAATAGAGCGCTGGTGGCTGTTCTGGATTCGCAGTTGTCAAACTATTTTGACAACTGCGAAGACCTCACTGATGCTCACTCAATCCTGTATTGTGCGGCTGTAGCGGCATGTCGTATAGCTCATGTCAAATTTTCAGATGACAGAGCTACACGACCTAAACCAGCCGTTCCGCCATGGCAGTACAGGATTGAACGACGTATTGGCGGGGCCAGAGCACTCATCGGCAAACTGATCTGCTTCAGGGAGGGCAATACTCGCCCTAGAGTGATGCGTTTTGTGAGGCGGGCATTCTCGGGGACTGATATCAGTCCTCGAGACTACATGTCCCGTATCACAGAGCGCATCGACTTCCTGAAGCAGAAAGTGTATGCATGGGCAAGCCGTATTCGTAGGTATAAGCGGCGGGTGGACCGATACACTCAGAATCGCACTTTCCAAAGAGATGAAAGGTGGGTATATAGGACTTGGGAGCGACCGGACCAAGGTGTGGCTGACACGCGCATACCGGATGATGATGCCATGTGCTCGTTCTGGCGCAGCATCTGGTCGGTGCCTGTTAGCCATACCGAGGGTGAATGGACTCGGGAGGTTGAGCGAGCGTGCGATCTAGTGCCAGAAATGGGGGCAATCACTATCAGCCCCCAAGACGGTTCGTGCAGTCCGTCCGTTGCCTAACTGGAAATCTCCAGGGCCGGATGGGCTGCACAACTTTTGGATTAAATGGTTCACTAGGTCGCACGCTCGCCTGGCGATCCTGTTCCAGTCAGCCTTAGAGTCAGGGTCGCTGCCAGAGTTCCTGACGACAGGTATAACCCACCTGCTCCATAAATCGGGTAGTACTGCGGAGCCCAAAAATTATAGACCGATTACCTGTCTTCCGACGGTCTATAAAGTTCTTACGTCCATTTTGAGAGCTAAAATTAACAAACACATTGATGACAATTCTATCATGTCCGCTTCTCAAAATGGATGTAGGAACGGGTCCCGCGGTACAAAGGAGCTACTCCTCATTGATATGGCCATTAGTCAACAGGTTCGCCGTTCCCGACGGGATCTGTCGACATGTTGGATAGACTATAAGAAGGCCTATGACTCGGTGCCACATACATGGCTCATGAGGGTGCTAGAATTGTATAAAGTTGATGCAACTCTGCGCACCTTCCTGATGTCATGTATGGGGCAATGGAGGACAGTCCTTCGCTATCCAAGATGTTGGCAAATCCAGAGGAATAGCGAGCCGATAAGGATAGAGCGAGGTATATTTCAGGGCGATAGTTTGAGTCCACTTTGGTTCTGCTTAGCCTTGAATCCTCTTAGCACGCTGCTGGAGGATTCAGGTCTAGGCTATCAGTTGAGGAGAGGTGGTCAAGTTATATCTCACCTCCTTTACATGGATGACCTGAAACTCTTTGCCCCCAACGATTTGCAACTGATGGAGCTACTGAAGGTAACTGAAACTTTCAGTAGCGCCATCAGGATGGAATTTGGTGTGGACAAATGTGCGGTCATGCATGTAAAGCGAGGGGAGATTGTGGAATCTGTGGGAACCCAGCTCTCGGATTCCATAAATCTTAGATCCCTCTCAGCAACCGAAACCTATAAGTATTTGGGTATGTCGGAAGCGCTGGGCATCAATGTTGCTGACATGAAGCAATCGTTGAAGGAGCGCTTCTTTGGCCGCCTGAAAAAAGTATTTAATAGTCTTTTATCAGGCGGCAATAAGGTACGTGCCTTCAACGGTTGGGTCATGCCGGTTCTGATGTACTCTTTCGGCATACTTAAATGGACTCAAACAGAACTAGACGCCCTGAATAGGAGGGTCCGTACATTGTTGACGGCATATCGAATGCATCACCCGCGTTCTTCTGTTATGAGACTGTATATCCCGCGGAAGTGTGGGGGTCGAGGCTTTTTAAACGCTAAGACTCTCCACAATCGCGAGATATGCAGTCTCAGGGAATATTTCCTTGAAACCGACGTGGGGATGCATCGAGATGTGGTCGCAATGGACAAGGGCCTCACCCCGCTTTCCTTGGCTAAAGAGAACTGGCGCAAACCCTTAGTGCTTGACACTAACGACCGCATGGAGGTATGGCAGAGTAAAGAGCTTCACGGACGCTTTTTCCGGGCCCTGCATGGGCCCGATGTAGACCTATCAGCGTCCGTAGCCTGGCTACGTTCCGGGGATCTCTTCGGAGAAACCGAAGGTTTTGTCTGTGCAATTATGGATGAAGTTATGATGACGAATAACTACCGGAGATTTATTGTGAAGGACGGTACGGTTGACATATGTCGGGCATGCCACCGTCCAGGCGAATCAATCCGTCACATTATCTCCGGGTGTTCTCGTCTGGCTAACGGAGAGTACTTGCATAGACACAACCTTGTAGCCAGGATTATCCATCAGCAACTTGCTCTAAAATACAACCTTGTGGAATCGGAAGTGCCGTACTATAAGTATGTGCCCGACCCAGTTCTCGAAAATGGCAGTATCACATTGTACTGGGATCAATCCATCATCACTGACAGGACTATTGTAGCCAATAAGCCTGATATAGTGGTGGTGGATCGATCAGAGCGGCGCACAATGATTGTTGACATAACGGTCCCGCATGATGAGAACCTCGTGAAAGCCGAGAAAGATAAGAAAATCAAGTATCTTGACTTGGCTCGCGAGGTTGTCGACATGTGGGATGTGGACTCAGCGATCATTGTGCCGATAGTCGTGTCAGCCCATGGCTTAATTGCCAAGAGCCTCGACCAATACCTGAGGAGGCTCTCGTTAGGCAGCTGGATCAAGGGCTTGATTCAGAAAGCGGTACTTTTGGACACGGCTCGTATTGTTAGGAGGTTCCTCTCTCTGGAGCCCTGACCGCCGGTAGCTTGGAGCCTGTTCCCGATACCGGTGGGCTACAATTTTTTATATTTTTAAATGTTTTTTATATATATTATTTTTAAGGAATATTTAAAAATGTAAACTAATTTGTAAAAATTTAAATAAAGGAAATAATAATAATAATATTAAACTTTCAGTAGCGCCATCAGGATGGAATTTGGTGTGGACAAATGTGCGGTCATGCATGTAAAGCGAGGGGAGATTGTGGAATTTGTGGGAACCCAGCTCTCGGATTCCATAAATCTTAGATCCCTCTCAGCAACCGAAACCTATAAGTATTTGGGTATGTCGGAAGCGCTGGGCATCAATGTTGCTGACATGAAGCAATCGTTGAAGGAGCGCTTCTTTGGCCGCCTGAAAAAAGTATTTAATAGTCTTTTATCAGGCGGCAATAAGGTACGTGCCTTCAACGGTTGGGTCATGCCGGTTCTGATGTACTCTTTCGGCATACTCAAATGGACTCAAACAGAACTAGACGCTCTGGATAGGAGGGTCCGTACATTGTTGACGGCATATCGAATGCATCACCCGCGTTCTTCTGTTATGAGACTGTATATCCCGCGGAAGTGTGGGGGTCGAGGCTTTTTAAACGCTAAGACTCTCCACAATCGCGAGATATGCAGTCTCAGGGAACATTTCCTTGAAACCGACGTGGGGATGCATCGAGATGTGGTCGCGGTGGACAAGGGCCTCACCCCGCTCTCCTTGGCTAAAGAGAACTGGCGCAAACCTGTAGTGTTTGACACGAACTACCGCATGGAGGTATGGCAGAGTAAGGAGCTTCACGGACGCTTTTTCCGGGCCCTGCATGGGCCCGATGTAGACCTATCAGCGTCCGTAGCCTGGCTACGTTCCGGGGACCTCTTCGGAGAAACCGAAGGTTTTGTCTGTGCAATTATGGATGAAGTTATGATGACGAATAACTACCGGAGATTTATTGTGAAGGACGGTACGGTTGACATATGTCGGGCATGCCACCGTCCAGGCGAATCAATCCGTCACATTATCTCCGGGTGTTCTCGTCTGGCTAACGGAGAGTACTTGCATAGACACAACCTTGTAGCCAGGATTATCCATCAGCAACTTGCTCTAAAATACAACCTTGTGGAATTGGAAGTGCCGTACTATAAGTATGTGCCCGACCCAGTTCTCGAAAATGGCAGTATCACATTGTACTGGGATCAATCCATCATCACTGACAGGACTATTGTAGCCAATAAGCCTGATATAGTGGTGGTGGATCGATCAGAGCGGCGCACAATGATTGTTGACATAACGGTCCCGCATGATGAGAACCTCGTGAAAGCCGAGAAAGATAAGAAAATCAAGTATCTTGACTTGGCTCGCGAGGTTGTCGACATGTGGGATGTGGACTCAGCGATCATTGTGCCGATAGTCGTATCAGCCCATGGCTTAATTGCCAAGAGCCTCGACCAATACCTGAGGAGGCTCTCGTTAGGCAGCTGGATCAAGGGCTTGATTCAGAAAGCGGTACTTTTGGACACGGCTCGTATTGTTAGGAGGTTCCTCTCTCTGGAGCCCTGACCGCCGGTAGCTTGGACCCTGTTCCCGATACCGGTGGGCTACAATTTTTTTATATTTTTAAATGTTTTTTTTATATTTTTTTTTAAGGAATATTTAAAAATGTAGAACAATTTGTAAAAATTTAAATAAAGGAAATAATAATATTCCACAACTATCACACAACGCCGTCTAGTCTCAAGCTAAGCAGAGCTTGTGTTATGAGTACTAGACAACTGATAAACATACTTATATATTTCTAAATACATACATATATAGATAAATTACACCCAGACACAGAACAAATGATCATGCTCATCACACAAACATTTGTCCTGGGTGGGAATCGACCCACGACCTCTGGCATAGCAGTCAGAGTCACTGACCACTAGACCAACAGGCCAGTCACCAATTCAATTCAATTATAAAGCTTTGAGTTATTTTCAACACGAAATCAATTTACAATCATCAAAACATTTAACAAACAAATATGGCGGCGCGGGGCACATGACGTTCAACCAATCAGCGCGCGAGTTGCGTTCCGTCGCATGCCATTTCACAATTTGACAGTTTCACTTCGATAGATTATAATCTACCGAAAAGTAATGCGTTAAATTGTAAGCAGTATGCTACGGATCACAATCTTTCGACAGATTAAAATCTCGCGAGATAGATTATAGTCTAACGGTTTTTACAATTTTAGGGTGACAGAAGCATTGAATAGTACGAGGGTCGTAGAAGTATTTAAAGTAAAGCCACAACATTAAAAACTTGTGAAAAAGTTGGAAGTTTGACCCCCAATATCTCCGTAACTAGAAGGTTCCCAGGAATAGTCTAGGTATCGTATCTCAAAAACTTTAGGGATTGATTTTAGTAAAACAATTTAATCATTTTGGACATATCTTTATTAACACATATTTATATACTTTTGATTAAATTATAATTCTCTTTATATTTTTACATAATACTAGATAGAAATACACTCACATAACCGACGGTATGTGGGTGTCCTTTAACCTTTTCAACGCCATTGTCACAGATACGTGACAAGCAAGCGCGTGCCCTGTACGCCAACGACACAAATATGTGACAAAAAATGCGGTGCACTATAACACGAAATAAACAATTAAATAGTTTTGGAATCCGTTCCTTTTGTAGGTATTTGTGGTGAAATTCTGGCTTGGCGTGGAGGGCCTGCGCGTGCGTTCATGATCTGGCGTTCAAAAGGTTAAGTGCATCTGTGCCCAACCCTCCGGCGATTAGGCCGTGATGTTATGACTGTCTCATCAAGTCATCATTCAGTAGGCTGGCTGGGTGTGGCAGCACGAAGGGATTTCTCCAAACTCCTCAAAGACGGAGTGATGCTGCTTCCTAAATCTTCAACTACGCTTGATAAGTATACTGGAAGAGAGGAATATAATAATTTAAGTTGATTTAGAAAAAAAAAATATTTATTTGTCACAGGGACATGACGTGCATAAAAAAGGCAAAAAAAAAACTTTTTTGCAAAAAATAAAACAGACTTCAAAAATAATGTTCTGCTAGCGCAAGAAATATAACTTATAAATATTAAATTAGCAAAATATGATCAAAGAAATAAAACAAAAACTAATAATTAATTCAAATAAACACACAAAACACACACACAACACACACACACATTACACATACACACAAAACACACATACATATACATTACATTTATTAATTACATTGAAAATAACTTAAATTATTTTTCCTTTAGCAATCACATATTGCTTATATGTGATTGCTAAAGGAAAAATTAAAATAAGGTAATAATTTATAACATTGAAAATAACTTTAGCTCCTCAAGTCGGGGTCTTTTGTTTTTTGATTCAGTTTTTTTGCCACCGACTTCTGAAGCTAAAGGTTTATTTCACATTTTTGTCTCCTCCTTTTGGAAGTCGGTTAACAATAAAACGCATAAGTATCAGTTCAGACCGAGACGTGACGCGACGCGACGTGTCACTGTCAAGCCATTTTATGCTTTATCTCCATTAGGAAACCTGACCTGTACCTACTTTCATAGCAAATAAAATTCTGATTCTGATTCTGAAATGCATAGTATCATTTGAAAAACTCGGGCCGCGAGTGGCCGCGTGTCTTTCAAACGTTACTATGCTTTTCCTAATGGAGATAAAGCAGAAAATGGCATGAATTCACGCCGTCTCGGTGTGAGCTAACCCTAACAAATATTTATAAATACAACAGGGCGAAACAAAAAACAAGTTGACAGTTTGCACGTCGTGACTGCGACAAGCAGGTTACCACTCAGCATGATGCTGTGCTATGGCGGCCCACAGCACAGCGCTGAGTGGTTTTCACGCTGGTCCGTCTGTCTGTTTGTTGAGGCTAATCTCCGAAACGGCTAGACCGATTTTGACGGGAGTTTTACTGGCAGATAGCTGATGTTATAAGGTCTAACTTATGCTAGTTTTATTTTAAAAAAAGAATTAAGGTTCCGTGAAGTCGTTATCAAAATCCGATTCAAATAGGGAAGTCATATCTTTTATAATAATTACTAGTTGTGCCCGCGACTTCGTCCGCGTGGACTTAGATTTTTCTCAGCCGTGTCCATTATTGCAACATTTTTCATTGATGCTCCACTCCTATTGGTCGTAGCGTGATGATATATAGCCTCAGCCTTCCTCGATAAATGGGCTATCCAACGTTAAAAGATTTTTTCAATTCGAACCAGTAGTTCCTGAGATTAGCGCGTTCAACCAAACAAATAAATTTAAATTTAGTATACAACATTATTTTTAGTATATGCGAATCCTGAATATAGTTTGTTCAGAATAAGTAACTGAATCGATTCCAATCATTTTTAAACCATGTTATATTTTGTCCCAAAAATATTTAAAAAAAGTTACAAGTTGGACACCGAGCGACATTAAGTAGCTATCGCAATAATTTAGGTACCTACTGCCAAATTATTATTATCAATGAGCTCAAGACGACACTGGAGACACGTACGCGGGCGTGCTGCGTGGTGATCACGTTTTTGCGCGGACAACCAGGTAACAGAACAATCTTATAACTTTGTGATTTTTCATGATACAGTTTTGAAATTTTGTACATAGATTCTTTACATAAAAATACTAGACACGTGTTTCAGGTTTCGCATATACTAAAACTAAGGTTGCAGATACGCGTACGAAGGTCGCGGTGCACAGCTAGTTTATATTAAAATCTTACCAATATCGTTAAGACAGCGTTTCGTCCCCAAAGCGTCCATGTTTCTTATATTTAAGATTTTCTCAGCATACACTTCGCATGTATGTGTGCATACCTGCAAATATTAATATAAAAACTTATACATACAAGGTGTAAACAGACCCTTCACATAGCCGTCCACCAAGCATTCTGTACATCAAACTAAGTAACTCTACGCAAAAATTATTGCTGGGAAACGACTTTTTGGGGTGAAATGTCACGTTTTACGGTAGGACTCAATGTAACGCACTCAAAACATTATGCTGATGGATGTATTGAATAGTACGAGGGTCGTGGATGTAAGTAAAGTTATAATATTAAAAAACTTGTACTAAAAAATAAACTTGTGAAAAAGTTGGAACTTTGACCCCCAATGTCACCGTAACTAGAAGGTTCCCAGGTATCAATACTGTGTCGGGGCGCGGCGTGGATAAATGAGCCCCAAGCCGTTGGTCCCGGCTGTCAGTTGTAGATCTTTGACAGTCGTTACAGGTAGTCAGTGGCCCGAAAGTATGACAACCAGTCTTACCAAGGGGTATCGTATTACCCAGTACAAACTGGGTTGTGGAGGTCAGATAGGCAGTCGCTCCATGTAAAATACTGGTATTCAGCTGCATCCGGTTAGACTGGAAGTAGACCCAAACCAACATAATTTGGAAAAAGTTCTGCAAATGATCTGTCCAAGTCCAGTATCCGCAGTCTGGTCCGGAGTCAAGTCCACACTTTAAGTATTTCCTACATAACAAAACATCACGCCTGTAATCCCCAAAGGGCTAGGCAGAGGTGTACCTAATAGTACACTCACATTTCGCCAGTTATATTTAAGTCCCATGTAATAGGGGGCGACCCTATTGCCAACAACCGGGCACAAATCCAGGCTCCGTGGCTAATACTGAGAAATTCCTGATGGAAAAACCAAATAACACTTTGCCCGACCCAGGAATCGAACCCAGGACCTCATGCTCAGTAGTCCCGCTTGCGACCACTACGACCAACGAGGCACTGAGCGTTTCCTAATGTTGGTGAAAATAGGCATCAGACTTACTTCTGATAAGTATTGTAGTGGAGCCTGCTTCTCTGATAGATGCATTTCCAGATGCTGGGGCAATGTCATCAGGTACTGTCCAATCTGTTGCAGAAAATAATAAAATATATAAGGTCTATCTTTTCATACACGAAATATTTTAAGAGTAACTTCTATAAGTCGTAAAGTCGCCATAGCAACGAAAAAAAAATATCTAAGTAAATTATTTTTTTACGTAATTATTTAATTACGTAAAATTTTTTGAGTCTTTTTGCATAAAACCTTTACTCCCATATTCTAACAATGACAGTAGGTAAAAACGACGTAGTAAACTAGCGTAATGGATGTTCAAAAATAAGGAGCTAGTATTTATTTTGTGGGTCAAGTATTTTAAATTATTTATTTAAAAAAATATATTCAGATAAAAAAAAATCCCTTGAAATATCTTAGTTATAGCCGTTAGATGATTCTCTGAAAATATTTCGTGTATGAATAGTTAGACCTTATATAGGGTGACTGGTAATTAGTGACCGATACTTAAACACGTGATTGTACTCATGATAACAAACAACTTTCCCAAAGAAACATTTTTTTTTAATACTCATTCAATTTTATCACAATAACAGAGAGAGACAGGCAGAGTTCATCGAACTCGTCGTCGCGCTTGCCGTTCGCTACGTGCATTCGCCACGGTAACAAAACATTGCGCATGAGGAAATAAAACAAATCAAATTGGCTATATTCCCATAACGTTCCTGAAATAATTCCTTGTACCGGTCATCTTAGTATGATATACTGAATTCACCCCATCAGTCTGCGGAGGGCTGTCCCTTACACCCTGTATTCTATTCTACCTCTTTCCAATTCAAAATCAGAACCGTTTTAAACGGCTTCCTATCCAGCCAGACACAATCCAAGATGGTGGCAAATCCAAGATGGCGGAGCACAATCAGAAGAGTGCTTCACCTCATCTGCAACTCATTAGATCGCGTAATAGCCCATCTTTCCTCGGAAAAGAATCCAGGAGAAATACTTAACGAATTCGCTGGGAGAATAAAAGAAGCCCTGCCTGGGGTGGATCCCATCACTCTGCGGAGGGCTGTCCATTACACCCTGTATTATTTACCTCAGTTATATACTCTTGTGGCGATAGCGCGAAGTCAGGCAGATCTGTTGATAATGCATCATTGTTGTTCCATACTGATAGCTGTGGTATTTTCTCTGTAACAATAATAAAAGTATTCATTACTAGGAGTCGCCCACGACTTCGTCCATATAAATCGTGATATCTCGGCTAATATGCATGATATAAATATAATTTATAGCCTATAGCACCCACGAATAATGTAGCTTTCTGCCAGTGAAAGGTTTTTTAGAATTTGGTTGTTAGTTCCGGAGATTAACCCCTATATAGAAACTTACAAACAAATTTTACCTCTTTAAAATATTAGTATAGATAGTCTGTAACACGTCAATAGTTTGTAACATCGCTACTCAGTACTATCATTCCCACTATCTATATCTTCTATACACCACTATTTTTTAATTAGTACAAATACTTAAAGGGCTTATTAGAGAAGGTCTTGTTATTATATATGTAAAGTCTCAATAAATAATATTCATAAACAGCAAAGTTATAAGCGTTTGTTTACATCCCAAAATGTCACTCAATTTATGGAAATATAGTTTGCCGGGACCTATGAATGGAGACGACAGGAATGGGAAAGCACTGCGCGTCGTATTTTTTTGTGGTAATTGTTATGAATGATTGATTCAATTATAAATTTACCAGTTATGACAAATTTTCGTGGACAATTTTGGGATTTTGTTTTTTTGACTTTTGATTACACAAATATGATCAGTACCATTTTTTTGTACTAATTAAAAAATAGTGGTGTATAGACAGTGGTAGATAGTCCGTTCGTCCATCCACCCGGACGGACAGCGGAGGCTTAGTAATAGGGTCCCGTTGATTACCTTTCGGCAACCGAACCGTAAAATGGCGTACCTTCACATAGGCCGCACACACAATCGTACAGAAAACGCGGTCCGACTGCCGTCCGAGTCCTCCCGACGCGCTTTGTTGCTAGTTTATCCCGAAAATGGACCGACTCCCTTTTTCACCTCCACAACCCAGTTGCTTATACAACATTATTTTTAGTATATGCGAAACCTGAATATAGTTTGTTCAGAATAACTAACTGAATCGATTCCAATAATTTTTAAACCATGTTATATTTAGTCTCAAAAATATTTAAAAAAGTTACAAGTTGGACACCGAGCGACACTATGTACCTATCGCAATCATTTAGGTGCCTACTGCCAAATTATTATTATCGATGAGCTCAAGATGACGCTGGAGGAGCGCGCCGCGTGGTGACCACGTTTTTGTGCGAACAACTAGGTAATAGAACAAGCTTATAACTTTGTGATTTTTCATGATACAGTTTTGAAATTTTGTACATAGATTCTTTACATAAAAATACTAGACACGTGTTTCAGGTTTCGCGTATACTAAAACTAATGTTGTATAGACACCTCCAACCGAACTGGGCCCAGATGGCAGACCAAAGCAATTGGAACATCACTATTCTTACCCAACTGAACATCAACAGGATTCCTCAATATAGCTCTTGCTAGACTTCTGAGCTGCTCCTTAGTGCGCCTGAGGACGGCAGCGGAGGCCGGGGGCTCCGTCCTGAAGGCCGCGAGGCGCTGCCGCACGTCCGCTTCCAGCAGCAGGGTGGGCAGGTCATGTAGGGGATCCGGGTCTTTTGATTCTGGAAAAATATAAAAAAAAAACTTTCGGAAGTTTTTGACTTAGTTTCATTGACTTTTTTGCCACTGTCTTCGAAAGTATAGTTATTTAAGACTCTTTTTGGAAGTCAGTTTTTGTTTTGCAAAATATTTTTTTTTTACCCTTTTTAACCGACTTCAAAAAAGGAGGAGAGGTTCTCAATTCGTCGGAATCTTTTTTTTTTATGTATGTACAGCGATTACTCGATGTCGCCTGAACCGATTTGGAAAATTCTATTTTTGTTTGAAAGAGTACTCTTTCAAACAAAAAAGTTTTCCCAAATTGGTCCCATACAAATATTGTCATGATCTGATCATGGACTTCGGAGATATGAAACGGAACTCTTCAATAATAGACGGCGGTGTTGCAGCGTCTCTGGCGGCAGAGTGGTGCCAGGCGTCCGACCGTCTGCTCACCGCATGCGCTGTCGTGACGTACACTACAGCCCCGTAGCATGACCACCGTAGACAAGGATTTCTTTGACGGAAGAATCGACAAAATGACAGATAGTGCAAAGAAATCCTTGTCTACGGTACCCCCCCCGTAGCATGATCACCGTAGACAAGGATTTCTTTGACGGAAGAATCGACAAACTGACAGATAGTGCAAAGAAATCTGTCATTGTGTCGACACTATCTGTCATTTTGTCGATTCTTCCGTCAAAGAAATTCTTGTGTACGGTGGTCGTGCTACGGGGGCTGATCACCATGTCGGACTTTAGTAACCGCGAGTTTTATGAGATGGTGCGGGTGTATTTATTTAGTGGTGAATGTTTACGGGCAAACTCAAACTCAAAGTATTTATTTCAATTAAACCATCACAGGCACTTTTGAATGTCAAAAATACAAAAGGAAGCGAAGCTACAGTCACAGTCACAAGGCATAATAACTTGAGAAAGTACTGTAGTTGCACATTCCAAAGCGTAGATCTCTATGGAGAAGAATGGGCAAGAAACTCTATGGACACTCTTTTCAATCAAAATATTGTTACAGTCTTGGTTACATCACTCATGTTAAGATTATACATATAAGGTCTACCTTTTCATGCACGAAATATTTTAAGAGTAACTTCTATAAGTCGTAAAGTCGCCATAGCAACGAAATAAAAAATTACGAAATTATTATAATTCTAAAATATTTTGAGACTTTTTGCATAAAACCTTTACTCCCATATTCTAACAATGACACTAGGTAAATACGAAGTAGTAAACTAGCGTAATGGATGTTCAAAAATAAGGAGCTAGTATTTATTTTATGGGTCAAGTAATTTTAAATTATTTATTTTTTATAAAATATATTCAGAAAAAAAAAATCCTTTGAAATGGCTTCGTTATAACCGTTAGATGATTCCCTGAAAATATTTCGTGTATGAATAGTTAGACCTTATATAAGTGAGAACGATGTAGAAAGACGTGCACATTAAGGGCGTCCAGAGTGAAAGAGAGAGCAAATAAGGTCTAGCATCACCAGTTTCAAGGAATACATCCAATTACCAAACACTCTGTATAAAAGACGTTTTTACAGGCTGATTGTTATTAATAGGCAATTAATTGAAAAATTGGATGAATATGATGGCCTACATACCTTCCACATCCTTCTGCTCAGCCAAGGTTTGCAAGATGTTAGCGGCCGCGGTCTGCAGCATCAGCGCGGCGGGGAAGCTGCTGCAGAGGACCCCGGTGAGCTGTCCGCCCGACGCCGCGGAGAGGAACGCGCTCTCTATACGACGACTGTGAGCTGATATCAGGTTAGATAACGACGACGTGAAGTTCTGGAAGAAGGGGGGGGGGGGTCATTGACTGATTTTTACTCGTAAACTGGGTAATTTTAGCTGACGGTCAAGTGGCTAAATAATAACAGCCGCTCGGGTCGATCTTCAGGTTAAGCCGCGCTTGCCTAGGTTGGTCTGTGGATGGGTGACCACCCATTTCATACCGAGTTTGCTTCGTGCCTCAGAAAGCACGTTAAGCCGTTGGTCCTGGCTGTAATTTGTAGATGTTTGACAGTCGTTACAGGTAGTCAGTGGCCCGAAAGCCTGATAATCAGTCTTACCAAGGGGTGGTACCTGACTGGGTGGTGGAGGTCAGATAGGCAGTCGCTCTATGTAAAATACTGGTATTCAGCTACATCCGCTTAGACTGGAAGCCGACCCTAACATAGTTGGGAAAAGGCTAGGCAGATGATGGTCAAGTCAGTCAATTATGGGTCTAACATACCCCAAGTATGGATTAATTTCGCTCAACTATGTGTCACAATTTGCCTATATTTAGCGACGTTTGATGAATACGAATATAACGAATTATGTCGCCCAATTATAATGAGTGTAAAAGTATCCTTAACGAAGCTGAAAGGTACTTGTTCTCCCCGTCATTGCGATCATTTTTTTGTTCTAGACCATACCTGGGAACCTTCTAGTTACGGAGATATTGGGGGTCAAAGTTTCAACTTTTTCACAAGTTTTTATTGTTATAACTTTACTTGAAATACCACCACGACCCTCGTACTATTCAATATATCGATCAGCACAATGTTTTGAGTGCGTTACATTGAGTACCACAGTACACCGTGATTTTTCACCCCAAAAAAAAAAAGTCATTTTCCAGCAATAATTTTTGCTTAAAGTTACTCAGTTTGATGTACAGAATGCTTGGTTGACGGCTTCGTGAAGAGTCTGTTTACGCCCTGTATAATGAGTCAACTATCTGCTCACCTCTAGAGCCGGCATATAGAAGACATACAGCGCCTCGCCCGCGATCCCCTTGGCCCTGGCGCGCGCAGCTGTCAGCCAGCCTGAACAGCGCTCCGATATCGACAAGATTGCACGAGAAAGTTCCAGAAGATCTTCCTGTAATCGTAAAAAGAGAATGAATATGATAGAATTCCTAGAAAGAGCAATTTTTCGCCATGATTCAGCGCAGTCGTGATGTACTTTTTGTAAAAAGCATTTCGGTGTCGATGGCAAAATGTTTAAATGTGTTTAACCCAAAACTCAGCCACGCGAACCCCGCTCACTGATGCAGTAAGCAGATCATCAAGTGCGCAGGTGATAGGGCATGCGGGGCAAGATGGCGCGGTGGGCCATTGTCTGTGGGGAGACGCCGCATACGCACTTGAGGTCAGAGCCGTCCATGCACCCCCATCTGCAGAGATTGTCTTTGATCTGGTCGACTGGGTGTAGTGAGATATATACAACATTATTTTTGGTATATGCGAAACCTGAATATAGTTTGTTCAGAATAAGTAATTGAATCGATTCCAATCATTTTTAAACCATGTTATATTTTGTCCCAAAAATATTTAAAAAAAGTTACAAGTTGGCAACGACACTAAGTACCTATCGCAATCATTTAGGTACCTACTGCCAAATTATTATTATCAATGAGCTCAAGACGACGCTGGAGGCGCGCGCTGCGTGGTGACCACGATTTTGTGCGGACAACCAGGTAACAGAACAAGCTTATAACTTTGAGATTTTTCATGATAGTTTTGAAATTTTGTACATGGATTCTTTAAATAAAAATACTAGACATGTGTTTCAGGTTTCGCATATACTAAAACCAAAGTGACCTTGACATTTTTATCACAGTGCTTAATTCTCCAGAATTAAATTAAATTTTTAAAGATAATATTCTGAATTAAGATAAGATAACTAAGATACTTTGTACCAAAAAAATATTCGTGATTTTGGGTAGGTCTGGAAATGACAGATAGTGCAAAGAAATCTGTCATTGTGTCGACACCATCTGTCATTTTGTCGATTCTTCCGTCAAAGAAATCCTTGTCTACGGTGGTCATGCTACGGGGGCTGGTACATACTAAAGCAGTTACCTGCTTTAACTGTGGATCATTGAGATTATCCAGCAGCAGCTGCGTTTGAAGCTCCGTGTACTTCGAGAGTAGTTCTCTGAGCGGCGCGTACGCAGCTCGGCCGAACTCGCGTATAGTCGCCGGCAGTAGAGTCTCTGTAATGAAAAGAACATAACATCACGCTTGTAATCCCCGAAGGGTTAGGCAGAGGTGTACAGCCACCTCTATTCATATTCAGTCCTAGGTAATAGGGGGCGACCATATTGCCATCAACCGGGCACTAATCCAGACTCCGCGTACGTTTTGTCTTACAAATTCCAAATGGAAAAGCTCAACAAGACTTTGCCCGACCTGGGAATCGAACAAAGGACTTCATGATCAGCCGTCGCACTTGCGATGCTTGCGTATAAAGTTCTTCATCCCCCATAGAAAAGGGGGGGTCCTCCGACCAGACGGGTGTTGTGTCTGGTGGGCTACTGCCCGACAGTTGTTGTCGGGTTTTTCTATATTATTATGGTCTTAAGTCGTGGACAACTTTAATCTAGAAATTTGGTGTTAGTTCTTGATTTGTGGCATAGATGGCGCTGTAGTACTTTTTGTATTATGTGGCTGTGGTACTTTTTGTACTATGTGACTATAACACTGTTTATAACTAAACTTGTACTGTCACATACGGGATATCCTCGGGTTGACTGGAGAATGCGGGTGGATGGAAAATAAATTGATTGATTTTTAAATTTCTCATGGCGCTTGCAACAGCGCTGAAATATCGGGAGCTCAAAATAATGAACAATCACGGAAGATATCCCGTAAGTGACAGTACAAGTTTATGTGGCTATAGTACATTTTAGACGATTTGGCTGAAGTACGCTTTGTACTATGTGGCTGTAGTGCATTTTGTAGTGTTGCTACGCATACTACAGGGTGTAAACAGACCCTTCACGAAGCCGTCAACCAAGCATTCTGTTATAAGTAACCCTACGCAAAAATATTGCTGAGAAACGACTTCTTTTTTGGTGTGAAGTTTCACGGTAGGACTCAATGGAACGCACTGAAAGTATTGTGCTGATGGATGGAATGAATAGTACGGGGGTCGTGGAGGTGTTTAATGTTAAAATTTGACATTAAAAACATTGTATTTAAAAAAAAACTTGTGAAAAAGTTGGAACTTTGATCCCCAATATCTCCGTAACTAGAAGGTTCCCAGGTATGGTCTAGAACAAAAAAAATATCGCAAAGACGGGGAGAACAAGTGCCTTTCGGCTATGTTAAGGGTCTATTTACACCCTTTATAAATAGGGATACATATTCTGGTAACTGAATAAAAATAAACTCACCCTTGTTCTGCCTAGGCCCATCGACGACGCCTTGAATACAAGTAATGAACTCATCTATGTCAGTCCTCAAATCCGTCAGCAACAATATGCCTTCATCTGGTGAGGAACACAGCTTCAGATTCGCTGAAACTACCTGCAATTAGGAAAAATAAATAAAATGATGATGTATTGAAATTTATTTATGATAATTGGTTGTAAATAAAACCATTATTGAGGTATCGTATTACCCAGTACTAACGGGAGGTCAGATAGGCAGTCGCTCCATGTAAAATACTGGTAATCAGCTGCAAAATCCAATGTTGGTATAAATATTTGATACGTCACACATTTCTTTTTTCTGCTGAGCATGAGGTCCTGGGTTCGATTCCCGGGTCGGGCAAAGTGTAATTGGGTTTTTTCATCAGGAATTTCTCAGTAGCAGCCACGGAGTCTGGATTTGCGCCCGGTTGATGGCAATAGGCTCGCCCCCTATTACATGGGACTTAAACATAACTGGCGAAATGTGGGTGTACTGGGTCACTTATGCAAGCGTGATGATATCTGTATACAACATTATTTTTAGTGAAACCTGAATATAGTTGGTTCAGAATAAGTAACTGAATCGATTCCAATAATTTTTAAACCATGTTATATTTTTTCCCAAAAATATTTAAAAAAGGCTACAAGTTGGACACCGAGCGACACTAAGTACCTATCGCAATCATTTAGGTACTAACTGCCAAATTATGATTATCAATAAGCTCAAGACGACGCTGGAGGCGCGCGCACGACGGTGCCGCGCGGTGACCACGTTTTTGTGCGGACAACCAGGTAACAGAACAAGCTTATAACTTTGTGATTTTTCATGATACAGTTTTGAAATTATGTACATAGATTCTTTACATAAAATACTAGACACGTGTTTCAGGTTTCGCATATACTAAAACTAATGTTGTGTGTATATACCTTACCTTAGTCGGAGCAGGTTCCAATGAAAGAAGCAAGTCAGTGTACAGTCTGATCAGTTCAGCCAAAGGAGTTTCCGATTTCAGTACATTTGTTAACCAGTCAACCTGCAAGGGAAATTCAATTTTATTTCAATAAAGCTAAGGTGCAGCATACATTGAATATTACAATCTAACTGTCTATCAGTAGCGAAGGGTCAATTTTTGTAAGAGGTAAGCCGGAGTACATATCTTTAATGTGATTTTATTATTTGTCTATAGAATACTGACTGTGCCATTTTTCAAAGGGAATCCGGTAGGAGGCGAGTTGTATGGAACCTTCACCACTGCTATTACGGGGCTAAGGGGTCTTTTTCCTTTTATCGCTCTTCTCTCATTTGATAAAATGGCTCTGCCAATACTAATTTACATAGAAAGCTCTCAAATGGACCAAATACATTAGGTGTAAGGGACAGCCCTCCGCAGACTGATGGAGTGAATTCAGTATATCATACTAAGATGACCGGTACAAGAAATTATTTCAGGAACGATATGAGAATCCAATAGATTTAATTTGTTTTATTTCCTCATACGCAATGTATCGTACGTAAAACGTACTTAGCGAACGGCAAGCGCGACGACGAGTTCGATGAACTCTGTACCTAGGCAGGAAGTGAACAGCTGATTTCACGCGTTAGAGTATTTCAACATCCATTGTTGGTTTTTTTTCATTTTAGCCGTATTATTTACATTAATGGAGAGCTTCGTACAAATAATGTAATTTTACATTGAAATAAAGAATAGTAATTAGTAACTGAAACAATGATAAAAATTCCGGTGGAATATGATTCAAAATAAAGAGCTGAATGCACCCTGTCAGTTTGTGGAGGGCTTTCCCTTAAACCCAGTATATCAACTCTTTGGCGTGTTTTATGTTAGAGCCGTTTGGGATTAATAAACTTGGCCATCAGGCCCGAGTGCACATCGAGTCTTTCAGGATATCTACTGACCTGCCTCCCAGCTTCACTCGCCAACAACCTGGTAAGGGCAGACAGCGTGTGAGCATCCAGTCTCCTCCAAGAAGACGAGAGCCTTGCGGCCGCAGCCCGTCTCCAACACCGGCACACTGATACTGCGCGTCCCATACCGCTGAACACCGCCACGTAGGTTGCAGTTCGCCCTGCAAGATTTGTTTTTGTGTATGGCATCTTCGGTGAAAAATCACGTTTTACAGTAGGGCTCAATGTAACGAACTCAAAACATTGTGCTGATGGATGTATTGAATAGTACGGGGGTCGTGGACGTGTTTAAAGTAATGTTATAACATTCATCATGGCGCTTGCAACAGCGTCGAAATATCGGGAGCTCAAAATAATTGATATCCCGTAAGTGACAGTTTAAGTTTAGTTTTAAACCGTGAAAGCTTAAAGCAGTGTTTGATCTAAACTAATATTATAAAGCTGAAGAGTTTGTTTGTTTGGTTGAACGCGCTTATCTCAGGAACTGCGACGGTGTTCCCAAGTTCATATGACCCCAATCTATTTAAATCGCGAGTTAATAGGCTTCTTTTGGGCTAGCTCGTTCCATCGCCGACCTCATCTCTGTCCTCAGGACTAGATTGAGGTCAAGAGTAAGCCCATTTAGTATAAAAAAAAAAATCTTTTAGAGTTGGATAGTCCATTTATCGAGGAAGGCTATAGGCTATATCACACCACGCTACGACCAATAGGAGCCCAGCAAAAAAAAACAAGTGAGAAGCGGCGGGTGAAACCGCGGGGGGACAGCTAGTCTAAACTAATATTATAAAGCTGAAGAGTTTGTTTGTTTGTTTGTTTGCTTGAACGCGCTAATCTCAGGAACTACTGGTTCGATTTGAAAAATTCTTTTAGTGTTGGATAGCCCATTTATCGAGGAAGGTTATAGGCTAAAAAATATAAATTTTACGCGGACGAAGGTCGCGGGCAACAGCTAGTAATAAATAAAGCTGTCACCGCAGCTGACAGCTAGATTTCTTACCAGCATCCATTTGAGTGAGTGCTTCTATGAGAGGCGGGCTGATGGCTGCCTCAAGCCTGTTGTATAGCGTCTCCAGTTGCAAACGCTTGTTCTCGTAGTCTGGAGCGTCGCTCAGTACCTGGTGATTGTAAAGTTGAAGAGATGTTCAAATCTGCAGACGAATTTATTTAAATTTCGAATTCAATTCTTTATGCAAGTTTGTGTGTCTGTGCGTGAGTGGTGTGTGTGTGAGTGAGTGTGTGTGTTTATTTGAGTGCGTTTGTGTTTTAAGTGTGTGTGGTGTGTTTGTGAGTGTGTGTGTGTGTGTGTGTTTGTGAGTGTGTGTATTACACAATGAATAGTATTATTTAAATAGTCTAAAGGCGTTCGCTCACCGGGAGCATTCACCTGTAATGTAACAGTTCAGATTCGAGCGTTACATCAGCGAGTGTGAGCAAACTAAATTCGTTCACATAACAGTTTAGGAATTACGAGGGAATAGAGAAACGGACTTACATATAGGTCAAACACATAACCCTCCTTTTGGGCTTCGCCGCAATCTGGTAACAAGTTACCAGGATTGCAGAAATATACAAAAACAGTTCTCACCTCAAGACTGGCAGTCATAGCCTCCACCTGGCCCGCCAGTTCAGCCAGCTTCTCCCCTTGGGTGGGCACTCCTGATTCCAGAATATCTTCTAAAGAGGTGGCTAACGCCGCCCATTTGTCAGCTTCGCGTAACGCCGATGCTGCGTTCTGTGGAAAGTCTCTTTGTTGTTATGGGCGCCTAGTACTTTCCTTTGGGTTACATAGGATAGCAGATCTATATACTTTGACACAAAGAACGCTAGCGATATCTATGACGCAATTTCTTTCTTTATCGTGTGATTAGTCCCTAACCTGTTTTTATGACATGACGCAAATGGGAAACTAACATCAAAATTCTGAATTGCGGTATTAAGGGCATTACATTGCTCGATGACTTTGATGATTTGATCCCTGTACTGGTTTTTGTTGACTTGCCCCGCACATTTCGCAAAATTTCGGTTTTCATTTATTATTTAAAAATATTAAAAGAAATAAAAGAAAAAAAAACAATACAGATTGTTAAGTATATCATTACGTATTTGTTGTTAGAAAATTCATGCCGATCTATTCAGCCGTTACAGAGATAATTTACAATTAAGGTTGAAAAAGGACCTATTTTCTACGATTAACCAAAAAAAAATTGAGAAGGTTTATTAAAATTTTAAACAATACAATTTATTTGTGATGAACTTAACTATAACATACTTTTTTTACACGGAAAACGCACGAAGGGATTCATCAACAAATTTCTTTGAACATACGCTGTTTTTGGGATTTGAGCCATGTAATGCCCTTAAAGTTACCCGTGAGTTAAGAACTCGTCCGTCTGTCTGTCAACGGGCTGTTTCTCATAATAAATAAATAATAAAATTTATTCAAAAATATAAGGTACAACATTTACTGTTTTTCTTAAATCTGTGTCAAGTTCACCCATGATTTGTGTCTGAACTAGGTAATCCTGTTTTTCAGCGATTGGAGGTAACATGGTCCGTACCGAACTGTAATAGGTTGAAATTTTCACAGAATGTGTTTTTTGTTGCCAGTATAAAACAAAAATTATTAAAAATTAAAGAGGGCTCCCCTACTAAGATGAACCCTTCAAGCGCGAGTGTGACTCGCACTTGACCGGTTTTTTTTATCTTTCTTGCTATCTTGCTCTCTCGGACACCTGGACAAAGGCCTTCCTCCAATTCTTTCACTTTGGGAGGGCGCATCTTCCTTCTAGTCTTGACAGAACGTATGCCGTTCATCCCGTCATGATCTACGTGGTCTGCCGCGATCCCAAATCACAATTTCTACTTCTATGGAATTTAACAATTTCAAGAACTGCATCCCCGTGCTTACTGCTTACCTCCAACCGACTTTTAAGCTGATCAATTTTCTGCAAGCTCTCTATGGAATGACCCGTCTGCTCCTCCACACTTTGAACCTTCTGCTCCAGAGATAAGAGCTTCTGTTGCAGCATGGCGCCTTCCAGTTGAAGAGATGACGCATCCTGCAGGATTCTAGGGATGGAACTCACTATCTGAAACGATTTTTTTCATTAAAGCTATTTATAGAATATTTAAAACTAAATATTTACAAAAAAAGGGACTAATTTATATAAGGTGACTGGTAATTAGTGACCGATACTTAAACACGTGATTGTACTTATGATAACAAACAACTTTCCCAAAGAAATTTTTTTTTAATACTCATTCACTTTTATCACAATAACTCAACAGCCATATGAACCTCCCTCGCGCGCGCCTCTATGACCTATCAGCTGTTAGCCCCGTGACGCCGTTCTGTCTCATTACTATCGTACCGTGCAGCAGTGGGCCCGCTCCGTAAGTTTTATTGTGATAAAAGTGAACGAGTATAAAAATAATGTTTCTTTGGGAAAGTTGTTTGTTATCATGAGTACAATCACGTGTTTAAGTCATCATCATCATCATCATCATCATTTCAGCCGAAAGACGTCCACTGCTGGACATAGGCCTCCCCAAGGGGGGTTTTGCCATAATCGCCACGCTTGGCAGGCGGGTTGGCGATCGCAGTATGTTTGTTATAAAAATCACAGAGAACGCTGCTGCCCATTCTCTGGTAAGTCCCTTAGTCGCCTCTTACGACACCCACGGGAAGATATGGGATGGTGCTATTCTTTACGTCCGGACACCATACAGAACCGTGCGTGTTTAAGTATCGGTCACTAATTACCAGACAACCTGTATAAAATAAAGTAAATAACGTAATAGCGTAAATAGACAACAGGCCGCTTAGGCGTCTAAGTATTCCTCCACATCACTGTCATCCGAAAGCGTGCCCATTTTTGCAATTACGTTGTCAGGTGTACAGAAAAGGACATAGGGTACCTTTCATTCCGAAAAAAGGTACTGTTCCCGAGGAAAACAACAATAACGTTCTTATGATAATAGATGGTGCCAAGTGTCTTTCGAATCATGATTGAATTATATTATTACTAGCGACGCGGCCCGGCTTCGCACGGGTGCAATATATATATATAAACCTTATTCTTGAATCACTCTATCTATTACTGAAAACCGCATCAAAATCTGTTGCATAATTTTAAAGATCTAAGCATACATAGGGACAGACAGACAGCGGGAAGCGCCTTTGTTTTATTCTATGTAGTGACAAGAAGAGTACAACCACCCGAATTGATTGTCAAATTCTAAATTAATGCGAATGAAGCCACAAGCAAAAGCTAGTAGAGTATAACATACCTGTGTAGTGGTCTCATCTAAAGAATTGGTCAATTGCTTCATGTAAATCTGTAGTCTTGACACCGTGTTGGCCACGAATATCTGTAACAGAAGCATCTCTTAACACTCATAGTTTCCTAGTACTCAGTTGTGGTCATCATCAGCCTATAGCAGTCCACTGCTGGACATAGGCCTCCTCAATCGCACGCCATTTAACTCGACTTTCAGCAATTCTCATCCAGTTGCTACCAGCCACCCTGCGAAGATCGTCACTCCACCGAGCCTGAGGGCGTTTCACCTTACGTTTGCCGATTCGCGGTCTCCACTCAAGAACACGTCTACCCCAACGGTCATCGGTTCTACGGCTAATATGACCGGCCCATTGCCACTTCAGTTTACTTATTCTGTGAGCTATGTCGACAACTCTGGTTCTCTGTCGGATCACATCGTTTCGAATGCGATCCCTCAGAGAGACTCCAAGCATAGCTCGTTCCATAGCTCGCTGAGCGACCTTAAATTTATGGACCAGCCGTACTGTGAGTGTCCACGTTTCGGCTCCATAAGTCATAACAGGCAGGACGCACTGATTGAAGACCTTAGTCTTTAGGCTCTGTGGAATACGCGACGAGAAGACCAGCTGGATTCTCAGTTGTGGTAGTTGTAAAAAAAACACATTATGGTTGAAGTGCCAGGGTAGTCCGCGAAATTCAAATTTTCTTACGTTTTTTGCAATTTGCAGGTCAGTGTAAGGTTGTATGTTGATGAAAAATGAGTCGCGCAAGTAACACATATGTAGTTACAGAATTATAATCATTAAAATCATCAATACAACCCTCTAAGTTCATTAAACCCCATTGAAATAGTTACGGAATAGGGTTACATGAAGTTAGAGAGTTGTATTAATGATTATAATTCAAGATACAAACATAAGAAAATTTGAATTTCACGGACTACGCTGACGCTTCCACCTAAACATCACAGTAATCCCAAAGGGTTAGGCACAGGTGTATCCAATAGTACACCCACGTTTCAATAGGTTTAAGTCCAATGTAATAGGGGGCAAGCCTATTGCCATCAACCAGACACATGTCCAGACTAAAAACAGATTACAGATGGAATTACGTTATTGTGATCTATAATCCCCCATTTTGCTTTTTTGTGCTAGCACTACAGTTAGAGTTGTATGACCAAGATATTTGAGTGTTAGAGCAGTACTCATTCATACTTTTTGAGTAAATTTAAATTTTTATATGCAAATATTTTCACAGAAACGCTGTGTTCATACAAATGTAATTTATTGGCCGACTTTTAGTTTTAGACCGGCTAACAATATTATTAAAACCTTTGAGAATCTCAAGTCTCGGCGTTGTTTCATTAGTTTACCTCTTTTTCCTGATTGCCACTAGAGCTCCACGCTTTATTAATCCATTGTTTAGGGTCGAAATTATCCTCCCCGAACGTTTTCAAGTCCTAAAAATATGTTAAAATTATTAATTTCTTGATTGATTAATTTCTTTCGCCGATAGTATTTCGAGAATACATCATGATTCGGAAAGAGTACAATTGCAAACTGATGTAAATTGATTATTTTGTCAATAGTTTACCATTTTCCTGCAATATATGTAAACGAAATAGCTTAGATATTTAGAAATTTACAATAATATCCTGATTTTGTGAATTGTTTTGTATTGTGACGTGCCATACAGCTGTCAAATTCAAATGACAGTCATCTGCATCTGACAACTTTTGCTCCGTTCAGTTACACCATTAGTAGAGCATACATTTAACTTCCATCCATCATCATCATCATCATTTCAGCCGAAAGACGTCCACTGCTGGACATAGGCCTCCCCCAAGTGTCGCCACATTGACCGGTCCCGTGCGACTCGCATCCAGCGGATCCCTGCAACCTTCACCAGGTCATCGGTCCACCTAGTGGGAGGCCTTCCAACGCAGCGTCTTCCGGTTCGCGGTCGCCACTCCAGAACTTTTCGGCCCCATCGGCCATCCGTTCTGCGAGCAATGTGCCCTGCCCACTGCCACTTCAGTTTGGCTATTCTTCGGGCTACGTCGGTTACCTTGGTTCTCTTGCGGATGTCCTCATTTCTGATTCGATCACGCAAGGAAACTCCGAGCATAGCCCTCTCCACTTCCATCCAAGAAGATATAATATTAACGGTTCCATTTCTTCTCGAGTGCTTGTTCTCTTTGAGAGAAAGGATCCTATTACGATGACCATTTGAATACACATACAATTACTACAAAATTAATATCTTAAATTACGAAAAAAAAATCAACTAGAATATTTTAGACTAAATGACGACTGGCAATCGAACTTCGTAACCCATTAGAACTGAACTGTCAGCTGTCACAGTCAAACATTGAAAAAGTTGAAAAAAAAAATGAAGCTACGTCGTTAGGCTGCAAAAAAAAATATTGAACCGTTATGTTACCACATATTTCTTACTAATAGATAATTAATGTTAAATGTAGAATAATAGCCGCAATTTGTGTTATGTTATTGAATTGTTATTAAGAAGAATTCGTTATTTTAGGTTAATTTTTCAAAAAGGTAAATACGGTGACGGTTACACCTTTTTCTCATTAATTTTGTTACTTACCTAGAATATTATTGCATACATTGATGAACATTTAACTTGGGCAGTGTAAAAGTTAAAAAGAGAGTTTGTTGCGAGATCCATTTTATTTCCTTGCCACTTTATAAGTAGGCTTGAATTTGTTAATTCATTTTTTGTTTGCAGCTATCCAAGGTAATATAAAGTCGTGTTAAAAGTAGTTGTTAACGTTTGATGTGTTGTTCTTTTGTCCAGCCTTCCAAAAAGTACACTAAATGTTATTAAAACATCTTAAAATATTAAAAAATTAACCATCATACCTAGTGCTTGTAACTTTAAGTACTTACACATATAAAACGTGAATATTTTCAAATGTACCACGAGCTCTTGCTCGTGATCACGTTAAGTCGTTGGTCACGGCTGTCATTTGTGATCTTTGACAGTCGTTTCAGGTAGTCGTGGCTCAAAAAGTCTGACAACCAGTCTTACCTAGGTGTATCATAATACCTAGTACTAACGGGGTTGTGGAGGTCAGATAGGCAGTCGCTCCTTGTAAAATACGGCTATTCAGCTGCATCCGGTTAGACTGGAAGCCGACCCCAACAAAGTTGGGAAAAGGCTAGGTAGATGATGATGATTTTCAAATATACCATTAAGTAAATAGCATTACACTCTGCAGGAGGTAATTCCGCTAAAAATAACTGAGTGACACTCGCAAAAGGGGCTACAAAAACATATATTATTTAAAATGCTAGCGACTAGCCCTTGGGCACCCCACATGGCTACAATGGACACATTTCGAAGCATTGCAATATCTGTGTTGTATACATAACATCACGCCTGTAATCCCCAAAGGGTTAGGCAGAGGTGTACCTCATAGTACACCTACATTTCGCCAGTTATGTTTAAGTCCCATGTAATAGGTGCGAGGCTGTTGCCATCAACTGGGCACAATTCCAGACTCTGTGGCTTGTTTTGAGAAATTCGTGATGAAAAAACCAAACAACAGTGCCCAACCTGGGAATCGAACTTTCGAATCATGCTCAGCAGTCTTGTTTGTGAGCACTAGACAAATGAGGCAGACTGAGGAGATCTGTGTTATATCTAAGTGAAATATTATCTTTAACCTATTGACCGCCTCGGACGGCATGGCACGTCGAAAATAACACGTTTTTTTGAAACGCTGGGCTTAGAGAACACAGATTTTCGTTAATGACGTGGCGGTCAAAAGGTGCCTTGCTTAGCACCTAGTGACTTACATCTGGTAACTTGCTAGGACACATGGTGGCCACAATGGCAGGCAACTAGCGAAGACGAAAATTGTAGAATGTTTAGCTTCACTTGACTACTTGCTAGGCGACTTAATTCTACTTCTTGTCATAGACTGAGTGTACCCATTTAATACTCAATACTCAATATGTTTAATGCATTCCACAATGTGAACTTATTTACTAGGGGTCAGCCTTCCTTGTCTGCTTCAGTGAGCATGAGTTTACATGCAACCTACATACCACCCACCTACCTACCTACTTACCTACCTTACCCACCTTACCAACCTTTTTGTTTGATGAAACCAACCTACCTCACCCACCTTACCAACTTTTTTGTTTGATGAAACCTACATTTACGAATAAATTTGATTTGATTTGCATTTTCCAATTTATTTTTTCAGGAATGAGAAATAAAGGCTATATCATGAGTAATACCACAATAAGCATAAGTAGTGACAGCAGCGATGAAGAGAATGTCCCACTCAAGATCATCAAAGTAAAAATTAATGGATGTGCGGAAGACCAAAATTCATATGAAAGCCTCTGCAAACATAGTCTTGAAGCTTGTGAATTCTGTGATAGAATCTCTAATAATAGGTGAGTTACTACATATTTCTATACTGGCTTTTTCCTGTGACTTTGCTTGCATGGAGGTTGGGAGTATATGTTTTCTTTCTTTCTTTCTTTTATCCTACCTAAATAACAAGCTTATAGTTAAAAAATCCCCTTCATAATCTTAATTCACCTGGACTGATTCACCTAGGTGCATTAAGTATACCTTTAGTAAACTATAAACATCTGGGTGCATTAAAATTACTTTTAGAAAACTTTATTCACCTTATTCACCTGGGTGCATTAAATAAACTTTTAAGTAAACATTATTCATTCATAAAATCTTTTAAAAGCAACTGGCTAAACCACGAAAACATCAAAATATGGTTGGTTTTTGGAGAAACACTGAACCAATAACTATGTTGAAAGTTTTCATACTAGTCTGAGTAGAAGAATAAAAAAGTTCAACCGGAACCTCCTAGATCTGATCGCAGCATTTAAAAAAGACGCAGACTCCAAACGCATATCAAAACTACGCAGATCTAGCGTTCAAACAAATGATAAATTCATAAGTGAGGCCCAGTTAAGCCTGTTGCATGGACATATAACCGTCGGCCATTTTCTAGAAATGGTTCGTTAGAACCATTTTTCGTTTCTTTTGGGTGAATAACGTTTACTTTGATTATAACAATATTTATCTTTTATTTTATGAAAGACAGTAAAAGTGTTTAAAGTTTACTAAAAATATACTTAATGCACCTAGGTGAATCATTTCAGAAGGGAAAAAATCCTTTTTAGGTACAACATTTTTAATAGAAGCTCCTAAGGACAGAGACGAAATTGTGAGAAGAAACGTTGACGAATCTTACACTTCGATCCGTCAGAATCACACTAAAATGCACTATTTTGACAGATTGAAGCGTAAGTTTTGACTGAGATTCTTCTCTGTATCTTACTTTGTATCTTATTACTTTGAAAACAGTCCGTAATTAAAAGTCAAATCAGTTTCATCAGTTTGGTGCACTAAGTCATTTTCGACCATGTTGTGAACTGTAAACCACAATCTAAAGAACTATTTTCTGACTTCCAGATATTCCAGCCTAATCCATAATGTAAGTCATATAATCATACCATTGTTGAACCAGACTGTATTCCAATGTCCCAGCTGCCTTCACAGCTTTACCAGCAACAGAGATCTAAGATTGCATATCCTGAAGAAACATCCTGAGGAGACGATAGATCCGGAACCACTAGTCAATGATAGCCTTAGTACACGGAGAACATCACACACTAGTAACAGTATTACGCAGGTCAGTTCACAGTTGGCAGCTATTTTTAATCAGACTTAAATCGTCTGTTGGTTTAGTGGTCACAAGCTTCATCATCATCATTTCAGCCGAAAGACGTCCACTGCTGGACATAGGCCTCCCCCAAGTGTCGCCACATTGACCGGTCCCGTGCGACTCGCATCCAGCGGATCCCCGCAACCTTCACCAGGTCATCGGTCCACCTAGTGGACGGCCTTCCAACGCAGCGTCTTCCGGTTCGCGGTCGCCACTCCAGAACTTTTCGGCCGCATCGGCCATCCGTTCTGCGTTTGTCACAAGCTTGATTGCTCAGAATGAGGTCCTGGATTCGAATCCCAGGTTACGGAGTGTTATTGGGTTTTTTCCATTAGGAATTACTCAGTAGCAGCCACGGAGTCTGGAATTGCGCCTGGTTTGTGGTAATATGCTCACCCCCTATTACATGGGACTTAAACATAACTGGCGAAATGTGGGTTTACTATTAGGTACACCTATGTCTGACTCTTCGGGGATTACAGCCATGACGTTATGCTTAGATTCCGATGTAAACCGGAGCAATACAAATTGCATTTAGTGACCAATCGGTGCAAAGTTGCATGTTTGTCGGTCTTTTACAGATTGTACTTCGGTGAGTGTGCCCAAGAGCTCCACGAGCTCATTCCACCATCTACCTTCTTCAATCGGGAGTCCAGACGTATTGCAAGTTATCACTCATACCTTGTCGATGTTCCACACATTCGCACGAAGCGTTTTGCTACATCATATCAACATATTATGCGCCCAGCCAAGGAGTGGAATTCCCTGTCTGCGTCGGGGCTTCCAAGTTCATATGACCCTAATCTATTTAAGTCGAGAGTTAATAGGCTTCTTTTGGGTTAGCTCGTTTCATCATCGACCTCATATCTGTCCTCAGGACTAGATTGAGGTCAAGAGTAGGCCCATTTAAAAAATTGGAAATTTCGGTTTCGGCTGGTATTGAACTATTGATTTTCTTGATATTCTTTATTTTTCAGATATCACAAAAAACAGAGGAGACAAATATAATTTGCATCACAAAACAGAATGAAACAAAAGTTGAACCCATCAAAAATCGCTTAGTATTCGAAGATGACCTAATCGTTCTAGATTGTACTAGCGATCAGCTGCTCATTGATCTGACTACTGATTGTAAAGTTAACCTGGAATCGTTCAATACTCCTTGGTTGAACGGTGTAACTGATGAGTTTATTGATAAAAGTGTGCATTATGATGACCTAGTGAAACCTGGAGTGTATCGGTGTAAGAAGTGTGGTAAAGGATTTCCTATCAGGTGAGGTTTTTGTTACTATTTATTTATTTGGCTCATCATCATCATCATCATCCACAGCCCGTACTCACCCACTGCTGGGTATAGGCCTCTCTTTTCTCGTGCCAATCCCCACGGTCCTGTGCCAGCCTCATCCAGGTTTTTCCCCCGATGGCAACTATGTCGTCTGCCCATCTCGACCCACGTTTCTTTTGCCAGTTCTTGGACGCCATTCGGTGACAGCCTTAGTCCACCTGTTATCACTGCGCCTTGCTAGGTGTCCTGCCCAACTCCATTTGAGTTCCGTAACGCGATTTTCAATATCGAAAACCTTTGTGCGTTTTCGGTTTTTATTTGGCTCACTAACAATTAATACACACAAACAAAGATATGAGATACATCCAATACAGTTACAGACTAGTGTACTCATATCTTATAGGTAAGCACATCATGCATTTCGTCGGGGATAGTGCAAATCCGCGAATCTACCACACGTAAAGTGCGCGTATCTGCACTACGTGTAGGTTTACAGGGGAAGGTTATAAGTTTATTTTATTTCATCGATTTTTGACCTCATTTTTACATGAACAGTAACAATTCATGTGTTCTATGTATTGTTAACAGTAGAAATCTATTAAATTCATTAATTTAGTCGCTACGACAATGCGTAATTGAAATTGGCTACATTTGTCAGATACGCGGAATTATACAATGCTAGTTCCGCGGATTTGCACTATACATACCCGACGATTTGTCGTTGAGTGCCTACTAAAATATAATCTATAGTTACAAAAAAATAAAATTGAAGTGTCTGTTTGTAATTTCAAAATAACAGCTTTTTACTGAATGCTTATGAAAGTATACAGGGTGGAAGGGACACCGACGCGAAAACGGTTACGACGTATTCAGTACATCATTCTGAGCCCCCCCAAAAAGAAATTTTCCATTGGTTATTAAAAATAAAATATCAGCTGTTTCCTACAAAAGTGCAATAAGTAGGTACCTACAAGTTCAAAATGTACGGAACAGCTGATTTTTTTTTAAGAACCATAGAAAAAATTCTGTTTGTGTGTCTGTCTGTGAGTTTGTTCCGGCTTATCTCCGAAACGGCTGTAGTTACCGATTTTGATAGGACTTTTACTGGCAGATAGCTAATGTTACAGGAGTAACTTAGCTACTTTAATTTTAGAAAAAGGATTAGGGTATCGTGCAAAACAAAATAAAACCCTTGAAATTGTAAAAATATGAACCTTTCAAAGTGCCTTTCGTCTTTGTTAAGAAGGTTAATTTTACACCCATTATAAATTACCATTAATCTTTATGTTCCCAGATACGACGCTATAATACACGAGTCATCCCACATTAAATTTAAAAACAGCCAAGTGAGCTTGTGTGTTATATGCAAGAAATACCTCATCGGCGGAAGAAATGACCTTCGTCATCACTACCAGACCTTCCACCAAGGGAATACGGAGAGAAGCCTTGATGCAGAATACATCTCCAAGCTTCTGTTTGAAGAAGAGAAAAAGGCTTTCGACTCAAAACTTTTAAGTTTATGCAATCTATGTTTTTCATTTTGTAAAAATAAGGCCTCCATTAATTACGAATGTATAAAAACTAAATCTAAAATGGGGAAGAGGTATGTATGTGAAAAATGCGGACAATTGTTCTTTGAAATTAATGTTATTAAGCGTTCTCAGCAGAGGAGGGCTTTGTATGGACCGCAAAAGAAAAGGAAAAAAACTAATGAGGAGCGATTGAAAACTATAACTAATAGATTTAAAATGATGAAACACTGAGTTTTTGTTTTATTTTCCCACTTAACCTTTGGTACGCGTTTGGTTCCTCTAGTAGCATAGTTCGGTTGACCGAACTACTGAAACTTTCAGTTGCGATAGTTCGGTTCTAACACAGCACCGAACTACTAAAACTTAAATATGTACCCCTTTAGTTCGGCAAATAAACTAGACATATAATGTAAACAAACTATTTCTTAATTTTATTTTTAACACTTAAAAAGAGCGACTGTGTATCAATACCTGCCCCCGTAGCGTGACCACCGTAGACAAGGATTTCTTTGACGCAAGAATCGACAAAATTACAGTGCAAAGAAATCTGTCACTGTCATGTCTCGACACAATGTCATTTTGTCGATTCTTCCGTCAAAGAAATCCTTGTCTACGGGGGCTTTACCTATAGCAACAGTTCGGCAAATAAACTATATAATACTCGTATGTACAAACTATTTACATTTTAAAAAGTACACGTAAAAGGGCGACTTTGTATAAGAATATCTCTAGAAATTTCTCCACAAGTTAATTGTTCTTGTGCTTCTCTAATAAAATCGTCTCTTTCAACATACTTCTTGCTTCTTTTTGGCAACGTCTTCTTTCCAAATATTTTGTACTGGTCGACTTTGAAATTTGCAAGAGTTATATCATCCTTCAAAATTTGTAGCAAGTAATTAGGCCATTAATTTTGAAATTGGTTGGAAATTCATTTCATATTTAAGTTTCAGTAGTTCGGTGCTGTGTTAGAACCGAACTGTCGCAACTGAAAGTTTCAGTAGTTCGGTCAACCGGACTAACAACCGAACTACTGCTACTAGAGGGGTGAAACTGCATTCAAATCCAGGCAAGTAGTTTTTGCGTGATGCGCGTACAGACAGACAGACAAAATCTAAAAACTGTTGTTTTGGCTTCTGTTGCTCTAATAAAGACTCCCCATATTCTATTTTTTTTCAATATCTTCTATGTACCTACAGACATAGTGCTGTTACAATTTTATTATAATTATTAGAAGGAGCTCGTGGCTAAATAATAACAGCGGCTCGGTTCGATCTTTAGGTTAAGCCGTGCTTGCCTAGGTTGGTCTGTGGATGGGTGACCACCCATTACTTACCGAGTTTCCTCCGTGCCTCGGAAAGCACGTTAAGCCGTTGGTCCCGGCTGTCATTTGTAGATCTTTGACAGTCGTTAGGTAGTCAGTGCCCCGAAAAGTCTGGCAACCAGTCTTTCCAAGGGGTATCGTATTACCCAGTATTAACTGGGTTGTGGAGGTAAGATAGGCAGTCGCTCCATGTAAAATACTGGTATTCAGCTGCATCCGTTTAGACTGGAAGTCGACCCAACATGTTGAGAAAAGGCTCGGCAGATGATGTATGGTTTACCAACAAAAGTTCACACAGAATACTGTGACACAATACATAATTAAAATTAAATTACAGCGCAAGCGCAACAATTAACTGTACGTAAACACCGCATATACAAAACATTAAATTCAGAAATAATAAATCCCAATATTCAATTAAACGAAATCAAATTGGAAATAGTGAAAAACAGAAATGATAAAAAGCAATAAAAAATAGAAACTTTGTAACTATCAACAAAATGTCTTTGGATACTATTAAAAATGTATGTAAAAAGCTTTTTAACCACCCTGTATAATTTGGTTCAAAAGCCTATTTATTCCCAGCGTCTTCTTGAACACGACTTCGAACCAATTTTTCAATACGGTAATTGTGTATTGTGAGGCGAGTTGAACGAAAGACGAGTTGAGATACTAGGAGGGATCAAAAAGTAGTGAGAACGACATACTCCTTGGTAAGAAAAAAAAATACTGGCAGGCATAGCTCAGATACATATTTGCAATATTAATAAAGAAAAAAAATCTTCGATTCTCTTTTGTTTTTTTTCTGAATGTAGTCATTTGTTTGCTTCGTGTCGGAATGTGTTCTCGAAAATGGAGAAAAACGAAGTGCGAGCCGTTATTAAATACCTCTGTTTAAAGAAGTTAACGACGCAAAAATTCATTGCGATTTGGAGGCAACATTAGGAGAGTCTGCTCCGCCGTATTCCACTGTCGCAAGGTGGGCTTCTCAATTTCGAGTAGGGAGAACGAACATCGTTGCGGCCGTCCATCGACGTCAGTCACACAAGAAAATGTTGCGAAAGTCGAGAAAATTGTATTGAACGATCGAAGAGTTACCATCCGATACTTAATTCAAGAAACGGGCATTTCATATGGAAGTATACAATCCATATTGAAACAATCTTTGAATATGAGAAAAATCTCCGCAAGATGGGTGCCGAGAATGTTAACCGACAGTCAGAAACAAAATCGACTTGACATTTCGAAGATATTGTTGGACAAGTTTCAAGATGATTCTGAAAACTTTTTGTCTCGTTTCGTAACAATGGACGAAACATGGGTCCGTCGTTTTGATCCCGAGACAAAACAGCAATCTTCGCAATGGAAACGGCCATCATCACCGACCCCGAAGAAGTTTCGTGTCGTGGCATCGGCTCAATATTTTGGGACTCAGAAGGGATTATTGTTGATTGGTTACCTGGAGCGTGGAACCACTATTACAGGCCAATATTATGCAGCTTTAATTCACAAGTTGAGGAATGCCATCAAAGAGAAAAGGAGAGGGAAACTTCGAAGGGGCGTGCTGTTTCATCACGACAACGCACCCGCGCACAGGTCGGCAGTTGCGATGGCTGCCATTCAGCAAGCTGGCTTCGAATTGGTTGACCCTTATTAACCAGATCTGGCGGCTAGCGATTTTTATCTGTTCCCCAAATTGAAAAAATACTTAAGGGGAAACAGGTACGAAGACGATAACGAGGTGATGGATGCCGTGGAGAGGTTTTTGCAGGACCAAGACAAAACTTTTTTTGTGAAAGGGATTGAAGCCTTGGAAAAGCGCTGGACTCGGTGTGTAGAGAGACTCGGAAACTATGTAGAAAAATAAATTATTAAGTTATCAATAGTCATTATATTCTATCTCATTCTCACTACTTTTTGATCCCTCCTCGTACACTGAATCTGAAAATATATTTTAGAACAAACATGATTAATACAGGGTACATCAAACTAAGTAACTTTACGCAAAAATTATTGCTGATAAACTTTTTTCTGGGGTGAAAAATCACGTTATGTGTACGGTAGGACTCGATGGAACGCATCCAAAGCATTGTGCTGATGGATGAATTGAATAGTACGGGGGTCGTGGTGTTTAAAGTAAAAATCTTACATTAAAAACATTTATTTAAAAAAAACTTGTGAAAAGGTTGGAACTTTGACCCCCAATGTATCCGTAACTAGAAGGTTCCCAGTTACGGTCCAGAACAAAAAAATGATCGCAATGACGGGGAGAACAAGTGCCTTTCGACTTCGTTAAGGCTGCCTGTCCACCGGAGCGGAGCGAGGTTGCGGAGCGGAGAAACGGAGAAATATTAACCAATAGGATTGCATACTGGAGCGGAGCGGAGATTTTATGCAATCCTATTGGTTAATATTTCTCCGTTTCTCCGCTCCGCAACCTCGCTCCGCTCCGGTGGACAGGCAGCCTAAGGGTCTATTTACACCTTATACAGGTAATCAAAAGAGTAGCGAAAAAATAAAAAAGAAGAAAAATTAACAAAAAGCAATTTATTGAATAGATTAATAATACCAAATCACAATCATTGGAAACATGAAGTGCCTGATAGTATGATGTGACAGGGTGAGTATCTGCGTGTGTGAGGATGAAATGATAATACACAACCAGTCTGCTTTCAGTCCGAAGTTGCTGACGTATGTCACTTGTACGTGTAGTTCGTCATCAAGGGGGTAAGATTTCATGTGGAGGACTGTAGCCCTCCCCTGTACGCGCTTCGGGTGAGGTCTACGAAGCCTATATGCAGCGCATCTGGGTCGCCAACGGCAGATAAGTAAAAGAAATGAATAAAATCTTCAAAATTCACTGGACTATTGTCATCGATAACTTTCCTGTCGTATAGTTGAGAAAACTTTGAAAGCACCAGAAGCACATAGCGATACGTTTCCTCGTGATCGATTCCACGGTCTGTTTTATCGGTTTTCTCATAATTCGACCAAAAAAAATAAACGCAGGTCTGTTGCTGTTCGTATAGCAATCTAAATATCACTTTTTTGTTACTTTCGACTGCACTTCTCAGTTCTTCGTCCATTTTTATTTTGTTAGTAAAAATATAGAAAATACTCATGTCGCATGTCCGGAACATAACGTTGACTATGAAATTCCACAGCTTCTCTTGTATTTCTTCGCTATTTTCTTGTTTCAACAGATCACTGAGGTATTCCACTGCGAAGTATTCCGCAAACGACATGTGCACGAACAGAGGTATATTATCTGCTACAGTGCGTATGAGACCAGTCTTCTCTCGCCCATCACTCAGTTCATCAATCATATCCTTAATTTCTTTCAACACAGCTTCTTCAAAGACCTCAACGTGTGGGTAAAATATAGCGTAAGCACCTAGCTTCTTATGTTTAGCGACACTGTCCGCGCGTTCTTTCTCATAAGTCATTTTATTATCCGGATTATAGATATCAATCTTATTTTTCTCTTGGAAACGGATCTTTTTTATTTTAGTTTCAAAATAATATTCGTAAAATATAAAGCCAGTGACATCTATGTCCCAGTTCTTGTCTCCTTCCTGCTCGTCTTTAATCTTGTTGTGGAAACATTCAGCTAGTAGATATAGATGCAGTGGTGGCGCAGTTAAATCGTTTGCAAAAACTGTGATCATGCGCTCACGAATGTCGACTCTCTTCAAAAAGGAATTGTAATCGTCCCAAATAGCATCAATGCCAGTCACTAAAGACTCATTTTTCATAAACTCCAAGAAGTTTAAGTAAACTTTACAATATGGTTTTTGTCGCATTATGCTTTGGTAACGAAAAATCCCAGTCTGTAGGAGTTCTAATATAAAACGTACAAAGTCTTGAACGTTCTTGACTTGTTGATTGTTCAGGCTACTGAATTGTATCTTTGTCTTCCAAAATTTGTTAAAGTATATATCCTGTTCATGTTGAGCAAAGTGTTCTATTTCGTACGATAATCCGAACTCTTTTTCTAAAACACATTTAATGTGATTGAACGATCTGCTTGTGATCCAGGTTTTGTGCTTCCTAGGATAATTCCTGACTGACTTTAGCAATAACAGCGCTTCTCTTTCATAGTGAGGAAAGATTTCATCGAAGCCATCGAAAAGAAATATCAGTTTCCCTCTGTTGTAAAAATGTAGGAACATTTTCAGTTGAAATTCTGTAGAAGTACCTCCTGAACATTTCTTTAGGGTAACATTTCTGTCTGATGATTCTTCTAGTTCAATTAATACTTCATCCTCTTTGTAAGATTCATTTGATTCCTCGCTGAGTGCACCTTGACACATGAACTTTAAACTTTCCAAAGTACTGATGACTGTCTTGTCGTCCTGCCACATACTGAATATCCTCGCGTGCTCCAACAGGTTTATTCTTACTATCCAAACTTTAGGATCGATTTCTTTTGTTTTCAGTGATAAATGTGAGAGTAGAGTTGACTTTCCCATCCCCGGCATTGCTGATATAAGCACAACGTCGTCTTCCAAATCGTATAAGGTTTCTAAAACCTTATCTTTAATATCGGCGATCATAACATGGTCCTGTTTTTTGGTGCGACTAATGTGTCTTTCAATATAGAAAGGTTTAGCCTTATCATAACTGTAATCAACAACAGCTTTACCAATCACGATTGTTTCATTGTTGATTATTTGATTCAATACATCTTCGTCGAGCAGGTTTGCGTTCTCGTCATCTACGATTTCATCTAAACTTAAGTCTTCACCTTGAAATTTTAGTTTAGAAGTCGCTAAGAGCTTCTTCTGAGATTCAACAGTCATGTCTGTAAACACAATTTTATCATCATTCAATACATTACTTGCTTTTGAGAAATATTTAGTTATAATTTCAACTAAAATGTTGTTCGTAATGATTATAATTTGCTTGTTGACGACAGCTTTCGCGATATTTTCAAGCTTCTTACAAGAATTTCCAGAATCTTCAAAGTTATTACAAATAATAATTAGTATCTTCTCCTTAGTTGCATTCGTCAATTCTTTACATAAATTGGTTTGACTCTTCAAGGGCAGTTTGAAAATGTCGTCTAAGTCTAACACAGCATGGTCTTTTTTTTCATTTCCCAGATATTGTTTCACCTTAGCAACTGTTAACACACAGCTCCCTGTAGCAATAACAGTTCCTAGAATCTGCTCATGAGATTCTAATCGCTTTATGGCGTCTTCATTAAATGTATAGTCCTTGTTTTTAAACTTATGCATTATATTTAAAATTCCCATCAATGTCTCGCTCATGGCACTCGTAACAGCATCGTCATATATTTTGCTTTTCTTTGTAAGATATGTTCCTACTTTAGGTGCCATCCACAGCTTTTGTATTTCATCATGATATTTTAGAAATATGACGTCAGATCTCACTCTAAAGTTAGTGACGTCATTGCACGGATGATCTTCTATTTCTCCTTTCAACAATGATTCTACGCTGCTTTGGTCAGCTTGGTTAGTGTAAAACAGTAATTTGTCATAGAAATCTCTCACCAAATTCACGTCGTATTCTCCTCGTTCAAATGAAAGTTTTGGAAACTTCTTAACTTTCACGTCCAGTTTATATTCGTGCAAATTTTCGAATTTACTCTTCAACATTTCATACCATGTTTTGGCAAGATTGCCAAGTGATTCACAGTTATCTGTAAATTTCAAAAGCTTAGAAGTTTCATCGAAAACCAGTATGTTGCCGACAGCAGAAGCTATACCGCCATTCAACTGCAGAATTCCATCTTCTAGAGACTCATCTATAGTGACGATGTTGTTGGGTTTCGATTGTTCAAATATTTCTATGATTTTCGATGTCAGGTGATTGAGTCTCTTTTCTATTTTCTCAGGTTTGCCTCTTATTGCTAAATCTTTATTGCCGAAGAGAGCCGGGACTTTGAGCTTCAGAGATAGTAAATACTCTTTAGCAGCCAGTTCTGCTGCTTCATAGACAGCCGATTCAGGGATATTTGCTTTGTCCAGTTGTCTCTTTAGATCGTCTGGTGTGGATTTGCTAACAAAGTCAAGCTTTCCGTTTTTAAACGTAAGAACACTTCCTATGAGTTTACTAAGTGTTGTTATTTCAGAAGGTTCGCTAAGGAAGTCCAGCAATAAACTCTCTTCAACAGTCTCTTCTGCTTTTCGCTTTTTGAGGACCTCTAAGCACAACATGTTTTTGAACAGCACAATAAATTCTTCGTTGGTTGTAAAGAAGTCTTGTCTGAAGTTGGCAATCCGATGTCCTTCAGCTTGGATATCAGAAACGTGTAAAACGTTGAACGCTAGAATGACGTGATAGCGCAGCATGAGATCATTATTCATCGACATTTGGCTATGAGATCCGTCACAAATAAACTTCGCTATCTGTTCAGCTAATGCTGTGATTTGTTCTTTCATTACTATTTTACACAAAAAGTCCAAGTCTTCATTTCTGTATGACGGCTGTGTGCAACTACCTCCCGTTCCTATAAGTTCATCCAAATTGTCAGAAAAGTTACCTTCATATGCCTTGTTACTGGGATCGTCCTTGGCTGTTGTATACATAACGAAAAAGCATTCAGTCTCATCAAATTTCCCTCCAAAAATCATGTCTTTACTGCTCGGATCAAAAGCGCGTCTAATGTCCAAGTAACTGGCGAAATATTTTGCCAACTCAGTTTTACTAGTGAACGTTAGAAGTTTATCGTTCTCTCTGTGTTTGGCTTGAATAAACACCGTGACTGGTTTATTAAAGCCTTTTACTTTTGCTTTGAAACAAATGTCATCGAAGGCGCCTATGTCGTCTCTATTGGTGGCTAAACTGAACTGATCAACATTCTCGTCATGTTTCAGTCTGAAATATATAAGACTGATTAATTTAGTCTCATACAGTTGTCCCTGGATGCCCGACGTGCCTGAACGCTTTTTGTACTCTTTATTGTTCATGGTTTGAAGATAATAGATTCTTTTTCCTCACCAGGACACAACCGTGCAAGATCTGAGAGTGGTTAAAGAATTAAAGTCACCGTGTCGTTCTCGTAACCGTTGTTCATTTAGTTCAATCCATCAGTCTTCAAAATCCTCTAATGTCTGGACGTCACACCTTCCAACTTCTTCGTAAAGACCTGGTACAAGTTCCGTATCTTCTGCTGATGACATTAAGCGTGAAATCTGCAAAAAAAAGTTTACACTATAAACTTTCTCAAAGACTAGCTTCTGCCCCCGGCTGCACCCGCATTATCATCATCATCATTTCAGCCGAAAGACGTCCACTGCTGGACATATGCCTCCCCCAAGTGTCACCACATTGACCGGTCCCGTGCGACTCGCATCCAGCGGATCCCCGCAACTTTCACCAGGTCATCGGTCCACCTAGTGGGAGGCCTTCCAACGCAACGTCTTCCGGTTCGCGGTCTCCACTCCAGAAGTTTTCGCCCCATCGGCCATCCGTTCTGCGAGCAATGGGCCCTGCCCACTGCCACTTAAGTTTGGCAATTCTTCGGGCTACGTTGGTAACCTTGGTTCTCTTGCGGATGTCCTCATTTCGCGTTATGGTCGGAAATTATCTTGCGGGAGCCTTTGACACTCACTTTGGCAAAGGAAGAATTAAAAAAATGTGCCTTAAGCTAGATCTGATTAGGTACTTCAAAAACGTTATGAATCATCCAATAAAAGTTATTACAAAATAAACTTACCAACGTTTCCTTAATAATGTTCGTAGGATTTAAATAGCTCTTCCACTTATTTATGTAAAAAATATCATTGACTATACATAAATAACGATGCACAAACAATGAAGAAATAACAAACAAAGTAATGTCCGACTTCCATCAATGAAAAAGTTTTACAAATAAACCTTACGTTGACGTAATATTATGATTCACAGATTTGAGCAAAGCACAATATTGCCATGTAAATAAAATATGATTGTTATAACATCCCGCTGGCTTATTCAGATACACGGACTGAATGAAGTTATTGCAATTCACGAAGCAGCGTTCATTCATTCGTTTTTTTACAGTTGGCGCGCTGTGAATCGTAACTTAAATTAAAAATAGTGGATCCGACTCGCACGTGGCCGGTTTTTTTTACATGGGTAATATTGTAATTATATACTTCGGACAGATAAAATAACAATTCGTGTATGTGAACAAGTTGTGTGTTCTAGGTTATTTTAATAATTTTCCTTATTCTATAATTGGCTGTTGTTCGCGACCTTCGTCGGAAAGGAGGTCGGGCAGACTTCTATAGACTCGGCTCCAAACAGCTTTGTTGGTTCTACAGGGTGTAAACGAACCCTTCACGAAGCCGTCAACCAAGCATTCTGTGCATCAAACTAAGCAATTTTACGCAAAAATTATTGCTGGGAAACGACTTTTTTTTTGGGTGAAAACTCACGTTTTACGGTAGAACTCAATGTAACGCACTCAAAACGTTGTGCTGGTGGATGGATTGAATAGTAAGGGGGTCGTGAAGGTGTTTAAAGTAAAAATCTTACAATAAAAATCTGTATTTATAAAAAATACTTGTTAAAAATTTGGAAATTTGACCCCCCCCCCCCCACATCTCCGTAACTAGAAGGTCCCAGGTATGGTCTAGAACAAGAAAAGGTTCGCGATGACGGGGAGAACAAGTGCCTTTCGGCTTCGTTAGAGGTCTTTTTACGCCCATTATGTTACTAAGATCGTTTGTTGTGTTTGATGCTTTTCAATTACGCCCCCCGTTCAAGTATTACGTAACGCAATTGGGGGGGGGGATCTTTTAAAAAGTTACTATGCGTTACAGGGGCGGGAGGGGTTATCCAAGAATGCGTTACGTAACGTTCTTTTTTTATTTAAATAAAAAAACTAGGGATTTAAAAACGCCCAAGTTGGCAACCCTTTTCGTTTATGCCTTACGGGGAATCCCCCGATTGTATTGTACACGTAGCAGAAGCTGGCACACAGCGGCGCCGCGCGAACGTACTAAAGTCATAACAAAGGTATTTTCACGACTTTCCAGTACTTTGCGCAACATAAATCATAATTGTGACTTTATAGTCACTCTAAGAATAAGAATAGAATAATTTATTTAAAAAAAAAGTATTACAAAAAGTGTACATTTAGGCGCAGTAGTAGGTATTATTTCTACATACAACAATAATTAGTACTTATAAGTAAACTATAACTAAAATATATTTAACAGTTGCAAGTTATAATAGTCCAATTCAGATGTCAGCGACCTGTCCGATCTAGGTTTATTTAAACCTCTGTTTCAGGCCATCACATTACCTAGCGCAATTTAATTAGGACAGTAAAAATTACAAGATTAAATTAATCTATTAACAACTATAACTAAAATCAAATAGGTACAAAAAAAAACCACTAAAACTAGCTTAAGTAAATATGTACAAAAACATAATAAAACCACAACTTCTAGAAGTTTTTCTGTGTCTGTGTAATTAAGTATCGCTAAATAATCCGACATTACAAAACAACATTTTTTATAACTTAAACTATAGAAGTTTAGTATCTTGTTAAGTCTATTGTAGAGGAAAGGTCCTAAAAACACATAAAATCGATTCGCAAACGCATGTCTAGTTTGAGGTTTTTTCTCCTATCGGAAGGAACTGGGTGATAGGTAAGTGTAGAGTGCTGGAGTAGTATTATGTGCAGAATAAATAATAGCCGTACTGTAAGTACATTACATGCTTTGTAGAGCTGGTGTGTAGGGAATCTAAAAGGACGGAAGGTAGCAACTTTTAGAATTGCTCTTTGAGCACGTTCTAGAGGGAGAAGAACTCTGTATGTTACGTAACGTTTTGGGAGGGGGAGGGAGGTACAGAAAAAGTTACGGCGCGTTACATGGGGGGGAGGGAGGGTCAATAATCTTCAAAAATTGCGTTACGTGATACTTGAACGCTCCCTTACTTTCCAATGGGATGATTTCAGATGACATTGCGGGAATATCCTGGATGAGGCTGGCACAAGACCGTGGAGCTGGACACAAGCAAAGAGAGGCCTATAACCAGCTGCTGTGGGTGAAGTTGGGCTTCGGATGTGGATGATGAAGGGATAGTTTTTGACTTCAACGCGAACGGGGCCGTGGGCAAAATCTAAATGATGGCCGTACAATCTCGGCCGAGAGCTCACGCTATGTCTCTCACAAGACTTCTCGCAAAAAACCGACACGAACATTCAAATTTTATAAGATTTTAAACTATCATGGTCACTAACATTACTATTCAGACTAGAAACGGGATATTTACCATGTGTGTGTGTGTATTCAAATTTTGTTCAGAAAAATTTGTGATGTACGGACTGACCATGACGTCTTGTCATTTGTTGTGTCATTTTGTTTTTTTTAAAACTAGCTTACCTTATTATATTTTATGCTCTTCGTGTATCTACTTTTGTATATTTTTACACCATTTTCCGTCGGAAATGTAATATTTTACCGTACTTATGTATCCACACAATTGCCATCACATCTGCAAAATTTTCCGTTCACTTCTTACAAATTTTAATTTATTATAAGTCCATCGCGCTCGGTTGCCTGCAGCGTATTGAGCGACGAAGTGCACGGATTCATGACATACGAGTACCTATTAGGCGTTTACAAAGTGGGAACGTGCGAAACAGGTTTATGTTTCTATGCGCCCGTTTAACTTATTTAGGTTTCTTGTTTTGTGTTGCACTCTTCTTGTTTATTTTTTGTTGTTGTTTTGCTTTTTTATTTTTTTTTTTTTATATTTCCTATGTACCTACGTATTTTTATTTGTTATTATTACTATACACAGATTAGTTCTATTTAAGTATATATTCATGCATACCTACACTTACCTAATTAGGAACAAAACTGTTTTATGTCCGTCACATCACCATCCCAGGTCCAGTTGAAAATCAGCGTCGGGCACTAGCTGCTCGGCAGTTTGCTGAACTGGGCCTATTTGGTGCAGCCGTGAGACGCACAATATTATCTCTTTTTATTTTTTATTTTATTTTTGTTTAGTTTTAACTTTTTTATTGTGTAAATTTAAATTATTTTTATTTGTTTGTTGTGTGTACTTGTGGCATGTGCCAAATAAATATGTTTTCTTTCTTTCTTTCTTTCTTGAAGCAGGAGTAATTCCAGTGTGGGAAAGAGATTGCGCTAGACGACCTGTTTAGCTCTGTCACACTGGAATTAATCCTGCTTTAAGACATCATAGTAACCCACCCTGAACTTCGAATTTCAAACATTCTCCATGCAAAGATATAAGTAAATCAAGACAGAGCGGAATGATTAAAAGACTGAGACAATTTTATTTTATTTTATTTATTAGTGATTACATACGGGACCGAAACGTGGTCGCTCACAATGGGCCTTATCAGAAGGCTTAAAGTCACCCAAAGGGCAATGGAGAGGGCTATGCTCGGAGTTTCCTTGCGTGATCGAATCAGAAATGAGGACATCCGCAAGAGAACCAAGGTAACCGACGTAGCCCGAAGAATAGTCAAACTGAAGTGGCAGTGGGCAGGGCACATTGCTCGCAGAACGGATGGCCGATGGGGCCGAAAAGTTCTGGAGTGGCGACCGCGAACCGGAAGACGCTGCGTTGGAAGGCCTCCCACTAGGTGGACCGATGACCTGGTGAAGGTTGCGGGGAGCCGCTGGATGCGAGTCGCACGGGACCGGTCAATGTGGCGACACTTGGGGGAGGCCTATGTCAAGCAGTGGACGTCTTTCGGCTGAAATGATGATGATGATGATTAGGGAAAACAAACAATTACACAATAAGGATAACAAAAAAAATATATATAAGATACAAAAATGATACAAATGTCTCAATGTGTCAGGAACTAAACCACGTTCTCCACAGATAAACTATAAAACAATATGGTAAATTACAAAAAAGATTAATACAAATAGTGAAGCATCAACAACACCAACAATGAAGCTATTAATAGTGTCGCACAATGAAATTACAAAGTCACATTAGTTTTTCAATAAATCAAGCAACCTTTGTCTAAACTTTCCCTGGGGTAAAGCAAACAGATCTAAGCTGAAAATTTGTTTATGTAGTAAACAAATTTTCAGCTTAGATCTGTTTGCTTGAATCTTGAATGAATCATCGTCATTTTGGGCATTTGATCAATTAATTTGATTGTAAGTTGCTGTTTGCCTTTCAACATAATACTTATTGAATTTTTTTTTTCACATTATTGGCGGGTTTCCTCGTTTAAGCAGGCGATTATTTAAAAATCTTTGAACGCAGTTCTAATTATTTTTAAAATCAAAATGAAGTCTTCTTTCAGCAAAAATTCCTAATAAAATAAATAAAATTGAGTTGTCTGTTTGTAATATCAAATGACAGCTTTTTACTGAATGCATATGAAAATATATATACGGCACTTATAACAAAAACATATTTTTTTCAATTTTTGTCTGTCTGTCTGCCTGTTTGTTCCGGCTAATCTCCTAAACGGCTGAACCGGGACTTTTAGATAGCTGATGTTATAAGGTCTAACTTAAGCTACTTTTATCTTAGAAAAAGTATTAGTGTTCCGTGCAAAAAAATAAGTCGAAATTAGGAACAAAACCCGATTCAAAAAGGGAATATTTTTTAAATAATAATTTCACACGAACGAAGACAACAGCTAGTATACAACATTAGTTTTAGTATATGCGAAACCTGATACACGTGTCTAGTATTTTTATGTAAAAAATCTATGTACAAAATTTCAAAACTATAGCATAAAAAATCACAAAGTTATAAGCTTGTTCTGTTATCTAGTTGGCCGCACAAAATCGTGGTCACCACGCAGTCTTGAGCTCATTGATAATAATAATTTGGCAGTAGGTACCTAAATTATTGCGATAGGTACTTAAAGTCGCTCGGTATTCAACTTTTAACTTTTTTAAATATTTTTGGGAAAAAATATAACATGGTTTAAAAATTATCGGAATCGTTTCAGTTACTTATTCTGAACAAACTATATTCAGGATTCGCATATACTAAAAGTAATGTTGTTTATAAAATATTTAAGGTGCTCTCCTTCCGTGTGGCATAGCCGTGTGATGCCCTGTACAACTACACGCTCGCACTCTCCCTGCATCGGAGTATCTCGTCGAAACTGTACAGCGATACTTTTAATTATTACACGTAGCAGACATGATTTTCGTCACGTTTTCTACTTGAAAATGTCACCTGACACAATGTAGGACTAATTTTGGTGAAACGCATAATAGCTACTAATTTTATGCGGGCGGACCGCCAAAACAGCACTTGTGCTAATGTTTGTCATTATGTCACTCAAACATAACATCACGCCTGTAATTCGCGAAGAGTTAGATAGAGTTGTACCTAATTTTGCCAGTCATGTTAAGCGACGTAAAGATAACTTTACTGGTGATAGGGGTCGAGCCTATTGCCATGAACAGGGCACAGATCCAGACTCCTTGGCTGCTACTATAATATCCTAACCAGGGGGGGGACACTGCCTTAATTGACGTAGGCGTCCAATTTTTCACAAAGATACTAGCACCATCTCTTACGAAATCCGCGTAAACTTGAGAGATACGTAAAAAGACATAGATGGTGTTTACGCCAATTATCGCTAGTGTGCTTAAAACCCCTTGTTGATTTGTATTTGAATTTTGTCAAAAATAATAAATATATATTCTAAACAAGAATAAACATTTATTTATTTATTTTAAAAGCGTTTTGCAATAGCAAATATATTTTTTTTTTAGGTTCAGCTACATTGTCATACAAATTGTTTACAAATATTACTTTATATACTCTGTGGTTTACAAAATGGTCGATACTTTCGAAAGCATACTTTACAGATGTAACAATAAAGATCTTAATTTATAGTTGGTTCAAGTCAATAAACCGGATTTTAGCAGGGAAGCTTATTGTCGAAGGTGAGGATGAAACTAAAATGTATGCTCAAGAGTATTATAATAAACATCGCCATAATAAGATCAATAAATGACTTAAATAATAACACAATCATCATTTTTATTTTGTGCTGGCTTTATAAAACATTCAATTTTGTAAACAATAACTGTATTTGTTTTATTTTTATTTTGTAAATTCTTATATTAAAAGTTAATCAAGAACTAAACACGAATTACTATGAAACAAATACAAAATGTTTATAGAACTGGTTTTTATATGGCCTATATTGCAAATTACCCGCCTACCCATAGAAAACCTATTCAATAATAAATACAGTAAAGCTATAGATATATACGTAGGTATGCACCTATAGCTTTTGGGATTAGTTCAGCGGATATAGTACCAGATGGCGACACCGTCCATTATAGGTGTCAAAAATTCTCGAGAGAGGGTTCTCTATTCCATTATTATTACTATACTCTTTGATCCTAACCCCGTAACACTGCCCGACCTTGGAATCGAACCTAGGACCTGTCCTATAGTATGACCTATTGGCTGTGCAGTCGCGCTTGCGAGCACTACATCAACGAGGCAGTGTCTACTTGTCTAGCCCCATGTAGCGCCCGGCTGCAATCAGAATCCTGGCGCCCCGCCCTGTAGAAAGATTAACATAGCAGAGCAGAGCTGTACCTAATAGTACACCCACATTTCGCCATTTATGTTTAAGTACTATGTACCTAATAGGGGGCGAGCCTATTGCCATCAACTGAGCCTAAATCCAGACTTCGTAGTTGCTACCGAGAAATTGCTGATGGAAAAACCAAATGACACTTTGCTCGACCCAGGAATCGAACCCAAGACCTCATACTCAGCAGTCGTCCATCAGGAATTTCTCAGTAGCAGCCGCGGAATTTGCATTTGTGTTCTGTTGATGGTAATAGGCTCGCCCCCTATTACATGGGACAAACAAAACTGGCGAAATGTAGGTTTAGGTACTAATGGGTACACTTCTGTCTAACCCTTCGGGGATTTCAGGCGTGATGATATGTTATGATGTTACATTTGTTACTACGAGGGCAGTATTATGGGGCACACGGCAGCACATGAAGCTGTACATTTCCAGTATAACTTGGCCTCGCTTTGTATAGATTTGAGTGACAATGAGAGATCCGCATAAACTGGTTTTGTATAGCTTGATTGGCCGTTGTGCGTACAGACGCCAGAACATCAAGCTATTACAATGTCTTTCTTTAATAGATTTTCAACTTTATAGTTTAAGCATTAGGGTCAAGGTTGATTGGGAAAATTTGACAGTTTCGGGAAGCATGATGTGCTGGCGTACTTACACCTCTGCCCACCCGTTCGGTGAACACAGGCGTGATGTGTGGTTCAGTCTATTTCACGGCTAAACTAACCTTGGTAGGTGTTAAAATCTGCACAAATTCTTTCGACCCACTCTTCGGAAATCGTAATATATTATTTTCGACAGCCAAGTAGTGCAGACAGACATAGAATTCGTTTATTTGTAGATACAGGTGTGTTCTTGAGCGGCTAGCTAATGCAGCTGCCGCACGGGGCGATATTAAAGGTTAAGTAACACTAACTGTGGTCGATTCGTGGATGGGAGACCAATTATTACGTACGTAAGTTCCCCACGTGCCTCGAAAAGCACGTTAAAAAATTGTCCCAGAATGTTACATTTGAGGTACTTTGAAAGTCGCTACAACCCTGTATGTAGCGACTTACAAAGTACCGGAAGGGACACCGATGCTTATAGGGTCACCAAGTATTCTCGTTACCGACTTGGTAACAGTTTATCATATCTGCAACAGCTCTTAGTTTAATATTATAATAGTAGAACTTATCCTAAACTCTGAAAATGTCGCGCGTCGGTACCTAAAAACTAAATGAGAGTGGAGAAAGATCAAAGAAACGATGGATGGACTGTGTGACAGGGTTTGAGGGTTGAAATGGCTAGATAGGAGGTGACTGCTGAGATAACGAAATTGGAATAAGGACAGGAGAACGATGATGAATTATAAAGTGTCCTAAAAAGTGCAGTGCAGTCGCATACGGGCTATAATAAAGAAAATAGATTACTGCTGAGTGCACCGAACTGGGCGGCCATTTTAATAATAGAAACGTTGGCGATGACAAGAGTAGAGAAGGCGTGGAATCGATATTGGGTCTTGAAGTATTTTTAGGAGTAAGACGAAAAGTAGTGCTCAAAGAAAGACTGTTTATCCCGAAAACGTTTTCCGGCACGAGATGAATGACTTACTGTAACTGATAATGATAGCAACAGTAGCGGGGAAACGCAGTGTTGGCCGGAGAAAACGTGTTGGTTGAGAAACATTCGCGAATGCTGTTAAGATGTTCCATCTTGCAAAAGACAAGGAGACCTATTTGGAGCTGACCGCCAAACCCAACTAGACAACCTCAGTAGTTGAAGAGGAGCCAGAAGACTAAGATGCGACATTTATTCAAAATCAAAGCATTTATTTCAAGTAGGCCAGTTACAGGCACTTTTGAATAAAAAAAAATAAAAAAAACGTTTATTTCAATTTCAATAGGCATTTCGATACATGTTATTGGAGATCACCTTTTAAGCAAGGGATTGCTTGTATTAGGAGACCCCGCACTTCCACTTTTCATTAAATAGGTAAATTGAAATGTAGACAATTATACAATTATACAAACAGCTCTGCAGATAAATGAGCGTAATGTAAAAAAGGCCGAAATGAATTGTCGAAACAAAGACAACAATAAAATGAAGCTACAGTCCCAATCACAAGGCATAAGAACTGTGAAAGTACTGTATCTGACCATTCCAAAGCGTAGATCTCTATGGAGAAGAACGAGCAAGAAACTCCATGGACACTCTTTTAAATAAGAATATAATTACGAAACCTTACATCATTCCTGTTGCTGTTCATGTTACATCATGTGAGAACGATGTAGCAAGATGTCCACGTTAAAAGTGTCCATAGTAAAGACAAAAAAGACAATTCAAAAATAAAATAATGAATACAAATAAGCCTTGGCAACTAAGAGATGATATTTGAATCTACAACACATTTTACAGGGGGGTCATGGCTAAAATACAGCCCTATGAATCCGTCGATCAAAATAAGCTTGTGATACGCTTGACGTGGTCACTCATTCCTTGCGTCGTTCCTCCGTAGTTTCACTCCATGTTAAACTGTAGATTCCGGCTAACATTTGTAGATCTTTGACTGTCGATACGGGTAATCAGAAGGCCGAAAGTCAGACATCCAGACTAACCAAGGGCTATCGTGTTCCAGTGGCTGGATTGTTGAGGTCGTACAAGCAGACTGAGAAATTCTTTATGGCCAAACTTAATAGTCTTTTTCACCTAACCTAAGGATCGAGCACAAGACCGCATGCATAACAGTAGTGCTTGCAAAAGTACACGAAAAATATTAAAAATTAAATAAAATACCAAAAAGCCGCTCCACCCCTCCCTACGTCGCGGACTCAATGTAAAACGAAGAACATAAGCCAGTTTGAGACTGCACGTTAACAAAACTGGCGCGTAATCCGAAATAATAAAAATAATACGCACAGAGACTTATAATAATAGCAAACGGCTATTTAGGGACTAACGACTCATTTAAAATATTATTTTACAAGTAATTTGTCTTGTTAAACACTTTTTTTAAAAATCGTCACCGTAATTGTTTCCAACTTTTTTATTTTATTTTTTGACCTGTCAAAATTTCCCGCGTTCCTAAATGTCATGTTTTGTTGTTCAAAAAAATAAATATAAACTTTATGGTGAATTAAAATAGTGAAGTGCTTTGTAAGGTCAGTGTGTGGACAGATTAAAAATAATTTTCGGTTTTACGGTTTTTGTTGTGTTTGTTAAAATAGATTGAACTTTTTTTAAAGGAATTATTTGTGTTGGGTAGTGTCAGTAATATATATTCGCGCTTATAGTTACTCCTAAAGGGAAGCTATAGGAATCCTTATATCCAAATTTCTATTAACTTCACCACATTTTTGTTTTATTGAATTAATTATTTTTATGTTGATACTACTCATTATTAAATAGATTTATTTTTAAAAATGGTGTCGTACTTACATAGAGCAGTATAGGAGCTTTGCAAATGTTCGTCATTTAAAGTCGTTAAATCTAACTTGTTTATAATATCAGCTGCCAAGGGAAGCTGCTGAAGGGACAGCTAAGGTCATATTGTAATAAATAATATGCAATCAGTGGGCCAATAAAATTAAACTATAAAAAATATGGTTTTCGTAAAATTATCGGCTTAATTATGTACATCCTGACAGCTGCCATTTTAATCAAGTACCAATGACGTCACGCTTAGAAAATGATTATGCACATGTGCACCGTCTCCTGAAATCAATACAACTGTACAGATGTCATCATGAAACTGTAAAATTTTCCCAATCAACCTTGAACCTAATACTTTAGCGATAAAGTTGAAAATCTAATCAAGAAATTTGACAGATTGTAGTAGCTTGATGTTCTGGCGTCTGTACATACATAGATCACACATCACAAATAAATAATTTTGTCTTTGATATGATCACGCCTGTAATCGAAGTGTTAGACAGCGTGTACCTTATAGTACACCCATATTTCGCCAGTCATGTTTAAGTCCCATGTAATAGGGGCAAGCATATTGCCATCAGCCGGGCACAAATTTAAACTCCGTGGCTTCTGCAGAGACATTCCTGATGGAAAAACCCAATAACAGGTAGCCCGAACCGGGAATTGAAACGATGGACCTCACCTTAACGTTTGCCTTATATCTAAATGTCTCAGTTAAACTTCATCTAAAGGCTTGGAGACTTAAGTGAGGAGTAACGTGAGGCACGTGTTCTTCCTGTCATTGTGATATTTTTTTTGGACCATAGGTCTTTTAGTTAAAAAGATATTGAAGGTTAAAATGCCAACTTTTGAACACTTTTTTATACAAGTTCAAATCCCTCCATGACCAAAAAGTTGTGTAGTAATCGGTTATCGTGATATGGGCATGTGATGCGTAGGAATGAGGAAAATGTCGTGAGGAAAGTGTTGAGTATGAATGTGGATGGGTATATGAGTAGAGGAAGACCAAAGAAACGATGGATGGACTGTGTAAAGAATAATATGGTAAGAACCGATCACTCGTCATCTCATCAGATACCTCCTGTGTCTGATGAGATGACGAGTAATAGAGAAGTATGGAAGAAGAAGACATGCTGCGCCGACCCCAAATGAATTAGGAAAAGAGCAAGAGAATGATGATGAAATCCCTCCATGACCCCCGTACTATTTAATGCATCCATCAGCACAATGTTTTAAGTACGGAACATTAAGACCTACCGCAAAACGTGATTATACCTACACACCAAAAAAAGGCGTTTTCAGCAATAATTTTTGCGTAGTGTTATTCAGTTTGATGTACAGAATGCTTGGTTGATGACTTCGTGAAGAGTCCGTTTACCCCCTGTATAGTGCGTTACTATTTCTAAAGAGTTTATGTTTGTACGTTTGGATGTTCGGAATATCTGAACTAGTGATCCGATTCCGAACATTCTCTCATTAATAGGAAGCTACATTATCCTCGAGTACCATAGGCCGTATTTAAAAGGTTCCCGTGGAAATATGTACTCCCAAACGCGAGCGAAACTAAATCAAACGCTAGTTCAATACAAATCTGCTGAAAAAAACAAAAAAAAAAACAAATTAAAAGTACTAGGCACTCATAAAGCTAACAGAGCTATCGATCACAGCTCAATCAACCAGGAAGTCGAAGATTCTCAACGAACAAACGATTGAGGTCAATATAAATAATGCCCCGGGTCGGCTGGCCGGTCTTGGCTTACGACGCAAAGACTAAATGTCAAAGGATGCTTGCCAGCTACAAATAGATAGAATAATCGAATTTTGAGGGCGCGGTGAAGAGAGACGTGCTGGCTTTGAAACAGAAAAAACAGATAGTACCTACAGTCTTTTCGCATTTTTAGGAACCAACGGGTAACGAGGCGCTATTACGAAGCTTCCGCTGTCCGTCCCTCCGTCAGTCCGTCTGTCTGTCAGCGGGCTGTAATAGGTAGACAGTTGAAATGTTCACAAAATGTGTTAAAGGGGACTGGGGTACTATGATGGTAAGGAACTCTTCATGTGCGAGTCCGGCTCGTACTTGGCCGGTTTTTTTTAAATATAAATCTACATGGGCACATATAAAACGTCAAAAGATATGGCACGGTTCGAGTTGGTCATTTCCTATAAACAGGAACTGTCAAAAATCTCCATAATGTCTAAAAGAAAAGCAGCTCTTTAAGTCGTTGGTCCCGGCTGTCATTTAAATCTTTGACAGTCATTATACAGATACAATTCAACCAACCTAAACCAAGTTTGACATAACGATGCAAATTTTCTTGACTAGCAACACCACCTGTCATACAATAGTTTGTGACCCGAAAGTCTGACAACCAGTGTTATCAAAGGGTACCGTGTTATCCAATAGGTATTAACTGGACTGTGGTACGTTCATAAAAGTTAAATGGTTTGGCATGCCCTTTTATCCTACTACTCTTCATGATGTTAGGGTTTCTGAACAGTCAGCTCATCTTATTGGCTTGACGTATTGTAGACTAGGCAGATGATGAGTAACTTTTTGTAATTTCTTTTAGAAGATTTTTGGTAGTGAATCAATCTCAGCATTATAACTTCCAAACTAATATTTTATAAATGCAAAAGTAAGTTTATTTGTTACTTACGTTTTCACGTCTAAACCACTGAACCGATCTTCCTGAAATTTTGCATATACATTGTCAGGTGTACATAAACGGACATAGAGTTCCTTTTGTCCCGAAAAAAAGTACTGTTCCCGAGGAAAACAACAATAACTTTCTTATGATAATAGATGACGACACGTGTCTTTCGAATCATGATTAAATTATATTATTACAAGCAGAGTACAACCCGAATTGAATGTCAAATTCTAAATTAAGGCACCGAAGCCGCGGGTAATAGTTAGTAACAAATAAACATTAATAAAACATGTACATGAACTGTACTGAACATGTTTTCTTACTAAATGCCTAGTGATAAATTGTTTCATTTATTTGCTCAACGAAAAACACTTGCTTGAGTTATATGTTTAAATACGTTGTACAAACAAACAAGACCATAAATTTTCTCTACCTGAGTCACGTAGGATTGTGTGTAGTCTACTCTACAACTTCTCTGTTTTCTACGTGAAATGTTGATTTTTTTCACAGCTACCGGACCGAGTGGACTCGGATACCTACTCGGACGCAAGTCCGTCCATCCGAGTGCGCTCGGATTATGGGTTGCCACAATATGAGTTGCGTCCAAGTAGGTATCAGAGTAAACTCCGTTCTAGCATACTCTGATAGTGTCAACGAGACTCAAACCTAAGTATTTAATATTATAAAGAGGTAAAATTTGTTAGTTAGTTTGTATGTAGGATCTCCGGAACTAATGAACCAATTCGGATTTTTTTTTCACTGATAGAGAAATATATTATACGTGGGTGCTATTGGCTATAAATTATATTTATACCACGCATATTAGCCGAGCTATCACAATTTTTGCGAACGAAGTCGCAGGTGAAGTTCTAGTTTGGTATAAATTTCAACTTGATACTTCTACGCGTTCCTGAAAAAAAGGGTCTTGAGAGAAAGACAAAGTGATTCCCCTCCTCGTTCTTTTTGAGGTACGGAAAACTAAAAAACCTTAAAAAGACCGTGGTTTTACACCACATTAATCTATTTGCACATTAAATGAAGATTATTCATATAATCTTCATTAAAAAACCCTAGAAATCCAAAAAATGAAAAAATGATTATCTAGAAATAATTTTCTAGGTCAAAAAAAACGGGAACTATCAATTAATCTTAAAATTTGGAACACGTGGTGAGTTTTTAACCGATTTCAAAGGAATGATATTTTGCATTTGGCGCATTTTGTATTCATTACAATCTTGCAATTTCGTCAATTTGAACAGTAAATTAAATTAGATAAATGCTAATACTAATACTTCGTTTTTGCGTTACACGTTTCAGACTAGTACAGTAGTAGTAGACACCACGGTCGTACCCGAAAGATAACTAACGGAACCCTATTACTAAGCTCCGCTGTCCGTCCGTCCCTGTTAGCGGCCTGTATCTCTTGATCCGTAATAGATAGTCAGTTGAAATTTACACAGAATGTGTATTTCTGTTTCCGCTATAAAAAAAAATAATACGAAAACAAAACAAAATACGATGGTGCAGAACCCTTCATGCGCCAATCCTACTCGTACCTGGCCGATTTTTTACTAAGTTGTAATAACCCTGCTGCATGAACTCAAAAGTCTAAATAAACAACGACATGCGTCTGTCGTATACAAATGATCTCACCTGTGTTATCGATGACACACATATTCAATTGGCTGCCGTCCTAATTATCCATCGTTGACTGTCAGGGCAATATGTTGCGCAATTAAAATGGAATCAAATATGCATACTGGTCACTGGTCATGTAATTGGACAGTGCGAGGATAATTTGTCGTTATCGGTCCCTTTATTAACTTCTAAAAAAGGAGGAGGTTATGTTTTCCACCGTAATTTTTTTTATGACAAGAATTTGTGTAAGATATCTCAACTAAAAAGAGTAAAAAATGTCGGTCACATTGTTTTTTATTGACTTTATCGCCACCGACTTTCGAAAGTAAAGTTATTTTTCACGTTTTTTGTGTTTTTTTTGGAAGTCGCTTTTTTTCATTCTACTTTCAAAACTGAAACGAGCATATCCTAACACCAAAAATTATAGATAGCCGAATAATCGGCCTATAAATCGATCTTCGGTTACAATTGCGTGTGCGTTATCATCATCATCATCTTCCCCTCTTTAATCGATCTTTAATCATTTTTTTTTTTATGCTTACACTTACATAGATATATTAATACTCTAGAACACACTTATTTGATTTGCAGCTAATAAAAACCGCAACAGTAGCTAACTGAAAAAAAAAAAACTAACAAACAAAAAAAAAACCGGAACTTCAACAAAAACCGTAAACAACCGTCACATCATTACGAGTTTTTGCCGCCATTTTTGAAAGACTGTCACTGTCAATGCGATGAGTAACACGCGATCGGACTCTGAAAGTGACACAGCGTCAAGTTCGGAAGAGGACGTAGATTCCGGCATAGCTGACGAAGTAACTCCTGAGGGCAAAAAGGAGGTCGACTGCATGGATCTTTCAGAGTTCTTCGGTTACTGGTAAGTGGATTTATTTATCTGTCACGTAGACTAGAGCAGCGGTACCCAGTGGTTGCATCCCCGACTTACGAGCAGTAAGTCGTGGGTTCGAACCCAGGCACGCGCATTACTTTTATGTAATTTATTTCATCACCACTGCTCTCAAAACGGTGAAGGAAAACATCGTGAGGATACCGGCATGTCCTAGAACCAAATATTCGAAGACATGTGACATCTACCAACCCGCATTGGGCCTGCGTCGTGGATTAAAACCCATTTCTGTTCCAGCAGTGGGAACATTATAGGCTGATTATGCACATAGACGAATAAATCATATCGTTTTATGTTTTTATGGTGATAAAGCAATTACGCGTTTGGAGAGTTGTTGGTAAACGTTTGTGACATTAGTTCTGATAAGTGTCACACGCCAAAAGATCCATGTACACCATTACCATGATACCTACTGCTTTTCAAGAAAATGATTCATAGTAATTGGTACTTAGGTAAGGTGGAAACGCCAGGGTAGCCCGCTTACTTTTTTGCAATTTTCAGGTCAGTGTCAGGCTGTATGTTGATGAAAATATGATTCACGTAAGTAACACGTATGCAGTTACAGAATTACAATCTTTAAAATCATCAATACAACCCTCTAAGTTCATTTAACCCCATCGAATGACATTTTCATAAAACAGTTATTTAAAGTTGGAATTTCGCGGGCTATACTGGCGCTTTCACGCGTGACGTTGAAGCGATAGAAAAAAAAAAATTGATAAAATGTAAAGTATAGCAGACGTCAATCAATAATCAACTACATATTATCAACAGTTAAGAATAAACCCCCAATTGTTTATCTTCGTGCAGTTGACCACACGATATTATATTGTAACTACTAAATATCATAATAATCGAGGCTGAAGCCAAGTGACAGGTTAATTTATCTGTAGTTTAAAAATCGTCTAAACTGACATATCGATTATTGAGAACAATTATTTTTATATGGCAACACCAAGCGGTGACGGTTGGCGGGAGAAGGAGGCTCGTTCCGGCAATCGATTTGTTCACTTGGTCGGTTTGGAGGCGAGCTACGGCTCGGACAGAAGTTACCCGTTGGATCATCATCATCATCATTTCAGCCGAAATACGTCCACAGCTGGACATAGGCCTCCCCCAAGTATCGCCAAATTGACCGGTCCCGTGGTCTCGCATCCAGCGGATCCCTGCAACCTTCACCAGGTCATCGGTCCACCTAGTGGGAGGCCTTCCAACGCAACGTCTTCTGGTAATCACGGTCGCCACTCCAGAACTTTTCGGCCCCATCGCCATCGGCCATACGTTCTGCGAGCAATGTGCCCTGAATACTTAAGAATAATTATTGTAGCTGTTTCATTATTTACAGTTCATTATTGAAAAAGGAATAATTAAATAATAATGCCATCTATCTAAGGAGTTTTATTACACAAGGGGTAGGTTTTGGGGGTCCAAACCCCCTCGAAACCATGAACAACTGACTGGATTGGCCTTGATGAGCGCGCATTAGAATATTGAGCTCAATCTAGAAACGGCTGTCAAGCGCTTCTTCTTCAAGAACATAAGCTCGTCGAATTCCGATTGATACAAAGTAAAAAAAAAAACTTAATTCTTGGATTATAGGACCTTGATATAACTGAATGTAATAAATATTCTAGTGGCGACCGCGAAACGAAAGACGTTGCGTTGAAAGGCCTCCCACTATGTGGACCGATGACCTGGTGAAGGTTGCAGGGATCAGCTGGATGCGAGTCGCACGGGATCGGTCAATGTGGCGACTCTTGGGGGAGGCCTATGTCCAGAAGTGGACGTCCTTCGGCTGAAATGATGATGATGAATAAAATGATGAATAAAATCCTACGAAACGTTACGCTCACCTACGTTGTTGTGGTCAGTTGTGGCCACAAAGTAGACAGACGCGAGGGAACACCGTGGCACTGGTTATATTGAACTTGTACCTACTGTTTCTTTAAAATAGGGACAGGGGGCTAGTGCACCGTTTGGTAGTTGCCAAAGAAACTGAAGATATCTTGTTGTTGCAATCTAGAGGTGTAAACGGACCCTTCACGAAGCCGTCAATCAAGCATTCTGTACCTACATCAAACTAAGTAACTTTATGCAAAAAATATTGCTGGGAAACGACTTTTTTTTTGGGGGGGATAATCACGTTTTATGGTAGGACTCAATGTAACTCACAGAACATTTCACTGATGGACGGATTGAATAGTGCGCAGGTCGTGGAGGTGTTTATGTAAAAGTCTTACATATAAAAAAAAAAAAACTTGTGAAAAAGTTGGAACTTTGACCCCCAATATCTCCGTAACTAGAAGGTTCCCAGGTATGGTCTAGAACAAAAAAATGATCGCAATGACGAGGAGAACAAGTGCGTTTATGCTTCGTTAAGGGTCTTGTTACACCCTTTATTAAAATTTTAAGCGCCTACACATTCATCAACAAGTATGCATATCACTGCAATGTGTTGTTGCTATTACTTTATTATTAGGCGTACGTTTACGTTTGAAAATATAACGTGATTTGAACATTTTTAAAATATTATAATATCTGTGTCTATTTGGGTCAGCGATGTTTGTACTATAAAATTCCTTGAAACGGTTAGCATTGTTTTTATGGGCAATGGTATCTTTTTACTCTTCTACTCTTTTTTTTTAATATCAAGGAATTTAAAAATCGAAACGTTAGTCTATGCCGATTCTGTCAGTGGAATCATTTAGAGGACTACGTCTCTCAGTTTTTCCAAATATTTATTACAAGCCCGCCATTTTATTACCTATAAATAAAATAAAATAACCTATTAATAGAATTTCGGTCACGGCCGCTTAACGGAGACAAGAAATCAGCGAAGTAGACACGCAAGAGATAATACGGCACGGTTAGCGGCTCGTTTGGCGCAGTGGCTGAGCGATTGACTGCTGCGCTTCGTGCCGCGGGTTCGATTCCCGCACGGAACAAATATTTTTATGGCCTACAGGTAGTTGTTCCGGGTCTGGCTGCTTGTGTATGTGAATTTAAACGTTTGTAAACGCACCCCCGGTACAGGAGAAATTCCAAGTGTGGGGAAAAGATTATTTAAAAAAAAAAAATACAGTGAACAAGTCATGTCAGCGGGCCGAGCCGTAATAGGTAGACAGTTGAAAGAAGGGGCACGGTCCATACAAAATTAACCCACGTCCTACAGCAAAGAGAAGTATCTCAAAAAAAAGATAAAATGGGTATAAAAAGATGGCATACTTCCAAAATCCATTCTTACAATCTAACATATAAAAAAAATGCTATGAAAATTCGTTCAGGGGTAGTAATATGTACAACACGAAATACTTGGCTATCTTGACTTGACTGCAATTATTGAGTTCCATCATCGAACAACTGAGGTTTTTTTGCACTTGTTCGACCACCGAACATCGAACTAATGAGAATTATAACTCGACTGTAATAAAAAAACGGTGGTTTTCCCCATTGTTTGTGTTTTTATTTTAGTATCATCATCATCATTTCAGCCGAAAAGTCCACTGCTGGACACAGGCCTCCCCCAAGAAGGGGGGTTTTGCCATAATCGCCACGCTTGGCAGGCGGGTTGGCGATCGCAGTATGGTTGTTGTAGAATCAGAGAACGCTGCTGCCCATTCTCTGGTAAGTCCCTTAGTCGCCTTTTACGACACCCACGGGAAGATATGGGATGGTGCTATTCTTTACGTCCGGACACCATACAGAACACGAATATATATTTTAGTATATTCGTAAAAATGTCTATTTACATTAATCTAAATTTTGAAATATATTTATAGTATTTGATATATATTTATAGTATTTTATATATCCTTGTAGCTAATCTTAGTATTAATTAAAATTATTTTCAGAAATACACCTACCACTGCTTGTCTCTGCATCACCCAAAGGTTGACTGGTAGAAAATGCCTATGGCATTAAGGCCGCCTCTGTACTTTTGTGTTCGAAGTGTTAAATAAATAAATAAATAAATAATAGGCTTCTTGAAAAATACCTGCTACTGTCAATAGAGTTTGTGAACACAAGTCAGGATAGTTTGGCTAACACTAAACTTATTTTTTTTTATCGATATATCGAGGGAAGACAGTAGTGACGCGTAACAGCGGGGGTGCATAGGTTTCGAAACAAAACACTGCTCATCGTTCCAACCGGACGAGTTTCATAATAGGTCGTTCTAAGCATTTGGTCGCGTAAACCGGAGTCGTACTAAAAGGGTATGTTTTCATAGTAGACTATTTAAAACCTAACTTGTGTTTGCATTTCCGTCGTTATATATATTATCGTCGTTATATATTATTATCTCGAAAAGGTAATGCAAAACCGGCCAAATAAAAAACCGTTTTTATTTTTCGGGTTCTGTACGAAAAAGCCCGGGTTTAGGTAAAACCGGTTTGAAATAAGTTTTTTTAAATTGTTTGTCCAAACGATATTTTTCTTTTTTTTTCAATTTATAAAAATGACGCTGTTTTTATTTTTAGTTTTGCTGATGTTTTCTACGAAGTCATCCGTAGTAATCTGAAGCAACAATAATAAGTTGACCTGTTTAAGTATTATATTAACACGAAATTCAAAAGATTCGACAAACTTTCAATTTTTAATATAAGTGTGATGTGGTTCAATTTTTAAAATAGCAATTTGTACCTAACCTAAAAACATACTATAAAGGTCAAATACTCACAAAAATAACTGAAATGCACGACAAATGCACATAACTCCTTCACTCAACTATTGAAAACAATTAAAAGTTACCAAATACTTCTCCGTACTAAATACTAACCGTTGGCATCGTTTGGAAAAACAAAATCGCTGACATCAAATGCATTGTTTTGACGGACAAGGGGTGTAGCAATGTTTAACATGAAAACAAAACCCGGGTTTTTTAGTAATTAATTTTTCGGTTTTCGTTGAAACCTGTTTGCATTCCCTAGTCTCGAAGAGGTAGGTATAAAGTTCGAAATAAAAGACGATTTAAAAAAAAAATACCAAAAATGTATTAAAAGTAATTATTTTAGATTAGATTCCATTTTACTGTACCAAAGTTGCGCTGCATCGTTCTTGTTCACTGTAACAAATGAAATACAAAATTAAAATGAGGAATTACAAACTTTTTGACTGTCCACTGAAGGTCAAGGGGTTTTATTTCGACTTGGCATCTCGCAGGTCTACCTATGAGGCTGGCTTCTGCTTAACCGGACTATCTTGTGTATGCATTGTGAGGAAGACCTCCAGCCAGGGGCATAAAACTTATAAACTGAGCTACCCCCTGTGGGGTACGAGCCTCGCTGGGAGAGGGCAGCAAAGGGGCAGGCTGGATTTGAGTGAGATTATTTAGAGGCTGGTTTAAATCTACTGGCTTAGCATCGCGGGCTGGTTCGGGCATGAGTCGGCGGGGGGGGGCGAGGTCAAGGGAGCTTGCCATCAGACATCTTATAGCAGTATTATTTTAATGTCACTTTATTTATTTATTAAAACTTTATGTACAAGTAACAAAATTGCACAAAGGCGGACTTAATGCCATAGGCATTTTCTACCAGTCTACCTTAGGGTGATGCAGAGACAATATACAGTAGATGCAATAACAGAAAAAAAGACTAGAAAATATTTATAACTAAAACTGATACTGATACTGCTAGCCTGCGTCATCCCACTGCTGGGCAAAGGCCTCTCCCCATGACATCCAGTTTCTACGATCCAGGGCTAATGTGGGCCACTGGTCGTTTGTTTTATCAAGTTCGTCCCGCCATCTTCAGCGAGATGGCGGGACGAACTTTTTTTTTTTCGACGAATTTCGTCTTCAAAACTAAAACATATAAGAATAATACTTTAGTGTGCGAAAGGGATGGAGCTAGACGTCCTGGATAGCTTCGTCCCTTTCCCACACTGTAGTGACATTAAATTAATATTAATTTAAGAGTTGGTGGTATAGCCACGACCACAGATATGTTTACATTTATTTATTTACTATCTGTGCCCCGCGACCTTTGTCTGCGTGAAATTATTATAAGAATACTACTTCCCTGTTTGAATCGGATTTTGTTAACAATTTCAAGGGTTTTATTTTATTTGCACGGAACCCTAATCCTTTTTTTTAAATCAAAAGTAGTTTAGTTAGACCTTATAACATCAACTATCTGCCAGTAAAAGTCCCGTTAAAATCGGTGCAGCCGTTTCGGAGATTAGCCGGTTCAAACAGACAGACAAGAATTGAAAAAATGTGTTTTAAGGAAAAAAATCGTAATGAAATTAAAAAGAATTAGATCCGTATTAGCAACACTATCGAATGGTGTTAAAAATTAAAACTGCATCATTAGATTTTTTCAAAATCAATGGGTTCGATTCCAGGCTAGGAATATTGATTTTTCAAAAATCTAATGATGCAGTTTTAATTTTCATCAAAATCGGGGTCGAGTTCACTTTGAGTATTTTTCGCTGTTCCTCATAGTTTATATTTGGCCATTCACGCCCACTTGAAAAATTCAACCTGTATTTGTGCTTTTATAAGGATTTTTTTATGAACTTACCGCTTATTCAAGCTCAATCAGCGAAATGAAGGGACACCGCCATAATCAGTCCCGTCTACAACGTGCACTCCACCGCCGTAGTCTCCATCGACTACATGTACACCCCCACCGTAGTCTGCGCCATCCACGACGTGTACACCCCCTCCGTATTCTCCATCTACGACGTGTACACCCCCACCATAGTCGGCGCCGTCAACCACATGGACGCCACCCCCATAGTCGCCGTCGACGACATGGACTCCACCCCCGTAATCAGCGCCATCTACAACATGCACCCCGCCGCCGTAGTCCCCGTCGACAACGTGCACACCGCCTCCGTAATCGGCGCCATCAACTACGTGAACTCCACCTCCGTAGTCGGCGCCGTCAACCACATGGACGCCACCCCCATAGTCCCCGTCTACGACATGTACACCCCCACCATAACCCCCGTCGACGACATGGATGCCCCCGCCGTAGTCTACACCGTCTACCACATGGACACCACCGTCTCCCTGAAATGGAAATGTTTAATGATTAGTTTAAAAGCAGAAATACGTTGGAGTCGGCTTCCAGTCTATCCGGATGCAGCTGAATACCAGTATTTTACATGGAGCGACTGCCTATCTGAAATCCTCTACCCAGCTACATTGTAAAACCCCTTGGTATACTAATTGGCAGATATTCAAGTTTCTGATTGACTTCTTTCTTTTTCGTGTGGTTAGTCCTGGTAACCTGGTGTCAGAGTTTTTATGCCGCCCATAGGCCTCTGACTTGGTTTAACATGCTGTCGAGAAACATCTGTCTCCCCACGATGTTTTCTTTCACCGAAGCAATTGATAATTATACAATACGCATATGAATCCGAAAAATCAGAGGTACGTGTCTTGGGTTGCAACTCGAGAACTATGACTTGACAATCCAACGGTCACACCACTAGGCTATCACTGCTGCTTATTGACTCATAATGACTGTTAAAGATCAACAAATGACAGCCGGATGAGCTGCCCGGGGCACGGAGGTATCTCAATATGTTTTGAACAGTCAACCATCCACGGACCGACCTTCTTTTGCGTTGCTGTTCCTAAAGATCGACTCGTGCTCTTATTGACAAGGCACTTCCGAACGTTAAAACTTGTTCTTAGAATTGATACTGTTTAAGCTGGGGGACGTCCCACACTACCACAGATATATACCTATTACCTAGATAACGCCAGAGCTTCTACTTCGCGTGCCCGGCTTAAGCATTTTATGTTAACGTGGCTACTGTTGCAGCAAGCTAATTTGTTTAAATTAACAACGTTACAACTCAAGAACTTAATTCTGGACATTTAAAGAATAAAAACGTAGTCTATTTTTTATGGTAACTTGTTTGTAAAGTAACTAAATAGTGCTTAAGGGCATTACATGTCTCAAATCCCAAAAACAGCGTATGTTTAAAGAAATTTGTTGATGAATCCCTTCGTGCGTTTTCCGTGTCAAAAAAAGTATGTTATAGTTAAGTTCATCACAAATACATTGTATTGTTTAAAATTTTAATAAACCTTCTCAATTTTTTTTGGTTAATCGTAGAAAATAGGTCCTTTTTCAACCTTAATTGTAAATTATCTCTGTAACGGCTGAATAGATCGGCATGAATTTTATAACAACAAGTACGTAATGATATACTTAACAATCTGTATTGTTTTTTTTCTGTTATTTCTTTTAATATTTTAAAATAATAAATAAAAACCGAATTTTTGCGAAATGTGCGGGGCAAGTCAACAAAAACCAGTACAGGGATTAAATCATCAAGGTCATCGAGCAATGTAATGCCCTTAAGACGCCGCAGTAGGTAGGTAATCCAAAAATGGCACGCTTTTCATACGGACCGTGATACTTGCGCTACCTATGTGTGTATGTATATCAATATCTGTGCTGTGGACTTGCTGTCATTTTGTTGTAGATATACGAAACACTTAAAAGCTAGATTCCCACTTGTCTAGTATTTGTTTTGTTAATCCACCTCTGCATTAAATAGTAAGAAGACATGAGCCATCATCGTCTGCCTAGCCTTTTCCTAACTATGTTGGGGTCGGCTTCCAGTCTAACCGAATGCAGCAGTATTTTACATGGAGCGACTGCCTCTCTGACTTCCACAACCCAGTTAGTACTGGGTAATATGATTCCATTTGGTAAGACTGGTTGTCAGACTTTCGGGCCACGACTACCTGTAACGACTACCAAAGATCTATAAATGACAGCCGGGACCAACGGCTTAACGTGCTTTCCGATCCACGTAGGAAACTCGGTGGTCACCCATCCACGGACCAACCTAGGCAAGCGCGGTTTAACCTGAAGATCGACCCGAGCGGCTACTATTATTTAGCCACGAACTCCTCTTTGTAAGAAAACATGAGTAGAGGCTTCAATTTAGAAGTACTTAAGTTATGAAATGAAAGTGTAAATATGAACAAAGCAAGGTTATTCATTAAACAGGGGGTAAAGAGTAAAGACAGGCGACGTTTTGGTTTCAAAAACGTTTTGTTCTTGCAATATCTTTCAGAATTTTTCGTCATTGTCATGACTGATAGAAAATTCTTTGTCTAGGCCTTGAAATACATTAATGGGTGTAAAATACCCTAACGAAGCCGAAAGGCACTAGTTCTCCCCGTCATTGCGATATTTTTTTGTTTTCGACCGCACCTGGGAACATTGTTTTAAAAATTACTAGATTTTAATGTAGTCATAACTTTAAATACCTCTATGACCTCTGTACTATTCAATGTATCCATCAGCACAATGTTTTGAGTGCGTTACATTGAGACCTACCGTAAAACGTGATTTTTCACCCCAAAAAAATATCGTTTCTCAGCAATAATTTTTGCGTAGTTACTTAGTGTGATTTACAGATGGCTTGATTGACGGGTTCGTGAAGAATCCGTTCACACCTTGCATAGTTACATTTTGATTGAAATAACACATAACTTTGATGATTAATTTAAAAAAATGTTAACTTACATGTACACCGCCATCGACAAACGTCACCCTCTCATCACCCATTTTGCAAAACTATAAAGCAAACAGGTGGAATCAAAAACCTTTTCCTTAAAGCGACGTTTTAACACAAAACCACTTATCGCACTGACCAAGTACCCATTGATAGTGTTATCAGTATTATCTAGGCCGATACCCGTTTTAAGAACACAAAGCAGCACTTAAATTAATGCTTAAACAAAAGCACGCCGCTGGAATTTCAGCTTTCGGTGTCCAGTCGAGAGTTGAAAACACAAATGCAAGAAAATCTTTAGGCATCCACTTAGTTGTTGTTTTGTGTTGGTGAAAAGATGCTATTAGTCATTGATGTGTCAATAAGATTATTGAAGTACTTGGCAGGTGTATAACAATCTAAAGTTGTACACAATCATAAATAAGTCTACAACGAAGACTGTGGAATTAAGTCCATTTTTAGGGATCCGCACCTGAAGGGTAACCAACGGGACCCTATTACTAAGCCTCCGCTGTCCGTCCGTCTATCTATGAGCTGCCATAAAATATATATATTGTTTTTTTATTAATTTTTGTAATATATACAACAGTATTTTTAGTATAAAAATAATTAGATAATAATAATTAGATTTTATTCTAATTTAGAGCCCATCGAAGCCACTCTTTTCCCTAGCTGTAACACTGCATAGTGCTTAGATAAGTGTTTCTTGTACTATTATTTAAGGTAATAAAATATAAATATAATTTTTTTTTTTTTGTTTATGCGAAACCTCAACATCCTAATTTGTTCAGAATAAGTAACTGAATCGATTCCAATAATTTTTAAACCATGTTATATTATGTCCCAAAAATATTTTAAAAAAAGTTACAAGTTGGACACCGAGCGACATTAAGTACCTATCGCAAACATTTAGGTACCTACTGCCAAATTATGTTTATCGATGAGCTCAAGACGACGCTGGAGGCCCGCGCGTTGCGTGTTGACCACGCTTCTATGCGGACAACCAGGTAACAGATTAAGCTTATAACTTTGTGATTTTTCATGACACATTTTTGAAATTTTGTACATAGATCCTTTACATAAAAAATACTCGACACGTGTTTCAAGTTTCCCATATATAGCATACAGCCTGACACTGACCGGCAAATTGCAAAAAAAAGTAAAAAAAAATTGAATTCCGCGAGCCATCCTCTAAGATGGAAAATCATCCAATGACCCCGCCCGGTGTGGGCGGAGCGGAGGGGAGTGTCAGACTTGTACTGACTAAAACCCATCCATGTTCCTTCTTTGCCCTTTGTGTTCCAGGGCCGCGGTATCTCTTTCGAACAGTCCCTCAGCCCTGGCAGGCATCGCCCATGTCACTTGGACTACCCTGGCGCTTTAATCTCAATAACTTCTAGTTACAACGTAAAATTAATTCATTACAACAATCTGTGTGGTAATAATACTACAGCTAAAAACAGTAAAATAAAAAAACTTAATTGAAATAAAAACACTTCTTCTTTCTCGCTCCCTCATGACTGAGGGTCGTGGCCACGAGAGGTCGTTGCTTTTTCCACCAACACTCTCCATGCTGGACGGTTTTCGGCCATGCGGACAAATGCCTGGAAATTCCCTGTACAGACTTCCTTCACCACATCTGTCCATCGGGTTGGTGATGTTCCACGGCCCCTTTTGCCTTCCACGTTACCAGTCACAATAAGCTTCTCCGAGCTATCCTTGCCACGTGTCCGAAGTACTGTAGGAGTCTTTTCATGCAGATGGTCGATAGGCGAGATTTAACTTTCAATTCGTTCAGAATCGAGGCGTTTGTGCGGCGCGCTGTCCAGGGAATGCCTAACACAAACACTAGAAAAGTCTAAAACAACTTTACGTTCGGAAGTCGGTGGCAAAAAAGTCAATAAAACAAACAGTCAGCGGAAGTCGGGTTTTTTTTCGTCTTTCTTTCTAAGTGGGCCAGACACAGGTGCACTCGCTGTTCCTATGCTCTCATAGTCCGATGGTATGGCGATCAGCCCAAGAAATATTAGGCGCAGGACAAAAAAAGCCTCGTGATTTCTTAGGTACGGTACTGGGTTTTGTCTTCTGCATCATCAATCAATAAATCAACTTTATTTTCTCACCACAATATACATAAATTATTTTACATCGGTCAGATTCGACAATGATACACAATTCAGGTATGTATATATTGTGGGAGACTGGTGCCTAAGCTGTCTAGCTTAGGCACCAGTCTCCCACAATATACGAGCCACGAGTCTTCGTGGCCTGTGTTTCAGGACACCAGGATCCCACCCCTTTACATTTCACATCATCATTATCATCACGTGCCTGCATTTATCCAGATATGTTGGGGTCGGCTTCCAGTCTAACCGAATGCAGCTGAATACCAGTATTTTACATGGAGCGACTGCCTATGTGACCTCCACAACCCAGTTAGTTGGGTTCGGTTTTAAGTCTAATTTTAACTGCTTTTTTTTTAAATATAATTTTACTTATAGACTCAAAATCAAAAATCAAAATTTTTCAAGTAGGCCAGTTACAGGCACTTTTGAATTGTCGAAACAAAGACAACAATGAAATGTAGCTACAGTCCCAGTCACAAGGCATAAGAACTGTGAAAGTACTGTAGTTGCCCATTCCCTAACGTAGATCTCTATGGAGAAGTGAACTGACCAAGTGAATGTGACTATGTCTGTAATGAATAATAAGTAACAGATTCTCGAAGAGGTAGGTATTCTCAGGGACTAATCAGCATCACCTCATGTGAGTATACCAATATTACGTTTGGACTTTAAAAGAGACTATGACATTTGAGTATGTTTCGGCAGACCCTTCTCAGAGTAGTCAGGTATAAAAAACCGGCCCAATATAAGGTCTAACTATTCATACACGAAATATTTTGAGAGAATCATCTAACGGCTATACGAAGCCATTTCAAGGGGTTTTCTATTTTTTATCTGAGTATTTTTTTATAAAATAAATAATTTAAAATTACTTACCCCACAAAATAAATACTGGCTCCTTATTTTTGAACATCCATTACGCTAGTTTACTACGTCGTATTTACCTACTGTCATTGTTAGAATATGGGAGTAAAGGTTTTATGCAAAAAGACTCAAAACATTTTAGAATTATAATAATTTCGTAAAAAAAAACAGATATTTTTTTTCGTTGCTATGGCGACTTTACGACTTATAGAAGATACTCTTAAAATATTTCGTGTATGAAAAGATATACCTTTTAAACTTAGTAAAAGTGTTTGTAAAACCTATTTGCAAAATAAACGTCATTTCACTATATTCGAAATAAAAGACGATTAGAAAAAAAATAACAAAAATGTATTGTGAATATAAGTATGTAATTATTTTAGATTAGATTCCATTTTACTGTACCAAACTTGCGCTGCATCAGTCTTGTTCACTGCAACAAAAGAAAAAGAAAATTAAAATGAGGAATTACAAACTTGTTGACCGTCCACTAAAGGCAAAGGGGGCACATCACACATCTTGTAGCAGTATTATTTTAATGTAACTTTAGTGTGCGAAAGAGATGGAGCTAGACGACCTGGATAGCTTCGTCCCTTTCTCACACTGTAGTGACATTAAATTAATACTACTTTAAGAGTTGGTGGTACAGTCACGAGCACTGATGTATATTCATTCACATATTACTTCTCTATTTGAATCTGATTTTGTTAACAATTTCAATAGTTTAAATGTTTAGCACGGAACCGCAATCCTTTTTCTAAAATAAAAGTAACCTTAGTTACTTCTTCTAAAACAGCTATCTGCCAGTAAAGTCCCGTCAAAATCGGTCCAGTCGTTTCGGAGATTAGCCGGAACAGACAGACAGACAGAAAGACATAAACGTGTTTTGGTTATTAGTGCCGTATATATCTTCATAAAATAATTCAGAATAGCCAAACTGAAGTGGCAGTGGGCAGGGCACATTGCTCACAGAACGGATGGCCTATGGGGCCGAAAAGTTCTGGAGTGGCGACCGCGAACCGGAAGACGCTGCGTTGGAAGGCCTCCCACTAGGTGGACCGATGACCTGGTGAAGGTTGCAGGGATCCGCTGGATGCGAGTCGCACGGGACCGGTCAATGTGACGACACTTGGGGGAGGCCTATGTCCAGCAGTGGACGTCTTTCGGCTGAAATGATGATGATGATGATATCTTCATATACATTCATTAAATAGCTGTTATTGTGATGTTACAAACAGACACTTGTATTTTATCTAATTGTATAGATTAGGATCTCCTACCAAAGAATGTCACAATTATACAAATGTTTCATTGACGTGTGTCCCTTCAATTACTGGAGACCACAGCTTACACATATAACTAAGAGTTAACACAGAAATGAGAAAAACTATAAATGTTGAAAATAGAGAAAAAAAAAAAAAAATACTTTTTCAGCCTGCTCTGTCCCACTGATGGGCAAAGGCCTCCCCCATGGCTTTCCAATCCTGCTTACAATTTGCCCTCTTTGACCAATCCGTTAAGAATGAGTCCAGATCGTCACGCCAGCGTTTCTTGGGCCTGCCTCGGTTACGACGGCCGTCTTCAGGCACCCACTGTGTGACTATCTTCGCCCATCTGTCCGGGATAAATCGTATTTAAATAAAAACCAAAATCATTTAAAGACAAGAAATCATCTTTATCTTCCTGGCTATGTTGATTGGGGTCGGCGCAACACGGCTTTTTACTACATTTTCGGGTTCCGTACCTTGAAAGGAAAAAACGGAACTCTTATAGAATCACTCGCGTGTCTGTCCGTCTGTCACAGTCATTTTACTCCGAAACTACTGAACCGAGAAAGAGCAGCGGTGGCCCAGTGGTGGCGGTCCCGACTTACGAGCAGTAAGTCGTGGGTTCGAACCCAGGCAGGCGTATATTACTTTGTGTAATTTATTTCATCACCACTTCTCTCAAAACGGTGAAGGAAAAGATCGTGAGGAAACTGGCATGTCCTAGAACCAAAAACTCGAAGACATGTGACATCTACCAACCCGCACTGGGCCCGCGTGGTGGATTATAGCCCATTCCCTCTCATAGAGAGGAGGTCTGTGTCCCAGCAGTGGGAACATTATAGGCTGATTATGCTACTGAACCGATTGAGTTGAAATTTGGTACACATATGTAAGTCGGTGATCCAAAGACGAACGTGTAACGTAAATTACTGAATTTTGAACATGGGGGCCACTTTTGGGGGGTAAATTAGAATATGAATAAAAAAAACCGCGTTACATATTATATCAAATGAGTGTGAGCATCTCAAATATTTTTTTTTATAATTTTACTAGCGACCCGCCCCGGCTTCGCACGGGTGCAATATATACACATAAACCTTCCTCTTGAATCACTCTATCTATTAAAAAAAAGCGCATCAAAATCCGTTGCGTAGTTTTAAAGATCTAAGCATACATAGGGACAGACAGCGGGAAGCGACTTTCTTTTATAATATGTAGTGAAGACAAGTCGTTTTGAAGTTAATTCAAAATTAAAGGGGGCTCGCTTACTACTATGGTACGGAACTCGTCATGTGCGACTCGCACTTGACCGGTTTTCTTTAATATCATTCCTGACGGATTCTATCCATCGTTTCTTTGGTCTTCCTCTCCATCCAACAACGTTTATATTCATCACTCTTTTAGTCACATGCGATTCGTCCCTCCTCATCAGATGTCCATACCAAGACAGTCGATTCCCTTTCAATTTTTCTGTAACTGGCGCAACTTTTAAACTTCTTTTATTGTAATCAAAATCAATCAAAATCGAAGCATTTATTTCAAGTAGGCCAGTTACAGGCACTTTTGAACTGTCGAAACAAAGATAATAAAACAAATTTACTCAATATACAACATTAGTTTTAGTATATGCGAAACCTGATACACGTGTCTAGTTTATTTATGTGAAGAATCTATGTACAAAATTTCAAAACTGTATCATGAAAAATCACAAAGTTATAAGCTTGTTCTGTTACCTGGTTGGCCGCACAAAAACGCGGTCACCACGCAGCGCGCGCCCCCAGCGTCGTCTTGAGCTCATTGATAATAATAATTTGGCAGTAGGTACCTAAATTATTGCGATAGGTACTCAAAGTCGCTCGATATCCAACTTTTAACTTTTTTTAATATTTTTGGGAAAAAATATAACATGGTTTAAAAATTATTGGAATCGATTCAGTTACTTATTCTGAGCAAACTGTATTCAGGTTTCGCATATACTAAAAATAATGTTGTATAGGGTGAATTTTTCAAGTGGACGTGGATGGCCCAATCCGAAACTATGAGGAATAGTGAAAAATGCTCAAAGGTATCTCGAGCTCGATTTTGATGAAAGCTAAAACTGCATCATTGGATTATTTAAAAATCAATATCATTAGCCAGGAATCGAATCTGTTGGTTTTGAAAAAAAGAACATACACTGTATTATTATACCAGTCGATAGTGTCACTATTAAGAATCAAATCCTGAGAAGCGACATTTTTTTATTTTTTTTAAAAGGGTTCACTAGGAATTTCTCCTGTATCGTGGGTGCGTTTACAAACATTTAAACTCACATACACAAACAGCCAGACCCGGAACAACTACCTGTAGGCCATACAAATATTTGTTGCCGTGCGGGTATCGAACCCGCGACACGCAGCGCAGCAGCCAATCACTCAGCCACTGCACCAACCGCGCCGTCAACATGACATGCGTCAAAGTGTTAGGAAAATGTAAAATTTCTAAACAAACTTACCATAATCAAGCTCAATCAGCGAAATGTACGGAAACCATATCAGTCCCGTCCATTACGTAGAGTCCATGACCCCCAAAGTTGGGGACGTCAACCACATAAAACCCGTCGACGACATGGACGCCCACGCCGCCGTCTACCACATGGACACCACCGTCTCCCTGTCATGGAAAATGTTTAATAATTAGTTTAAAAGAAGAAATACGTTGGAGTCTGCTTCCAGTCTTGTCGGATTTAGCTGAAAACCAGTATTTTACTAGACACGTGTTTCAGGTTTCGCATATACTAAAACTAATGTTGTATACAATTTTTTATTTTAATAACTTTACTTTAATTCTACTATTACTAGTACTATTCAGTGCATCAGCAAAATGTTTTCAGTGCGTTACATTGAGTCCTATCGAAAAACGAAATTTTTCACCCCAAAATAAAGTCGTTTCCCAGCAATTTTGCGCAGAGTTACTTAGTTTGGTGTACAGAATGCTTGGTTGACGGCTTCGTGAAGGGTCTGTTTACATCTTGTAATTGGGAGGAAGATAGGCAGATGATGAGGTATATAAGTCTTACCTGCGTTCCTGATCTTCTGACAGCATTACACAAGTGTGAAAACACAATGTGACAACATTCTATTCCGAATTCTTGAAGCTCGAAACACATACGGATCATAAACCCAAGGAACAGCCATATTGAATTTTTAGCATCTCCATTTTCAGAAGCCGAACGGAACATACTAACATGGAAAGGAAATTTTAAACTGGGCGTTTTATATGCCAGGAAACTTTGAGCTATTTGCCGTTGGGATTATACCTAGGGAACATAGCTAATCTAAGCTTAAGATCTAGCTTTACGACAGACACCTTTATGCACTGCATGAGATCAGAATCGCCACAGTTCTAGCCGTTCGGGATTAACATCATAACACGTTTGAAATCCCCGAAGCATTAGGCAAAGCTGTACCAAATAGTACACCCACATTTCGCCAGTTATGTTTAAGTCCCATGTAATAGGGGGCGAGACTAATGCCATCAAAAAATCCGGACTCCGTGGCTGCTACTGAGAAATTCCTGATGGAAATATCCAATGACACTTTGCCCGACTCAGGAATCGAACCCAGGACCTCATGCTCAGCAGTCGTGCTTGAGACCACTAGACCCACGAGGCAGTCCGTCTGGGAAACTTGCTATGAATCTCCACACTGAAACACACACTTGTGACTTATAAGCATTGTAACGACATTGCCTCGGCTCGATATCAGCTAGTCATCATCATCATCATTTCAGCCGAAAGACGTCCACTGCTGAACATAGGCCTCCCCCAAGTGTCGCCACATTGACCGGTGCCGTGGGACTCGCATCCAGCGTATCCCTATAATCTTCACCAGGTCATCGGTCCACCTAGTGAGAAGCCTTCCAACGTAACGTCTTCCGGTTCGCGGTCGCCACTCCAGAACTTTTCGGCCCCATCGGCCATCCGTTCTGCGAGCAATGTGCCCTGCCCACTGCCACTTACGTTTGGCTATTCCTTGGTTCTCTTGCGGATGTCCTCATTTCTAATTTGATCACGCAAGGAAACTCCGAGCATAGCCCTCTCCATTGGCCTTTGGGTGACTTAGCTTCTATCAGCTAGTGAACAGCATATAATTTAACAGCTCACAACTTAGGACCCATTAATGATAATATTTCTCGATGGTGCTAGGCAACTGCTTATCCCAATTGTAAACGTCCCTTTGTGCCTATTGGCCTTGTTTCGTTCTGTCTCCTGCTGATATGGAGGGAAGTGGAAATTATGGTTTTCCTGCTCCCGCGCTATACTTTTCTGATTAATTTCGTTGCGGGATCCAAGACAGTTAAATTGTTTCTCTGGGACTTCGTCGAGCTTCATTGTCTCGGTGCTTTTCTGGTGGTCGCCACTGTTGATTTACAGTGGTTTGGGAATAGTGTGGCGGGCTAGTAAACAGCAGTCACTGAGTTTACGGCGGAGCGACCACCAGCTTACGGCGGGCCAACCACTCCTTCATGATGAGTCTTGCTAATGTGGAATTATCACCAACCCAGGTTTAGAGCCCGGTTTCCAATAAGCAGAGCCGAGCGGAGAGCAGACGTGAATCGACCAATCACATTGGTTTAAATCCTCGGTACGGTAGCCGTATGCAGAACAGGTTTGTTCCTTTCAAAATGGTTGAGTTGAATGGTGCTGATCCATCATGTTCGTGGACGGGCGCTGTCAGTTGTGACTGGACATCTCTTAGTTGCCACGGCTTATTTGAATTAATTATTTTATTTTTGAATTGTTTTTTTTTCTTTAAAGGACACTTTTAACTTGCTACATCGTTCTCACATAATGTACCATCTCAACAGAAATGATGTTACCAAGGTTTTGTAACAATATTCTGATTTAAAAGAGTGTCCTTGGAGTTTCTTATCCGTTCTTATTCATAGAGATCTACGCTTCGGAATGGGCAACTACACTTTCACAGTTTTTATGCCTTGTGACTGAGACTGTAGCTTCATTAAATTTGTCTTTGTTTCGATAATTCAAAAGTGCCTGTAACTAGACTTGAAATACTCGCTTTGATTTGATTCAGGGTGTAAAGTTCTTCATCTCTCATAGAAAAGGGGTTTTGTTTGGTGGGCTACTGCCCAACGGTTACCTACAGTCGGATTTTTTCTATACAACATTATTTTTAGTATATGCGAAACCTGAATATAGTTTGTTCAGAATAAGTAACTGAATCGATTCCAATCATTTTTAAACCATGTTATATTTTTTCCCAAAAATATTAAAAAAAAGTTAAAAGTTGCATACCGAGCGACTTTGAGTACCTATCGCACTAATTTAGGTACCTACGGCCAAATTATTATTATCAATGAGCTCAAGACGACGCTGGAGGCGCGAGCACGGGCGTGCTGCTTTGTGACCACGATTTTGTGCGGACAACCAGGTAACAGAGCAAGCTTATAACTTTGTGATTTTTTATGATGCAGTTTTGAAATTTTGTACATAGATTCTTTACATAAAAATACTAGACACGTGTATCAGGTTTCGCATATACTAAAACTAATGTTGTATATATAGGGTGACTGGTAATTAGTGACCGATACTTAAACACGTAGTAACAAAAGATCCCAAAGAAACATTTTTGTATACCGACTCAATCACTTTTATCCCACTAACACTACAGCCGTATGAAATTCGCGCACGCGCTCCTGTGACCTATCAGCTGTTAGCCGCGTGACCCTATATAGTCTTAAATCGCGGATAACGCTAATACGACGCTGAACCGATCTGGTGACGTTCTTAGGTTGGATTCCAAGCCTAGATGACGACATACTGATGAGGTGAGATTATACCAAAGAGAATTAAGATGTTAACCATAGAAAAATTGACATGAAAAACTGTCTTTCTGTTCTCATCGTATGGTTAGTGTCTAACCTGGTGTCAGAGTTTTTATGCCGCCCATGGGCCTCTGACTTGACTTTACATGCCGTCGAGAAATATCTCTCAGGCATGCTGGTTTCCTCACGATGGTTTCCTTCACCGAAGCAAGTGATAATTATACAATACGCACATGAATCCGAAAAATCAGAGTTGCGTGTCTTGGGTTCGAACTAGAGACCTATGACTTGGCAGTCCGACAGTCACACCACTAGGCTGTCACTGAGGAAAAACTGAGATCCAATGCTTTCATGACGCCTTAAAACAAAATGATAACTACAGTTGCCAAGCTGGATACGTTACACTTGCACCGACACTAGTAATTGGTTATTGCAAATGGATAACGATGTCAATAGTAACGATATTATGACGTCTTTCCCGATTCCTTGCAGTACTAATGGGTACGATACCCCAGCATGAAAGTGACTCCTAGAGTGATACGAGTGGAACGAACGGGAAACCAGCTCAATCAAAAAATCTTCAGCTTGGAATGTTTCGCATTAAGTAGATATACAGGGTGTAAACAGACCCTTCACATAGTCGTCAACAAAGCATTATGTACATCAAACTAAGTAACTTTACGCAAAAATTATTGCTGGGAATCGACTTTTTTTTTTGGAGTGAAAAATCACGTTTTATGGTAGGACTCGATGGAAAGCACTCAAAGCATTGTGCTGATGGATGGATTGAATAGTACGGGGGTCGTGGAGGTGTGTAAAGTAAAAATCTTAAATCAAAAAAAAAACTTGTGAAAAAGTTGGAACTTTGACGCCCAATATCTCCGTAACTAGAATGTATGGTATGGTCTAGAACAAAAAAATGATCGCAAAGACTGGGAGAACAAGTGCCTTTCGTATATGTTAAGGGTCTATTAACACCCTTTATACAAAACATGTAAATAACGGCTGGTAATTCTATGGTAAACACCGCAGGAAAGCAATATCTCGAAGACCTGAAGACGCACAAACTATATTTTCGGCGCACTTTTTTGCACTAATGTAAGGTCTGACTATTCATACACGAAATATTTTCAGAGAATCATCTAACGGCTATAACGAAGCCAATTCAAGGGAAAAAAAATATCTAAATATATTTATATAAAAAATAAATAATTTAAAATTACTTGATCCACAAAATAAATATTGGCTCCTTATTTTTCAACATCCATTACGCTAGTTTACTACGGGAAATAATAAAGCTTAAGAAATAAAAAAAACTTTTTTAAAATTAATTACCTACCGAAAAATTAATACAAAATTAACCGACAGAAAATGTTGTATTTAACAAAAAAAACATGAGCTTAATCAAATATTAATTATACGAAAAAATATAAACAAAATTTCCGAAAAAAATACTAAGTTTCCGAAAAAAATACTAAGTTTTGCGAAAAAAAAATACCAAGTTTTCGACATGAGGCACCGCGACTTTAGGTTAGGTTAGGTTACTTTAAACCCTGCAGACAGAAGTAGGAACCCCGCGTGGCGGGGCTACGTCGACTACGCCTAATTACAACATTTTGATATTTATCTTGACGTTGATTTTGTACCTGTTTTATTTATTTTAAGATTAATACGCAATTTAATCTGGTGAAAAAATGTTACGTCAGCAAATGCTGTATTGATTTTCGGAATTTAAAGTATTTTATTCGGTCGTTTCTTTGTCGCAAGATTAGTATTTTAAGCAGTAAATTTAATTATTTTGAGTATGCCCATGTTGTGTTTTTTTTCGGAGCTTTTATTACCACCCGTTTACTTCGTCGTATTTACCCACTGTCATTGTTAGAAAGAAATGGTTTTATGCAAAAAGACTCAAGAAATTTTAGAACTATAATAATTTCGTAAAAACAAAAACATTCAGACAATTTTTTTTTTATCGTTGCTATTGCGACTTTACGACTTATAGAAATTAGTCTTAAAATATTTCGCGTATGAAAAGATAGACCTTAAATGAGCTCTAGCCCATGCAAAATATTTATCTCTTCGATCATTCGTTTGGATTTTTTCTGCTGGAACTACGTTACACCAGCAAGAATCGTATATTCCGTTTTTTTTCCAAAACGACAAAGTGCACAAATTTTTTATGAGGCGCACATTCACAGCAGAATACACACTAATTATACGTTCCACTCATATCACTCTAGAAGCCACTTTCCTGCTAGGGTATCGTACACAGAGCTAATGCGTAAACAAGACCAAAATTACAGCTCAACCGATGGTTCTTAATCAACTACACGCGTTTAAAACATGTATAAAATCTTGGTGAGACTGTCGACTGCATACAATGTCATCGTTGCGTTGTTTTCATAACATTCCCAGCTGTCACAAGAAACGGGATATTTACCATGTTTACTGATATTGGGAACTCAAAGCATTCAGTAAACATGTTAAATATACCGTTTCTAGTGTTAATGATGGGCTGCGGGACTGTTCGAAAGAGATACCGCGGCCCTGGAACACAAAGGGCAAAGAAGGAACATGGATGGGTTTTAGTCAGTACAAGTCTGACACTCCCTTCCGCTCCGCCTAGAGCGGGGGGGGGGGGGGATAATATCCCATCCGTAAATATCTAAATAGTTAACTCCGCACTCAGAGAAGTCGTTTTCGTCGTCTGACGAAGAATCTTACCAAGTATTTTCCAGTTACTGGGCTGTGGAGGTCAGACAGATAGGGTAGATGCCGTCATCATCATCTACCTAGCCTTTTCCCAACTATATTGGGGTTGGCTTCCAGTCTAACCGGGTGCAGCTGAAAACCAGTATTTTACATGGAGCGACTGCATATCTGACCCTCACAACCCAGTTATTACCAGGTAATACGATACCTCTTGGTAAGACTAGTTGTCAGACTTTCGGACCACTGACTACATGTAACGACTGTCAAAGATCTACAAATGACAGCCGGGACTAACGGCTTAACGTGTTTTCTGAATTAGGTAGACGACAGTAGCGAAGGGTCGATTTTTGTAAGAGGTAAACCGGAGTATTATTTGTCTATAGAATACTAACTGTGCCATTTTTGATTTTTTCAAAGAAAAGCCGGTAGGAATCGAGTTGTATGGAACCTTCGCCACTGGTAGATTATTGGATGAAATACTGGTATTTAGTTGCATCCTGTTAAAATAGAAGTCAGCACAATATAGTTGACCAACAAATGGTGCAGATGATGTTGATTAACAGGTTGCGAAAGACCCATCACCTAGGCGTTATTTGAGCATTCTGTACCTACATCAAGACTGTGAAACCAAGTGCATTTAGGATGTGCGTGTGAACTGAGCCACACTCATTTTTCGCAAAATAGAAATTGTAGGATTTAGTAGAAGACTTAAAACAATTGTAAACAATATATTTAAGTCGCGAGTTAATAGGCTTCTTTTGGGTTAGCTCGTTCCATCGTCGACCTCATCTCTGTCCTCAGGACTAGATTGAGGTCAAGAGTTAGACCAATAAGAAAAAAAAACAAAAAAAAATTGTAGAATAAATCCGGGAATTTGTGAATAAATACAACATTATTTTTAGTATATGCGAAACCTGAATATAGTTTGTTCAGAATAAGTAACTGAATCGATTCCAATCATTTTTAAACCATGTTATATGTTTTCCCAAAAATATATAAAAAAGTTAAAAGTTGAACACCGAGCGACTTTGAGTACCTATCGCAATAATTTAGGTACCTACTGCCAAATTATTATTATCAATGAGCTCAAGACGACGCTGGAGGCACGCGCTGCGTCGTGATCACGTTTTTGTGCGGAAAACTAGGTAACAGAACAAGCTTATAACTTTGTGATTTTTCATGATACAGTTTTGAAATTTTGTACATAGATTCTTTACATAAAAATACTAGACACGTGTATCAGGTTTCGCATATACTAAAACTAATGTTGTATATTAAAAACTACAGCCCTTAAAGTGCGGTCCCTCAGTCCTCACAGACCATCAGCCAGATCTCGGAAAGTATCTGGAATATTAACTTCTTGTGGCTACATATTCAGAAAATAATTTGTAAAGATAGTTACTAAATAACAGACCACAAAGATTTTTTAATATAAATGGTGAAATAGACCCCTAACATAGCCGAAAGGTACTTGTTCTCCCCGTCTTTGCGATCATCTTTTTGTTCTACACCATACCTGGGAACCTTCTAGTTAGGGAGATATTGGGGGTCAAAGTTACAACTTTTTCACAAGTTTTTTTTTTAATACAGGTTTTATATGTAAGATTTTTACTTTACACACCTCCACGACTCCCGTACTATTCAATCCATCCATCAGCACAATGCTTTGAGTGCTTTCCATCGAGTCCTACATTAAAACGTGATTATTCACCCCAAAAAAAAAGTCGATTCCCAGCAATAATTTTTGCGTAAAGTTACTTAAATTTTGATGTACAGAATGCTTGGTTGACGGCTATGGGAAGGGTTTTACAAAGTGTTTACACCATGTATTTGTTTACAAATTTCCAGATTTGTCCTATAATTGTTTTAAGTCTACTACTAAATCCTACAATTTCTATTTTGCGAAAAACTAATGTGGTCCCTCAGTTCACACGCACATCTTTTAGGCTTCTTTAAGAACCTTTTTACACCCATTATACAGATCAGATACATTCTAATATTGCAAGGAGCTCGTGGCTAAATAAACAGCAGCTCGAATCAATCTTCAGGTTAAGCTGCGCTGGCCTAAGTTAATCTGTAGATGGGTGACCTGCACCCATTACATACCGAGTTTCCTCCGTGCCTCGGAAAGCACGCTAAGCCGTTGGTCCCGGCTGTCAATTGTAGATCTTTGACAGTCGTTACAGGTAGTCAGCGGCCTGAAACCAGTCTCACCAAAGAGTATCATATTACCCAGTACTAACTGGCTTGTGGAGGTCAGATAGGCAGTCGCTCTATGTAAAATACTGGTGTTCAGATGCAACCGGTTGGACTGGAAGCCGACCCCAACATAGTTGGGAAAAGGCTAGGCAGATGATGATACAGACTAATATTGATAGCTGAAATTCTAATACGTATTTAAAACCATTTTTGGTAGTGAATATTGGAAGGTCTCAAAGAAAACTAAAACCCATTTAAAAATTAAAAATGTATTCAAAAGTGCTGCAGATCTTTGCAAATAAATAAATTAGTGAATGTATCATTGTATTTAATTCAAAACAAAATGATTAATTTAAAAATAGATTAATCATAATTGGATTTATCCGATACCTGTAACAAAGATAAAAAAGTGATTAGTAGAAGTATTTACGCATTATTATATATGTGCATGTGATGCGGATGTATAAGGAAAATTTCAGAACAGTTTTGTGTATGAATGTAAGAAAGAATAAAGTTTACTTGACGTCAGTTCATCAAGCACACAGAATAAAAAAAATCCCAAAATAAAAAATAAATGACGAATTAAAATTTAAAAAAAGAAGAGAAAATACATAGAATGAAAATGAATGAATGAATGATGTTGATGAATGATGTGTGTGAATGTAGATGACTATAAGAGTAGAGGAAGACCAAAGAAACGATGAATGAACTGTGTGAAGGATGATATGGCTAGCAAGGAGGTGACTGCTGAGATAGTATGGAAGACCGCAAATAAATTGAGCTAAGGGCAGAGACTAATGCTGAGGATAAAAAATTGTCTATAATTGAAAGATCACAATTGAAATTAAATTCGAATACGCAAATCAATTCCAGTCGCTCAACAAACCATCATCGATCTCTTGCCCATATCCCAATTAATTTGTGGTCGGCGCAGCATGCCGTCTTCTTCTATACTTCTCTATTACTCGTCATCTCTTCAGGTTCCTCCTTTCTAGCCATATCATCCTTCATACAGTCCATTCATCGTTTCTTTGGTCTTCCTCTACTCTTATACCCATCCACATTCATACTCAAAACTTTCCTGACGACATTTTTCTCATTCTAATTGTAGGTATGTAATATACAACTTACCGGAGAATACCTCCACTATGTAATATTGACACAGCTATTCTCAATCAGCAAATTGAACGCCACCACCGTCTCCATCAGAAAACTGGACCCCACCGCCGTTGTCAGCGAAGTCAACGCCCCCACCGTTATCTGCGAAGTTGACCCCACCGCCGTTATCTGCGAAATTGACCCCACCGCCGTTGTCAGCGAAGTTGACCCCACCGCCGTTGTCAGCGAATTGAACCCCACCGCCGTTGTCAGCGAATTGAACGCCGCCGCCGTTATCGGCGAATTGGACACCCCCACCGTTGTCGGCGAACTGGACGCCACCTCCGTCTGAATCAGCGAAATTCACTCCACCGCCGCCGTCATCGAACTGTAAACAAAAACGCATATATATGATATCATCTATATTTTACTAACATCCAGAAGTCCAAACTCAAGGTTTGCCAACATCTGGTGGAGCGCAGTATGCTTAAAGTTGAACTTCCTAACCGAACAAGGAACAACACACACTGCGCTCCAGAACTCAGATGCACCCAAATACCGACGTAGCTCATGCTGCAAAACTAAAATGGGACTGGTCAAGCCTGACGGATGTAGGCGAAGCTATAGACCCGCATATCGCAAAACTGGAGCGCTGAGACAGCTCGCTAGTGTCGCTGCAGACCGAAGAGAATATGGCAATGACGCCTTGGATGGCTTCCGCATTAATTGACAAGATAAAGCGCAACATCGAAAAAAGTGGAGGGAATGGGGGGAGGCCTATGCCTAGGAGTGGGGCAGTTCAGGGTTGATAAACAAAAATTACAATCAAACTTAGAAACCTAAATTATAGACTGTAGTTGAAGTTCCTAACGGAGGGGTTCACTAAGGTGGAATTTTGCGAAAAACAACATACAGGGTGTAAACGAACCCTTCATGAAACCGTCAATCAAGCTTTATTTACATCAAACTAAGAAACCCTACGCAAAAAATATTGCTGGGAAACTACTTTTTTTGGGGTGAAAAATCACGTTTTACGTTAAAACTCAATGTAACGCACTCAAAACTTGGTGCTGATGGATGCTTTGAATAGTAAACGGATCATGGATGTAATTAAAGTTTTAAAACCTTAAAAGTAGTATTTTAAAACTTGTGAAAAAATTGGACCTTTGATCTCCAATATCTCCATAACTAGAAGGTTCCCAGGTATGGTCCAGAACAAAAAGATGATCACAAAGACAGAGAGAACAAGTGCCTTTCGGATATGTTAAGGGTCTATTTACACCCTTTATAAGGGGTGAAAAATGGGGACATATTTATATGAAAAATCCTTTGATAACCTTTTCCAAGTTTTAAGGCAAGGTCATGGCTTCGATTAACTCAAAAATTTACATTAATAATCTTGAAGTCAAATGAGGAAAATGTACAAATATTTTTTTAAAACATAACATAACTTGACATCACGCCTGTATTACTCCGAAAGGCACGTCCAGTTCATGTTTCACTAGATGCTACCAAATTCTCTCCGAGTGAAAAACATCACCTGGGAATTGGACCCAGGACCTCATGCACAGAAGTAGCATTTGCGACTACTAGACAATAGATGCAGCTTCCAAAAAAACATTTCAACAATATCAACCCACGTTGTAGAGCCCTGACACAGCCAGAAAGCGACGCGACGCGGTAGACCATGCAGAAGGTAGCGGGACGGCTGGACAGAGACAACGGCCAGTGGTCTACATTGACCCTGAATCGAAAGATTTGGAGGACATGGGGGGAGGCCTTTGCCAACCAGTGGAATGACACAGGCTAACAGTAATAGTACTGATACTGATACTGCTAGCCTGCGTCATCCCACTGCTGGGCAAAGGCCTCCCCCACGATTTCCAGTTGCTACGATCCAGGGCTAATGTGGGCCACTGGTTCTTTGTTTTGTCAAGTTCGTCCCGCCATCTTCTGCGAGGTCTGCCGCGACGCCTTCTGGCTGTGTCAGGGCTCCAGAAAGTAGTTATTTTGGCCCACAGCTCATTGGGCATGCGGCAGACGTGGCCAGTCCAGTCCCTCTTCAGCTTAGCGGCTTTTTGAGCAACGTCAGTAATGTCAGTAACAGTAAATAAACAAAAACTTACATTAACTCCGCTCATGGTGCAATTTTAAACAGGAAAAAAAAATGAAAAATCGTCTATACGACTTATTTTCGTGAAGACGGATGTGTTACTGAACAGGCACTGATTGCGCTATCTGTAATCTATACTTGGAAAGAATGTCCAACATCAGGTTTTATCAGGGCCGGACCTAATCTAAAAAAACACATTTTGGAAAAGCTTAAGGTGATAACGAAAACTGTGAAATAGATATTACAAAAAATAATCTTATCCTAATTAATATTATAAATGCGAAAGTAAATTCGTTTGTTTGTTACCATTGCCTTTTCCTCTTTTTTGTATGTTGGTCGGTCTTTTACAGATTGTTCTTCGGTGAGTGTGCCCAAGAGCTCCACGAGCTCATTCCACCATCTCCCTTCTTCAATCGGGAGTCTAGACGTACTGCAGTTTATCACCCATACCTTGTCGATGTTCCACACATTCGCACAAAGCACTTTGCTACATCTTTTATTATGCGCACAGCCAAGGAGTAGAATTCCCTGCCTGCGTCGGTGTTCCCAAGTTCATATGACCCCAATCTATTTAACTCGCGAGTTAATAGGCTTCTTTAGGGTTAGCTCGTTCCATCGCCGACCTCATCTCTGTCCTCAGGACTAGATTGAGGTCAAGAGTAAGCCCATTTAATATAAAAAAAAATATTTTTAAGCCTAAACCACTGAACCGATCATTCTGAAGTTTTGCAAATACGTTGTCAGACGTACAGAAACGGACATACCGGTACCTTTCATCCCGAAAAAAGTACTGTTCCCGAGGAAAACAACAATAACGTTCTTATGATAATAGATGGCGCCACGTGTCTTTCGAATCATGATTGAATCATATTATTATAGAAACTTTTGTAGTGTGTTAAGAGTTTAGTTGACAACAAGCGAAGTCGCAGGCAAAGGCTAGTTCTATTTCTTTTGCAAGTTGTGTTTGTCGTAGATTTTCTCATAACTTGTCTGTCTATTGGCGGCTTAGAGTGGTGCAAGGGGATGTATTTGCACCCCCCTGTTTTTAAATTAAATAAAACAAATAGTAATTGAATAACTGTAGAAGAAGTAAGTGAATATTAGTGACTTTAAACTGATATTTCTGCGGCGGTGTGCAAAAATTTTCGAAGTCGACAAAGTTATTTGAATAGACAAAATAAAACCTACTTTAAGGAAGGAAAATCTATCTTGTTCGTAGCAAGGTGGTACCTTACGTTCCACATTCTTGCACCCTAAATTTTCTTAATTCCTTATCGTTTCTGTATATTTATGTCAACACAGGGACTCATATTACTGAGTGGACAAAAAAACCTAAAATATCCCAGGCTGAGTGCTGAAATTTTTCAAACTTTTGTGGAGCTGAAGATCACCCTCTAGAAGTAATAGACCCACACTATAGACCCACATGCTCATCAAGTCATGAGACACGATACTCTTCGGTCATCATCATCTGCCTAGCCTTTTTCCAACTATATTGGAGTCGGCTTCCTCGGCGTCACGCCATCTTCTACGAGGTCTGCCGATTTTGTATACAGCGTAAAAATAATTAATAAGCTGGTCTCGGCTGTCATTTGTAGATCTTTGTCAGTCGTTACAGGTAGTCAGTGGCCGTAAGACTGACAACCAGTCTTATCAAGGAGTATCGTATTACCCAGTACTAACTGGGCTGTAGAGGTCAGATAGGCAGTCGCTCCATGTAAAATACTGGTATTCAGCTGCATCTGGGTAGACTGGAAGCCGTCCCCAACATAGTTGGGAAAAGGCTAGGCAGATGATGTACAGATGACCACAGGACAGAGGGTAAAAAAAACTATAGATTCGTTTTTAAATATACATGTATTTAAGAGTTCTGCAGATCTCGTGCGTTCAACAGTAGCACTTATTAACGTCTTTAAATAAGTTTGCAGAGTTACAAACCAATTAAAAACATTAAGGTAGTCATGGGGTCTAAATGCTCGCTGTCTTTTCCGAGACTTCGCCACCCGACTCGATTCTTCCCGTGACGACACAAGTGGCAAAATATTTCAAAGGTTTTTTATTTCTGAAATTTTTTTAACAGTTTTAACATAAGTTTTTCGGCAGCCGTATCATTCCACAGTTTCGAAACAACGTCTCAATTCTCCAAGAACTTCGAATCAAACAGCGTCTTTCTTCCATCGTCCAATGTCGTATTCTCACTTTGTCTGGACATATCACACGTCAAGAAGACACATCTGTGGAGTGACTTGTAGTACAGGGATAAATTGAAGGTAAAAGAGCGCGCGGCAGGTCACCAATGCGTTAGACAGACCAAGTCAAAACTCAATGATCCACTCCACGAATGTACAACAAAAGCTACAGTACGGGAGGAATGGCGACGGATTGTGAAGCTTGCCACCACCCCTGATGTGACGACCACGACCGCTCTGCCAAGAGTTTGACGACGTAGAAGACAGAGATATCATTCCAAGTCCCTGACCTTATCCCAATTTACACTTCAACCAACTTATCTGAGCAAAAAACAGAACTAAAATAAATGTACCAAGTTTGACATATCGATGCATTTGTTCTTGACAATCAGCGCCACCTCGAACTGCATGCTTGAAAGTGGTCATACAGTATTTAGGTTCTGTGCAGCATGACGTCTTCTGTCATACTTATGTCAATGATTTGAATGTCAGTTTTGACATTTCTGTCACCGTTCCCGCTTAAAGAATGACATTTTGTTGTAACTCTCAGTGCATTGCCATTCAATGTAGTAATGCTGCCAGCCTTCTTGGCATGTTTTTCGTTGACTGTTGAAAGTTTGTTTTGGTGCCTGAGGCCTCGTACACAGTCTCAAGTTATGCGTTTTGCGTCAAGCGACAAGTGCGCTCTTCACTTTTTTTTCTTTCGTTTGAGTCCCGTCAGTTTGCAATTCGCGTGACGGCGACTTGTGGCACGGTCTAGAAGTAGCTTCTTTCATTTGTTCTGTCTGTATTTGCTGTTGCAAGAAGCGTGTCTTGAGCGTCTAGTTTGTGGCCTAGATGTGATGCCTTATAATCTTTTTTATTTCTTTCTTGTGACATTGTTTAATTATAATGGGTGTAACATTACCCTTAGCGAAACCAAAAGGCACTTGTTCTCCCCGTCATTTCGAGATTGTTTTTGTTCTAGCTAGACCATAAATGGGAAGCTTCTAGTTACAGAGATATTGGAGGTCAAAGTTCCAACGTTTTCCCGTACTATTCAATGCATCCATCAGAACAATGTTTTGAGTGTGTTCATTGACCATAAAACGTGATTTTTTCGCAAAAAAGAAAATCGTTTCCCAGCAATAATTTTTGCATAGAATTACTTAGTTTGATGTACAGAATGCTTGGTTGACGGCTTCGTGAAGGGTCTCTTTACACCTTGTATTTGTTTAAGTATAAATAAATGAAGTATTCTATTACAAACATTTGTTCCGTGCAAACGTTGTTGATACATACAGTGCAATTAAAAGAGTATTTGAAAACTTACAAAAAATATAAAATGTAACTTATAAATACTTTTATTCGACAATAATTATCAAAGAAGCTCTGCTTTATGTTCCATTACCTGTAAGATAAACAGAAAAAATATTATTAAAAGTGAATAATTTAGGTAACTTAAGTAACTACATATGACCCCAATCTATTTAAGTCGCGAGTTAATAGGCTTCTTTTGGGTTAGCTCGTTCCATTGTCGACCTCATCTCCTCAGAGCTAGATTGAGGTCAAGAGTAAGCCCAATCAGTAAAAAAACTACTGCAGAAACGAGATGTTGAGGGCTATATGAAGAGATTGTTTCACTTATATGATCATACTAGCTGTACCCGGCATGCGTTGCAATGCAACTTTTTCTACTACAACTTACCTACTACCTACCTATCTACTATTTCCGAGATCAAAAGTAGCCTATGTGTTAATTCAGAATATAAGCTATCTTGATACCAAATTTCATCCAAATCCGTTAAGGCGTTTGAGCGTGAAGGAGTAACAAACATACACACAAACACACATACAAACTTTCGCCTTTATAATATTAGTGTGATTTACATAACTAAAGTAACTACAACAGAAACGAGATGTTGAGGGCTATACACAACTAATTTTAATTAGTACAAAAAAAAATTGAGCTCTATCCGTACCCGTTACTGATCATATTTGTGCAATCAAAAGTCAAAAAAACGAAATCCCAAAATTGTCAACGAAAATTTGTCATAACTGGTAAATTCATAATTGAATCAATCATTCATAACAATTACCACTAGAAAATACTACGCGCATGCTTGCCCATTCCTGTCGCCATTTATAGGTCCCGGCAAACTCTATTTCCATAAATTGAGTGACTTTTCGGGATATAAACAAACGCTTATAACTTTGCTGTTTATGAATATTATTTATTGAGACTTTACATATAATAAAAAGACCTTCTCTAATAAGCCCTTTAAGTATTTGTACTAATTAAAAAATAGTGGAGTATGATCATACGATTGAATCACAAAACTGGAATCACGGTCAAAATTAACAGCAGATTTTGTTTAAATTACCTATGAAAAATTTCTATGACGGTTCAGAATGATGTACTGTGTGTGTGTAACCGTTTTAGCGTCGGCGTCCCTTCCACCTTGTATATATGTATATAGAAGAATTTAATTATTTTTAGTAAACAAGAATTTGTGTACTAAAAAACTAAAAAACCCGACTACTGAAAAATCACGCTCTAATTAAATTCAGGGTTTACAAGGTAAAATCGACTCCTCCTATTGTTGAAGTCAGTTAAAATGTAGCCTATGTTACCCGGGTCATAATAACCAATCGATTGACACCTCATTCATCAAAATCGGATGAACAGTTTAGGCGCTACGGAGGAACATAGGTATGTATCTATGTTGCTCTAGGAAGGGTTATGATTTTAGAAGCCCATGTTACATGGGCTTCTAAAATCTTAACCCTTCCTTTTGGCTTCACCGCAGTCGGGTAAAAATAAATACTAATAGGTAGGTACTTACACGATTTTAGTATCTACCCTCAGAAACATGAACACCACCGCCACCGCCGTAATCGATGCCTTCTGACACTTGAACACCTCCACCACCTCCCCAGCCGCCCCCATCGACGACGTGGACACCGCCGCCGCCGCCGTAGTCGATGCCGTCAGAGACGTGGACACCCCCGCCTCCACCCCAGCCCCCACCGCCACCGCCGTAGTCGATGCCGTCAGTCACATTGACTTGACCTCCCTGGAGAAGAAAATGATAATATTTAACCGACACTAATATTATCAACAAGTAATGTTTGTAGGTTTGGATGTAGAGGGCAATCTTCGGAACTAGTGATTATGGCCGAGTGTCATTGGCTTAAATACGCTCTCATGGGATAATTTGTAACCGGGGGTACCGCACGAACTCCTCGCCGGATTGCCGCCATGGGATCTGGAGGCGATAGTCCTCGCGCGCCTGCACGAATGCTGCCTGCGCGCGGAGGCACTACGTCGGGAAGAAACTCCGCTGCCGCGGCAAATCGCCGCTCAGTGGACAGACCTCCGGCGCGATCTCATGGCGACATGGAGAGAGCGACTGTCGCAAACCCGTGCAGGGCACGCCACTATAGTAGCGCTAAGTAAGTAACCTCAAACTCAATGGCTCGAAAAGCACGTTAACCCGTTGGTCCCGGCTGTCATTTGTTGATCTTTGACAGTTGATACAGGTAGTCTGACAACCAGCCTTACCAAGGGGTACCGTATACTCAGTTATTTTGTTGTGGAGGTCAGATAAGATTCAGCTGCAAACGGTTAGACTGGAAGCCGACCCCAACATAAAATCAAAGCATTTATTTCAAGTAGACCAGTTACAGACACTTTTGAACTGTCGAAACAAAGACAACTATGAAATGTAGCTACAGTCCCAGTCGCAAGGCATAAAAACTGTGAAAGTAATGCAGTTGCCCATTCCAAAGCGTAGATCTCTATGGAGAAGAATGGGCAAGAAACTCCATGGAAAGGCTAGGCAGAAGATGGTATCTAAATTCCACAGTTGACGCACTTCCTGAATAACCTGAATTTGTCACTCAGCCCATATCAGGAGATTTAAAACTGTTATCAATACAACCATTTTGTAATGCGATAGTATTATCTGTCTATCGAAATGAGCCCCAATTAGGTGATCCATTGATAGGTATACCTATTTTTGTTTTTACCTCTTACTGGTATTTTCTTTTGTCATTATATGAGCATGTGATGCGGAGGAATGAGGAAAATGTCGTGAGGAAAGTTTTGAGTTATCATATTGCTGCCTTTGTCCCATTCTATGCGGGGTCGCCGCAACACGTTGTCTTCTTCCATTGTCCCCTGTCAGACGTCACGGCATCATTTACTCCTTTCTCGTTTCATATCATTCCTCACACAATCCGTCCATCTTTTCTTTGGCCTTCCTCTCCTTCTCCATTCATCAACATTTTGAAAGGAAAGTTTTGAGTATAAATGTGAATAGGAGTAGAGGAAGACCAAAGATACGATGGATGGACTGTGTGGAAGAAATGTGGCAGAAAGAGGGAGTGTGTGTGAGATTAAGGCTAACAGGGAAATATGGAAGAAGAAAACGGAACAGTAAAATCGGAAAAAGACAGAAGAATGGAGCTGGCTATGTCAAATACATATGTGAGTGCAAGTCACATGATTTAGCGATGGTAGAAGCCGAACGGTCTTCGATATTGGAAATCGCGTTATGAAACTCAAATGGAGTTGGGCAGGACTAGAGCAAGGCGGGGTGATGGCAGGTAGAGTAAAGCTGTGACCGAGTGGCGTCCAAGGAACGGAAAGAGAATTGTTGGTCGTCCGGCGGCGAAATGGGCAGACGGCATTGTGGCCATTGCGGGAATATCCTGGATGAGGCCTATGCCCTGCAGTCGGTGAAGTCAGTCATAAGAAGCCGAACAGTGTTTATCTATCGACACTATTCGAATGAAAGCCAAATCAGTCTAGTGTTTGCTTCTAATCGACTTTTTTGATCTACAATTTTCTGATGGCGATTCGGACAATTTATGACACTCAAGTTAAATAGTTATTATGGAAATAGGTAGAGGGGAAGACGATATACTGCAACGACCTTATATAACCAAGATAAGGGCAAATGAATTTCCATTCATTATCATATTGAGACTCCTAGAGAAGAAATAGGGAATGAGTATATTAAAGGAAGTTTGAAAGTTGCGCCAGTTACAGAAAAGTTGAAAGGGAATCGACTGTCTTGGTATGGACAGTGAGGAGGAGGGACGAATCGCATGTGACTAAAAGAGTGATGAATATAAACGTTGATGGATGGAGAGGAAGAGAAAGACCAAGGAAACGATGGATGGATTGTGTGAGAAGTGATATGAAGGAAAACGGAGTAAATGATTGCGTGTTGTTGACAGAGAAAAATGGAAGAAAAAACGTGTTGCGCCAATCCCAAGTAACATGGGACAAGGGAAGAAAGATGATGATGACCATTTCGAGACTCATCCGTGACTCGGAAAGCACGTTAAGCCGTTGGTCCCGGCTGTTATCAATAAATTTTTGACAGTCGTTACAGGTATTCAGTGGCCCAAAAGTCTGACAACCAGTCTTAACAAGGGATATCGTATTACTTAGTAACTGATTCATGGTAATCAGATACGCAGTAGCTCCATGTAAAATACTGGTATTCAGCTGTATCCGGTGAGACTGGAAGACGACCTTAACGTAGTTGGAAAAGCCAAATGATGATTGGTAAGATAATCATGATGACTCAAGCCAGTCATTCGGTTTCACAGATAGTGTTAGATAAATAGTAAGTACTATCTATTGAGGAAAACATTATCTAATACCATGGATAATAATTTTGCATAATCTTGAACAGTATCAATGAATTTTGCTAACAAATAAATCAATGAATTTTGGTAACAAATAATCAATGAATTTTGGTAACAATTTTTACACAATTAGAATCACACAACAACAGTCAATACATTCATAGTTATTATGTTTTATTTGTTTTTTTTTTATTCTGTCCTGCGCGAGTCAAATAAATACTTTTTCTTTATTTTTTTATTTTATACCTTGTGATTGGGACTGTAGTTTTATCATATTGCTTTTGAAAATTCAAAATTGCCTGTATTTTTTTTTTAATGGCATCTAGCTGGCCAATCTAGGTGGTTGTCGTCCGCTTAACCGGACTATCCTGTGGGTATCTTGAGTGTAAGGCCTCCAGCCAGGGCCCAAAAACGTCCACTGCTGGACATAGGCCTCCCCCAAGTGTCGCCACATTGACCGGTCCCGTGCGACTCGCACCCAGCGGATCCCCGCAACCTTCACCAGGTCATCGGTCCACCTAGTGGGAGGCTTTCCAACGCAACGTCTCTCGGTTCGCGGTCGCCACTCCAGAACTTTTTGGCCCCATCAGCCATCCGTTCTGCGAGCAATGTGCCCTGCCCACTGCCACTTAAGTTTGGCAATTCTTCGGGCTATGCCGGTAACCTTGGTTCTCTTGCGGATGTCCTCATTTCAGATTCGATCACGCAAGGAAACACCGAGCGAAGCCCTCTCCTTTGGGTGACTTTAAGCCTTCTGATGAGGCTCATAGTGAGCGACCACGTTTCGGTTCCTTATGTAATCACTGGCAACACACACTGGTCATAGACTTTCGTCTTGAGACACTGCGGTTAGTTGAAAACCCCGCCAGTCTCTTGGGCACTACCAGCTGATAGAATGGCATTTCGCATGTCGACCTATGAGGCTGGCTTCTGCTTGACCGAACTATCCTGTGAATGCCTTGAGTGTAAGGCCTCCAGCCAGGGGCATAAAACTTATAAACTAAGCGACTACACGCTAAGGGCACCCCCTGTGGGGTACGAGCAGAGGCTTAGAGCTTCGCTGGGGAGGGCAGCAAAGGGACAGGCTGGTTCTATATGCTGGAAACTACTGGCTCAGCATCGCAAGCTGGCTCGGGCAAGGGTCAGGTAGTTGAGGAGGAGTTTTTTGATGCCCTTTTATAGTTGGTTGTTAGTTTATTTAATAGTTTTTAATTAAAATAATGTATACAGTGTGTAACAGAAAGGCTATAGTCATATGAAAGGTTATGCTGCAGTCCATCAAACTAAACAACTTTCTCCTTGGCTCCAATATTGTAAACGCGACAAAATTATCAGCTGTCCCATACAAGATTTCAATACCTACTCGACCCAAATGTATGGGACAGCTGATAATTTATCGCATATACGATATTGGACCGAAGGAGAAAGTTGTTCAGTTTGATGGTCTGCAGCATATCCGTTCATATGACTATACCCTTTCTGTTACACCCTGAGTACAGGGTGTAAACAGACCTTTCACATAGCCGTCAAAACAAAAATTTTATTGCGGGTATCGACTTTTTTTTTGGGGTGAAAAATCACGTTTTACGGTAAGACTCGATGGAAAGCACTCAAAGCATTGTGCTGATGGATGGATTGAATAGTCGGGGGTCGTGGAGGTGTGTAAAGTAAAAATCTTACATTATAAACAAGTATTTAAAAAAAAAACTTGTGAAAACGTTGGAACTTTGACCCCCAATATGTCCGTAACTAGAAGGTTCCCAGGTATGGTCTAGAACAAAAACATTATCGCAAAGACGGGGAGTGCCGAAAGGCACTTGTTGCCTTTCGGCTATGTTAAGGGTCTATTTACACCCTTTACTCTACTTATTATATCAGAAAATGAGGTACTTACATTGCCACAATCACAGAGGGGAATACAACAACAGGATACACTTTGTATAGTCCCCATGTCGAGTGTGATACTGAGTTATCCATGATTTTCATACTTCACTTATTTATCAACACCGATATCAGTACTTATCTATTTATCGATGTTCTGTCGCATTGGAATAGAAGATTATTATGAATGGCTCACAATACAGTGTGTAGGTAAGAGATAATGTAATTAGGAAAAATTGTAGCGGGTTTTTTTTCTATACATCATTAAGTAAAAATGTTATCTTTTTATCTTTTTTTGTTAAAAGGCTTTCCTCAATTTTTAATATTTAAATTGTGTTTATAAATAGAATATTATAGATAAACATGACATTACCACACTCAAGGTGTTATATTAGAGCGTCATGCTCTAGTCAGGAGCCATCTTGAACACAGTGCAGTTATTTGTGCTCCACATGAAACAAAATACAGTGTAATGTCGGAGAGAGTCCATAATAAATTCACAAGACATTTGTATTTTAAACTATATGGGGTATATCCATTCTACCCACTAATGTACCCTACACTGTTTGTACTGGGTATGGTGGGGTATAACGAGCTCAGGATGCGCCGGGAATTTATTCTCGCCGCGTATGTAGTAAAACTATTGCGTGGTGCAGCTCATAACCCGGGTGTGCTGCGGCAGCTGAAACTGCCGTGCCGGATCAATACGTGTGGAGGCGGCGGCGCCCACCACTGCTAGCCGTGCCGGTAGCCAGAACCAATCTCCTGGCTAAAACCCCTCTCACCAGAACGATCCGCGTAGTGAAAGAGGTTCACGAGCGAATCGTTATTTTTTCGTGCACTTTGAGTGAATTCACAAAAGTTTAGTTAAACGTAGTTTCTTATTTATAAGTAGTTATATAGCTAATGGACCTGTGTTAGGAATAAGAGTGATAGCCACACTATCGAATTAGGTTTAAGATTACCTGTAATGATAGTTGTAAGTTAAATAAATAAATAATGATTATTTAAAACAATTATTTGCTTTATTGAACAAAATTAACATTTATTTATTTATTTGTGTTCTAAATTCAAAAATATTTGAATGTTCTGTTTTTCATATAAGGCTGTTTGGTTTCGTTGGTCCCGCCTCGAAGGCAGTAACAAAGTTTGCCCACTTATATCAAAATGTACTATTATATGATTAAACCATAACAGTATTATTTATAAGAAGTAGCTATTTAAGTAAGGTGGTTCATTGTTAAGTTTGGCGAGTTTAGAATTAAGCAACACCTCTGTACTATAATATCATTAAACCAATATTAAAAAATTAATCTCCCATTCAATTCAATTCTTCAAACGCGTAGACTCGTAGACCCGTAAACTAGATAGTATGCCTTGTGACCTTGACTGTAGCTTCGCTTTTTTTTCTTTTTTTGTTTTTGACATTAAAAAGTGCCTGTATGTTTTAATTGAAAGAAATGCTTTGAGTTTGAGTTTGACCTAGACCAAGTCTGGCTCGGGTCGTATTTAACGTAATCCACCGCAGGCCCAGTATTAGTAGCTCGGGTCCGTAACTTATTACTATATGACTCTCGAAGTTAAGTGACGGACCCTAGTGGCGGGTCAGGATTGGTGGATGTCAAATATTTAGATTTTTTGGCTTAAGGACAGATCTATTTCCTCACGGTGTTTTTCTTCGTCGTTTTTTTAGCAATGGTAACGAAATAGTTTCGGTACGCAAAGTAAAATGCTTGCTTAGGTTTTGAACCTAAGCATCTCGACCCTTAGTCAGAGTTCGTAGTATTATATTATCTGTGGTCAGAGCCACTGGGCCCTCTTTGGGCCAACTGATTTGACAGTCATGCTGAGCCGTCCCTAAATAAATTGGAATATCTGTTGAAAAATGCCTTTGTTCCCGTTCAGTTACACCATGTTGTGTTACACTGTTACTCCTTGGGAGAAAATATCTCGACAAGTAACACTATAACTGAATGCCACGTTTTTTTCGCATTGATTAACACTGTACCACTGTAACAAGTTAACTTATTGCATTGCCCTGGATTTGTGCCCGATTAGTAGTAATAGGCTCACCCCCTATTACAGCAGACTTAAACAAAACTGGCGAAATGTTAATGTACTAAGGCTCCCTCTGCCTAACCCTTCTGAAATTACCGTCATGATTTTATGTCATTGTATTTTCTAAAAAATCTCAATCCTTTGTTATTATCGTACAGTAAAAGGAAAACAAATAAGAAAATCCAACATGGCCGCTGTTTTTGGCGGCAAAACAGTCGGGGCAAAGGAATTGAAATTGTTCAGCCCGGTCGTGTACCTTTGCGTGAGTCAGACGTAGGGTTACCGTTTAATAAATTGTGTCGAGAATTTTATTCATTTCACTTTTGTTTCTGGCCATATTTCTAGAATTAATAGTCTATAATAGAATTATAAAGACGTAATTTTGTAACTTTGGATGTAGGGTGTAATCTTTGGACCTACAGATTCGATTCCGAAAATGCTTTCACTAATAGGAAGCCGAGAATCAGAAGTTCTGTCTTGGAGTTTGCCAAAGGGCAATGGAATGCAGCATTCCGGGTGTCAAAAGACAAGACTGGGTCCGCAACACCACGCTGCGTTCCAAAACGGGCATAATGGACGTTGGCAAGAAGGCTGTTAGGCTAAAATGGGATTGGGCGAACCACAGGACAAAGGTCTGACAACACGATGGTTGACGGAAGACGGAGAGCGCCGCCGAGACTAGTCCAGCAGAGACCGAGGGCTGGTTCGAGGAGACACGGGAAAAGAGCACATGGTAGAAATTGGGGGAGGCCTTTTCCCAGCAGTGGAACAGTACAGATTATTAAAAAATAAATGGGAAGTGACACTATTTCTGAGTACCATAGGCTATATTTCAAACGTGCCTGTGGGTTAATTACTGGTCATATCGCATACGAAGACGCGGGAAAAAACTAGTTAAAGATATTTTCAACTTCATTGTCTGTGATTTCCAAAATTTCAATAATTTTGTGCATATTTTATAGTCCACTCTCTCTAATACAGACGGCTTTTTCTCAATAATCATGGTGATCATAATCTTGCGCGTTTGTCCTACATTTTAAGATGATTAAATAAAAATCAGAAAGAGGCGTGTTAATTAAATAACTTTGATTTTATTAGTAAGGCTGATAAATGCCCACGGCGAGTTCGGTAATGTCCTACGGTATAAAAAGTACCCCAATCGTTAATCTGCGTTATTAACTATATGTGTGCTAAATACGTTCAGTAGTTTTTGAGTGAAAGACTAACAAACATCCATTCTTACAAACCTTCGCATTTAAAATAATCTGCAAAAGAAAAAAGTAAACAAAAGCATAAGAAATTCTCCCGTAAGTATAGGTAAGTTTGCCAGGGACAAATTCAAAGAAAATTCTAGCTTATAAATATCAATAATCGTCGTAATGATGCATGAACAAAATAAAAACAATGCTGCTGGCACTTAAAACTGTCAAACTATTAATAGTATTTTCAAGAAAAAAATAGACGATCTAGAAAGAGTTTCATGTAAAGTAGGTCACATTCAAAGTCACTTCACTCATTGTTAGCAACCCCTGATGACTCAGACGTAGCGTCTTTTGCCCCCATTTTGAACTGAAGTGCAAAATTCAACCGATACACAGAGTAGAAAATAAGTATTTCTATTTCCGAATGCAGTAACGCGAAACGGTACGACCAGTCTGACTAAACTCAGTTGACGTGCGGACGCGACAGCCGCCATTAAAAATAACCTCTTTATTTTATCTGTGGTTTGTCGATAGCCTATTTTTTTTTTATTGACTAAAAGGAGCTGTCAGATTCTAATTTTCCCGTCAGTTATTTTCCCGCGCGTGGTGTATAAATTGTTTTTTGTTTGTAAACAAATAATTGCGAAGTGTTGTTGTTAAAGTGGTTTTCTAATAACGGAAACGCAGTAGGAAATCGAACGTTTAAAGTGTCCATCGTGAATATCAGTGTTACAGTTTGTTTTTTTTTTAATTTAGTGCGCTAAGGTATCTATTTATTTTCTAAAAAGTTTTAATTGTTAAGGTTGATTGTGCAGTTTGCGGTTTTACGAAAACGATTAATAAAGTGAGGTACATTGCCGATTTTTATTCTTGATACAGTTTATCATAATAATATTATAAGAACACATTTTACTATACACAAAAACGAGATATTTACCATGTTTACTATTTATTTTGAAAAATAATAAATTAAAAATTGTAATTAATATCCAGTGAACACGGAAATCGAACCCAAGACTTAATGCTCTGCAGTGGAACATATGACCAGACTATAATGAGGCAGTCGAACAAGATTCGTAGATAAAAAAACTTTTATTGTAAACGATCGTTCTCGACCCCAATACGAGTCTCGCGACCCGGTCTGACCTGTATATTTACTGTTAGGTATTATATCTACGCGAATATTCACTAATCTGTTATTCGCCTACTAAAAATATTAACGGTATAACATAATATCATCATTTGCCTAGATTTTTTCACAACTGTTTGCATCGGCTTCCAATCTAACCGGATGCAGTTGAAAACCAGTATTTTAAAGCAACTTTTTAGCTAAATAATAATAATAATAAAAAAAAAAATAGAACAAAAAAAAAACATCTTTAAAAATAGGAGGAGATTCTCAATTCGGTTGTATTTTTAAAAATGTTTGTTACCTCATAACTCTGTCATTTATGAACCGATTTGAAAAATTCTTTTTTATGTGAAAGGATATACTTTCCGATTTGTCCCATGGAAATTTCATCAAAATCGGTGCAGAAGTTGGTTTTTTTTTTCTTGGCTTATGTTGACATGATGGTCGGTAATATCTTCTAGTTACAATGTAAAATCCCACGATACCGGTCAATGTGGCGACACTTGGTGGAGGACTTTAAAAAACTACTTTGTAAAATAATCCCATTTGTTTAGCGACTATGACGGTTTTTGAAAAACTCTGTATAATAATTAAGGTTGTAAATAGACTCTTAACGAAGCTACGACGTAGGTGTCCGCCCCGGCGCGTCGTTGCGACAATGTTTTTGTTCTGGACCATACCTGGGAACCTTCTAGTTACGGAGATATTGAGGGTCAAAGTGCGAACTTTTTCACATTTTTTTAAATAGAATTATTATTTTTACTCAATACTCAATACTTTATTGCATTCCACATGTAGTACTTAGGTGGTAAAACTTAAAATTAGATCACATGGACCCTGTCGGGCACAGCAAAATAAGTGAGTTAGGAGAGAGGAAACACTTGTAAATTATAATTATTACACAGTAGGTAGGTAATTTTTAAGATTATAAGTCTGCTTTAAATACTTCCATGACCCGTTTACTATTCAATTCTTTAATCAGCACAAAGTTTTGAGTGCGTATCATTGAGTTTTATCGTAAAACGTGATTTAAACCCAAAAAAATGTCGTTTCCCAGCAATATTTTTTGCGTAGGGTTACTTAGTTTGATGTACAGAATGCTTGGTTGACGGCGTCGTGTAGGGTTCGTTTAAACCTTGTTTATGGTGACGTTCTTCAGAAAGTTCAAATGCGTAGGTACTACTCGCAACCGGCGCCCGGCGTGCATGTATGACAAAATGTATGAAAGTGGACAAAACAAAAGGCGTATGTGAAGATCGTAGAAGGTTTCTGCCATGAGAAATTGAAATTTATGTATGTTTGTAATTTGGACATTTTTACCAGCTTTTTAACCGACTTCAAAAAAGGATGAGGTTCTCAATAGGTTGGAATTTTTTTTTACTTTTTTTTTATGTTCACCGATTACTCGAAGATGTCTGAACCGATTCGGAAAATTATTTTTTTGTTTGAAAGAGTATACTCCCAATTTGGTCCCATAGGAATATTGTTATGATCAGGTCAGGGACTTCGGAGATATGGAACGGAACTGTTCAATAATAGACAGCAAATCTGTCGTGATTGCTGCAAAAAACTAAATCAAACAAACAAAAGTCACCGACTACAAAAGCAAAATTTTTTTTTTTTGTGTTTTTGAAGTCGGTTTTATTTTTTGCAAAAATAAAATTGTACTTGCCTTGTTAGCTAGTAGTTGTTATAGGTCAAATCTTGCAACTGATTTTTATACCAGTTCCCGCCAACCGATTGAGCTGCAATTTTGCACACACCTTTGGTTCTGATGACAATATATATTTATGACAGACATGACCTGGTCCTGCAGCCAGGATCGTACTCCTCACGAGGGAACTCCTCAATAGCACGGACACGAAATTATACGCGTTCAACTTTGATAGATGTGTTTTGTGATGTGTATTTCTCCTTTTAGTGGATTTTAATAAAAAAATATCTTTTAAATAAGTACCTAAGTTTTATTTTTGATGAGCTCGTGGCTAAATAATAACAGCCACTCGGGTCGACCTTTAGGTTAAGCCGTGCTTGCTTAGGTTGGTCTGTGGATGGGTGACCACCCATTACATACCGAGTTTCTTCCGTGCCTCGGAACACACGTTAAGCCGTTGGTCCCGGCTGTTATTTGTAGATCTTTGACAGTCGTTACAGGTAGTCAGTGGCCCGAAAACTCTGATAACCAGTCTTACCAAGGGGTATCGTATTATCCAGTACTAACTGGGTTGTGGAAGTCAGACAGGCAGTCGCTCCATGTAGAATACTGGTATTCAGCTGCATCCGGTTAGACTGGAAACCGACCCCAACATAGTTGGGAAAAGGCTAGGCTGATGATGATGAAGTACCTACTAACAACAATAATGTTAGCAGAGCTATATTTAAAACACAATAATTATCTTAAAATAGAAACTGTATTTGGCATACCGGCTGATCGTTGAAAGTTGTCTATTTTTCTGTCACTACCTTGCCGTTGCCAGCTTGCATAAGTAAATACTAAATATTGGCAACAATAGGAACCAGGTGTGTCATTAAATCATCACTAGAGAATTATGAGGTTTCTGGCATCGAATAGCCTAGAGATCATTACTTCCCGATCAAGGACCTTCATCATCTGCCTATCATGTTCCCAACTATGTTGGGACCGGCTTCCATTCTAACCGGATTCAGCTGAATACCTCATCAACATCATTTCAGCCGAAAGACGTCCACTGCATTACATAGGCCTCCCCCAATTGTCGCCACATTGACCGGTCCCGTGCGACTCGCATCCAGCGGATCCCTGCAACCTTCACCAGGTCATCGGTCCACCTAGTGGGAGGCCGTCCAACGCAACGTCTTCTGGTTCGCGGTCGCCACTCCAGAACTTTTCGGCTCCATCGGCCATCCGTTCTGCGAGCAATGTGCCCTGCCCACTGCCACTTAAGTTTGGCTATTCTTCGGGCTCTGTATGGTGTCCGGACGTAAAGAATAGCACCATCCCATATCTTCCCGTGGGTGTCGTAAGAGGCGACTAAGGGACTTACCAGAGAATGGGCAGCAGCGTTCTCTGATTCTACAACAACCATACTGCGATCGCCAACCCGCCTGCCAAGCGTGGCGATTATGGCAAAACCCCCCTTCTTGGGGGAGGCCTATGTCCAGCAGTAGACTTTTCGGCTGAAATGATGATGATGATGATGATGATTCTTCGGGCTGCGTCGGTAACCTTAAAATACCTACCAGTAATTTATTTATTTGGTTCACCAACAGCGGTATATTAGAATTGCTGGTATGTATGCCTATTAAGAAGTGGCTTCAACCACAGGACAACAACATATTGTTCTCAAATCTTAATAAAATATGATCTCTGGCGAGAGCTGCTTAAGCCCCCTGACGGATTCATCAAGCCGTCTGAAAGCTTTCCACCTGGGCATGCTTTGCCGTGGCCGACTTGGAAATCTCTGAATAGACTCCGAACCCAAGTCGGCCGTAGCAAAGATAATCTCGTCAGATGGGGGTTCATGGACGGCTCAGATCTCAAATGTGTATGTGGCGTCTCCCCACAGACAATGGCCCATCTTCCATCTTGCGCTGCATGCCCTAACACCTGCGCACTTGACGATCTTATGACTGCTACAGCGAGCGGAGTTCGCATAGCTGAATTTTGGGCCAAACATATTTAATTAAAAATTTGCCATCGAAACGTTAAGAAGAAGAATAAAATAATACAATTTAAATTTTACTTAAAACTGAATGAAATGATATGAATGATGATGGTATACATAAGTGTAATATCTAAAAATTTTCAGCTAGTTGTGCAGTTGCAAATGTAAGGAACTGACAGAAATTAGTTATTTAAAGGCAAATTAGTGCACTCCCGTACCTCAGAAACTGATCTTCTAAATTTAAATTTTAGATTTATTCGAAGAGTGATGTGTAGAAGCTATTGTAGTAATTTTTTTTAATTTTTTTTTATTAAGAAGAAAAGCAAACAGTTACATTATGAAAACTTAAAATTAGTATAACAATATTTGCATTTTGTAATAATGTAACCCACAACACTGTTCACAGGTTATCATAATAATATAAAACAAAACAATAAACGCCAGGAGAGAGAAAAAAAAAACAAAAAAAAATATTAAAAAAATTACAATAATTTACATGGAGCGACTGCCTATCTGACCTCCACAATCCAGTTGCAGGCTAACACGATACGGTGTTCCTAAATCAGACTCCAGAGAGACGGGAAGGTTCTGAGAATTTCCCATATGATCACGCCTGTAAACCCCGAAGGGTTAGGCAGATGTGTACTTAAAAGTACACCCACATTTCGCCAGTAATGTGTAAGTCCCATGTAATAAGGGGCGAGCCTATTGCCTTTAACCGGGCGCAATCAAGACTCCGTGGCTGCTACTGATAAATTCCTGATGGAAAAACCCATTAACACTTTGCCCGGCCTGGGAATCAAACTCAGGACCTCATGCTCAGCAGTCGTGCTTGCGACCACTAGACCAGCGAGTTAGCCAATAAAAAATATAGTTTTATTGTACACCCAATTGAATCCACTACCAAATAATCTACAACTACAGTTTAATCAGTGAGTCACTCGTTGATAACTAGTTTACAAAATATTGAGGTAAATTATATGTAAATTGATAAACAGTAAAACTGGTCGAGTGTGAACGCATTCGATCAAAGAGACATGGAGTATTTTTTTATCAGAGACTAATAGCAAGTCTATAGAGCGAAGTTAGACTTAACGAAATGATCCTTATTTGCATAAAGTTAATGTTCTTATTCGTATGAGACACTTGATCACAGCCGCTTGTAGGAATTTTGCTCATTAATTTTATACTTGTAAGGTTGATTTTCGAATGAAGCGCAACTGAATTATGTCTAATTTTGCTCTATAGATCTAAGTAGTCCAGAGAGTAGTAGTGGAAGTCCTTTCACAGTTATTTTAAAATTTCAGACCTGTCAAAATTGTCAGTGTCAATGACCTTTATTTTCGATGCAAGTTGCTTTTGAGTTGGTATAACCGTGGGAGAACCGGTTTACAACCGGTGTAAAATAAGTTTTTAAGGCATTTTTGGCTTTGGATCATCGATATCACTGAGAGATCTTCTATCAGCAGCGGTCAAAATATAGTAGCTTGTTGAGAAAGCTAAATGTCGTGAGGAAGGTTTTGAGTATGAATGTGGATAGCTATAAAAGTAGAGGAAGGCCAAAAAAACGATGGATGGTCTGTGTGAAGCATAATATGGCTAGGAAAATGAATGCTACGATAAGAATAAGAATAGTTTATTTAAAAAGTATTATAAAAGTGTACATTTATTCGCAGTAGTGATATTTCTCAAACAATGGTATAATAAGCTCTAGGCTTATAAGTAAAGTATAAATAAAATATATTTAACAGTTGTAAGTAACGATAATGTTCAATTCAAATGTTTGGTTGCGACCTGCCCGATCTAGGTTTATTTAAACCTGTGTGTCAGATGATGAGTAAATGTTCTCGTGTAGAAAAATAAAGACATGTTGCGCCGACCCCAAATAAATTGAGATAAGGGCAGGAGAATGACGATGATGATGATGAGTGTCAAACGAATTGACGTTGTCATATCTCTGATCAAAAACGCGTAACACACTTGTATTCCTAATATCATTTTGACAATTCAACAACATTCGTTGCGTTTTTTACGCTGATGTGCAGATGAATTTTTAAAACTAATGAAGCAATGCATAAAGAATTTCGTATAGAAAAATCTAGTTGGAATGCTTTTTTCTGAAATAAAAATCAACAATATTACGAAAAGAAAACGCGTTTGAGTCTCTGTGGCACTATTTATTCAAGGCTCAAACACTCGTCTACGCATAACGAATATTTTTTTTGCTAATATTATACTTGAAACATGTTAGTCTAGAAAATAAATATGTTTAAGAATGTAGTCTGACCCCATTATACGCCTGACAACTGTTAATATTAACATGTCATTATCGTACTCTAATTGCATGCATAACATCACGCCTGTTCACGCCGAACGGACAGGCAGAGGTGTATAGTTGATGATTTATATTTTGACAGTTATTTTGGAATTCTGAAAGTGGCGCCGGTGACTGAAAAGTTGTGCGGTAATCGGAGGCCATGGTATGCGGAGGAATGAGGAACATGTCGTGAGGAAAGTTTTGAGTATGAATGTGAATGGCTTCACACTGTAGGCTACCTTAAAACGTGATTATTCACTCCCAAAAAAAATTTTGTTTCCCAGCAATCATTTTTGCGTAGAGTTACTTAGTTTGATGTACAGAATGCTTGGTTGGCGGCTTCGTGAAGGGTCCGTTTATTTACACCTTGTATACTAATAATCTATACATTTAATAAAATTGTAACTGGCTGATATCTGTACATTGAAGATATTAAAAAAAAAAATATGGGATGCCTTTATGAGAGCAACAGTTTTTAGCATTTTTGTCTGACTGTCTGCATGTTTGTACGCGCATCACGCAAAAACCACTGCATGGATTTAAACGCAGTTTTCACCGCTCTACTGCTAGATGCTTAACTTAAAATATAGGCTACATCAGATATAGTTTTGGACCCGATAGGTGGCGCTGTGCGAAGCAAGGGCGGGATGTTATAAAATAAGCTAAAGAAACTCAATAAAATATATATTTTCAAATGAATCATTGGCGTGCTTAAAGCGCTTGTATGCTGCGTCATCACGTTGGAACCAGACAGATCAATACAATTCCGCTACTATTAATAAATAAACTATTGCGATGCTCCGCTCCAGTGTAAAATTTCAAGTGGATTCCGAATATAATATAGCTGCGTCCATATTTAATGTTCCTGAATGCTCGTGGCTAAATAATAACAGCCGCTCGGGTCGATCTTTAGGTTAAGCCGTACTTACCTAGATTGGTCCGTGGATGGGTGACCACCCATTACATACGAGTTGCCTCCGTGCATCGGAAAGCACGTTAAGCCGTTGGTCCCGGCTGTCATTAGTAGATCTTTGACAGTCGTTACAGGTAGTCAGTGGCCCGAAATTCTGGCAGTCTTACCAAGGGGTCTGTTTTACCCAGTTCTAACTGGGTTGTGGAGGTCAGATAGGCAGTCGCTCCATGTAGAATACTGGTACTTAGCTGCATCCGGTTAGACTGGAAGCCGACCCCAACATAGTTGGGAAAAGGCTACGCAGATGATGATGAACAATGTTCCTGGATTTTTCCATAATGAATTACTCAGCAACAACGTTGGATTCAATATTTGTGCCTAGTTGATCTTCTTTGTCCTGTGGTTAGTGCCTAACCTGGTATCAGAGTTTTTATGCCACCCATGGGCCTCTGACTTGGCTTTACATGCCGTCGAGAAATATCTCTCAGGCATGCTGGTTTCCTTACGATGTTTTCCTTCACCGAAGCAAGTAAATACGCACATGAATCCAAAAAAATCAAAGGTGCGTGTCTTGGGTTCGAACTCGAGACCTATGACTTGGCAGTCCGACTGTCACACAACTAGGCTATCACTGCTATGACCGGTTGATGATCGACCCTATTGCCAACAGCAGGACATGCAGGCAGGAAATAGAATGTTACCCCTACCTAGGAATCGAAACCAGAATTCATGCTAACAGTAGCGTTTGTGACTACTATGCCAGCGAGGCAATTTAGGAGTCTGTTTCTGTAACATAACATAACATCACGCCTTAAATTCCCGAAGGGTTAGGCAGAGGTACCTAATATTCCACCCACATTACGCCATTTATGTTGAAGTCCATGTAATAGGGGGCGAGCCTATTGCCATCAACCGGACACAAATCAAGACTCCGTGATTCGGAGAAATTTCTGATTGAAAAAGCCAATAACACTTTATCACTCACTTTATCTTCAATAAAAAAATAAACTCCAACAAAAGTACCAGGAGAGCATAGCGCACCAAGAGTTCGCATTTAAAAACCGAAACGCAGACGAACTTAAAAAAAAAAACGGCCTCGTTGCTCTGTATCTGTTCTAAAGATTAAATTCAAAACTTAATGACTCCACATTCATAGAATCGCTTCGAGACATTCCTGAAACTCATAAACTACTCTATTTTATTATTATAGTAAAAAAAAAAGGACAGGATGTGACAAGTCCCGGAATCCATCAAGAAAAGAGGGTTTTCTAAAAATATTTCCATTTCCTGCCCGCGTAGTTACGAAATATTATAATACGACTTTGACGAGCTATTATTACAGGGCGTAAACGGCCCCTTCACGAAGCCGTCAACCAAGCATTCTGTACATCAAACTATGTAACTCTTCGCAAAAATTATTGCTGGGTCACGACTTTTTGGGGTGAAAGGTCACGTTTTACGGTAAGACTCAATGTAACGAGCTCAAAACATTGTGCCCGCCGTACTATTCAATGCATCCATCAATGCATTGAATAGGACGGGGGTCGAAAAGTTATAACATTAAAAACTTGTATTTAACAATAACATTTAATTAAAAGTATCTAAAAACCCGACTACAAATTGTATGTGTATGTTATATACCTATATATACAACATTACTTTTAGTGTATGCGAAACCTGAATATAGTTTGTTCAGAATAAGTGACTGAATCGATTCCAATAATTTTTAAACTATGTTATATTTTTTCCCAAAAATATTTAAAAAACTTAACAGTTAGACACCGAGCGACTTTAAGTACCCATCGCAATAATTTAGGTACCTACTGCCAAATTATTATTATCAATGAGCTCAAGACGACTCTGCAGGCGCGCGCTGCGTGGTGACCACGATTTTGTGCGGACGTCTACATAACAGAACAAGCTTATAACTTTGTGATTTTTCATGATACAGTTTTGAAATTTTGTACATAGACTCTTTACATAAAAATACTAGACACGTGTATCAGGTTTCGCATATACTAAAACTAATGTTGTATATTTGTAATCTCCTTCATTTTGATACCCTACTCGATGGATTTGGTTAAAAAAAATATATTAACGACTTAGAATTTAGCGCCAAAAATCCGCCATTTTGTTTTTTTTTAAACACCTATCTAAGGTAGGTTTCTTGAGACGAATCTAGTGACACCTTATTAATCGTACAAATCCATCCAGCCATTTGTAACATACGATGTAATAAAGAAATTTACAAAAAACAAACAAATAAAAAAACAAAATACGCGTGAAAAAAGTGCCTTCCTTGGCCGACTGCGAAGGAAGGCACTTTTTTCACAAAAAACTTTTTTGTAAAAAAAACTTGTGTAAAAGTTTGACCCAGAATATCTTCGTAACTAGATATGGTCTAGAACAAAAAATTATCGCAATGCCCCCCGGCATTGCGATAATTTTTTGTAATAAAAAAGTACAAGTGCCTTTCGGCTTCCTTAAGGGTACTTTTAAACCCATTATATCTTCTTATTCTTCTATCTAACTTAATTTTTCATTGTTGAAAGTTTATCATAAGATTAGCTTTGTTCGCATTCATCATCTGCGTAGTCTTTTTCCAACTATGTTGGGGTCGGATTCCAGTCTAATCGGATGCAGCTGAATAGTATATTACATGGAGGGCGAATACCAAGGACCGTTTCTTTTAATCACTACATAGTATAAAACAAAGTCGCTTCCCGCTGTCTGTCCCTATGTATGCTTAGATCTTTAAAACTACGCAACGGATTTTGATGCAGTTTTTTCAATAAATAGAGTACATATTGCACCCGTGCGAAGCCGGGACGGGTCGCTAGTAAAGTAATAATGTTGTAACTTAGGATGCATTTTAATTCAGTGCAAAATTACTTCCAAATCCGTTCAGAAATTGCAGCTTGTTGATTGAGTAATAAACTTTTAAAATAATTGAACTTTAATTGGGCTCTATTTACAGGAGACAGAAAAATATGATTTGTAAATAACAACATAGTGCTGAAAGTTTCTAGGGTTCCATACCTACCGAAAAAACGGTTCACGGTATTTATAGGATCACTCGCGTGTCTGTCCGTCTGTCACAGCTAATTTACTCCGAAACTAGGACCGATTGAGTTGAAATTTGGTAAACAAATGTAAGTCGTTGACTCAAAGACGGACGTATAACGTAAATTAATGAATTTTAAACATGGGGCCACTTTTGGTGGTAAAATACAATATGAAAAAAAAAGTTTGACGAACTATATAGCATCTCAAATATTTTTTTTTATAATTTTAAGATAAATAACTTTCAAGTTATTTAAGAAAATAGGCGACAATTGACCATTCCCCCCGAAACTACATAACCGACAATTTTGAAAAAAATAGTTCTTTGTCTATAGATTACTGGAAAATCTATAAGACGGAAAGACCATACGGAACCCTCTCCACACGAGTCGAACTCTCACTTGTCCGGTTCCTTTGGTGCTTGAGGAGCTCGTGGCTAAATAATAACAGCCGCTCGGGTCGATCTTCAGGTTAAGCCGCGCTTGCCTAGGTTGGTCCGTGGATGGGTGACCACCCATTACATACCGAGTTTCCTCCGTGCCTCGGAAAGCACGTTAAGCCGTTGGTCCCGGCTGTCATTTGTAGATCTATGACAGTCGTTACAGGTAGTCAGTGGCCCGAAAGTCTGACAACCAGTCTTACCAAGGGGTATCGTATTACCCAGTACTAACTAGGTTGTGGAGGTCTGATAGGCATTTGATCTGGTACTGGACGATGTTGGTCATCAGTCTACAGCAGTCCACTGTTAAAGGCTTTTCGACAACTCTCATCGTCATCGTCGCTCCAACGACCCTGAGCCGATTTTCACATCACGCATTTATAATCTGCCTAGACTTTAGCTAGGCAGATAGGTTTCTGCTTCGATGGTCTAGTGGTCGCAAGCGCGACTGCTGAGCATGAGGTCCTGGGTTCGATTCCTGGGTCGGGCAAAGTGGTATTGGAATTTTTCCATCAGGAATTTCTCTGAGTCTAGAATTGCACCCGGTTGATGGCAATAGGCTCGCCCCCTATTACTTGCGACTGAAACATAACTGGCGAAATGTGGGTGTACTATTAGGTACACCTCTGTCTAACCCGTCGGGGATTACAGGCGTGATGTTATTACTGTTCTACAAAACGGAACTGGCTTACATCTAGATACATGATTGAATCGATTGAATCTATAAAAATGAATGCATTTATATAACACCAATTTCAATCATAAACAACGTTAATTCGAATTTGGAATCGAACCGTTGGAGAGTTGCCAACTTATAAAATGACCGCAATCATAGAAAATGGCGGCGAATCGTGGTTATTAGATATTTTATTGCTTTTAATGTTTTTATGACTGGTTTTTTGTAGCGTGAGAAATCTGGGTGTCTGATGCTATCAATTTAACAACCTTTGGTCACCAAGCTGTCTGCCAAGCTTCGCTTTACCCTAAAACGTCTATAATGTTCCCACTGCTGGGCAACAGGGCTGCTCTCTGTGAAACGTGGGCCGTAGTCAATCACGCGGTCGCAATGCGGGCGGTACGGATTCTTTGATTTCAATTTTATAGAAATGCTGAACAAAAATCAACCTATATCTACATACATCTATGCAAAAAAAAAACAAAAAAATTAAGAGTCTGTTTGTAATATCAAAATAACAGCTTTTTACTGAATGCGTGTGAAAATATATATACGGTACTTACAACAAAAACACATTTTTTTTTCAATTTTTGTCTGTATGTCGGTCTGTCTGTTTGTTCCGGCTAATCTCCGAAACGGCTGGACCGATTTTGACGGGACTTTTACTGGCAGATAGCTGATATTATAAAGAGTAACGAAGGCTACTTTTATTTTAGAATAAGAATTAGCGTTCCGTGCAAAATAAATACAAGTCCATGAAATTTTTAACAAAATCCGATTCAAAAAGGAAAGTAATATTTTTTTTCTTCTTTGTATTGAAGATAGTATGTTATTAAGGAAAATAATTATCCTTATGTTTAACCCTTTCCATTAAATATCTTAATAAATAAATCTTTATCATAAAATACATGATTTTTTTCACATTATTGGCGGGTTCGACTCAAGGTTTAGGCAGGCGATTATTTAGAAATCTTTGAACGCAGTTCTAATTATTTTTAAAATCGAAATGAAGTCTTATTTCAGTTAAATAATTTGATATTTTTTTCACATTTACGATATTGGATCCATGGAGGAATTTGTTCAGTTTGATGGCCTGCAGCATATCCTTTCATATACCCTTTCTGTTACACCCTTTATACAAGATTTAAGGTAATTTCCATCCGTGTGGCATAGCCGTTGGACGCTCTGTATAATAATGTAATATTTATACACCACTATTTTTTAATTGGTACAAATACTTAAAGGGATTATAAGAGAAGGTCTTGTTATTATATATGTAAAGTCTCAATAAATAATATTCATAAACAGCAAAGTTATAAGCGTTTGTTTATATCCTAAAATGTCACTTAATTTATGGAAATATAGTTTGCCGGGACCTATGAATGGCGACAGGAATGGAAAAGCACTGCGCGTAGTATTTTCTAGTGGTAATTGTTATGAATGATTGATTAAATTAAGAATGTACCAGTTATGACAAATTTTCGTGGACAATTTTGAGATTTCGTTTTTTTGACTTTTGATTACACAAATATGATCAGTAACGGGTACGGATAGAGCTCCATTTTTTTTACGTACTGATTAAAAAATAGTGGTGTTTTATGAGGAAAACATCTCAGCTAAACAAAAAGCAATTACTCCATAAATAAAATTAAAAACAAAACGACATAGAAACTGCGCAACCACATGACATATTTGTTTACATTCCCACACATCATCGGTTTATTCAAAACTACTTTTAATTTTATTTCAATGTCAACCATTTTGTTTTTACGCATTGACGTCAAACCACTTCCCTTCAACACTTCGGGTTACTTACATTTGGTTTATATTTGTTTACGTTCTGACGTTATGATAAAGTGGCATATTTTTCACTGGCGTATGACCGCGGCTTCGCCCGCTAATTGTCGTACGGGATCATACTACCGGGATAAAAAGTTTCCTATCTGTTAATCCAGGTTATAAACTATCTGTGTGGGAAATTTCATCAAAATCCGTTTAGTAGTTTTTGCGTGAAAGAGTAACTAACATCCATCCATCCATCCTCACCAACTTTCGCATTTATAATATTAGTAGGATAATAGGATTTATTAGGTTATAGAGTAGGGTAAGGCCATCAATAAAATGATGGATAGACTGTGTGAAAGATGATATGACTAGATAGGGGTCATCATCATCATCTGCCTAGCCTTTTCCCAACTATGTTGGGGTCGACTTCCAGTCTAACCGGATGCAGCTGAATACAAGTATTTTACATGGAGCGACTGCCTATCTAACCTCCACAACCCAGTTAGTAGTGGATAATACAATACCTCTTGGTAAGACTCGTTGTCACTTTCGGGCGACTGACTACCTGTAACGACTGTCAAAGATCTACTATTGACAGCCGGGATCAACGGCTTAACGTGCTTTCCGAGGCACGGGGGAAACTCGGTATGTAATTGGTGGTTACCCATCCACAGACCAACCTAGGCAAGTGCGGTTTGACCTGAAGATCAACCCGAGCGGCTGTTATTATTTAGCTACGAGCTCTTAAGGGGTGAATACTTAGATTATTAGGCTATCCTACTAACTCGCAAATACGGTCCTAATACCCCGAAGGATTAGGCTGAATTGTAACTAATAAAACACCCACATTTCGCCAGTTATGTTTAAGAAAAAAAACCCTAATAACACTTTACCCGACCTGGGAATTGAACCCAGGACCTCCACTAGCGCCTATGACCACTGGACCAATCAATGGCTTAGTCAAAAACCAATAAATATAAAAATTGCCAAGCTTTAAAAAAAAACTCCATCAAAAGTACTAGGAGAGCATAGCACACTAAGAGTTCACATTCAAAAATCGAAACGCAGACGAACTTTAAAAAAAAGATCAATAAAATCAAGCATGTGTGCGTGGAACAGAATTTAAAACCGGACGCCTTTCCGTTAGATCAGCTGTTATTAGTAACGTAGTGATGTGGCGTTATTTATCGATAGTTTACGACTTATTAGGGAAATAGTTGTGTCAGTTGTCAATTTATGAGATTTGACGTTTCCCGATCGTTATTTCTTATAGCGGTAGTAATATATAATAAAGTATTGCGTTTCCATAATACATAATTTAATTTGCTACGAAATAGGATACCTAAAAGTAATTTTCGATGGTGGATTTCCAACTTGTTCAGCAACTGGAGCTGTTGATCAAGTTGTCGACTCATGTGGAGTGGACTGTACCGCATTTTTTGAAGGGACAATACAAGATGTAAACGGACCCTTCACGAAGCCGGCAACCAAGCATTTTGTATATCAAACTAAGTAACTATATATAAGCAAAAACTATTGCTGGGAAGACTTTTTTTTTTGGGTTAAAAATCACGTTTTACGGTAGGACTCAATGTAATGCACTTAAAACATTTTACTGATGGATGAATTGAATAGTACGGGGGTCGTAGAAGTATTTAAACTAAAGATATAACCTTAAAAACTAGTATTTAAAAGAAAACTTGTAAAAAAGTTGGAACTTTGACTTCCCATATCTCCGTAACTAGAAGGTTCCCAGGTATGGTTCAGAACAAAAAAATGATCGCAATGACGGGGAGAACAAGTGCGTTTCAGCTTTATATAGGGTCTTTTTACACCCAATATAGGCATTCGCTCCATGCAAAATACTGGTATTTAGATGCTTCTGGTTATACTGGAAGCCAGCATAATTGAGACAAGAAAAGGCTAGGCAGATGATGACGCTAACCTTTGTTAGACCACGGCCTCTTCTAGTAAGATACATTGACAAGTTTATATCTTCGGGGCCTACATGTCTGTCAGTCAGTCTGTCACAGAACGGCTGTATTTATATTGATGCGACACACCGCGTGTCAAAGCCACGCGTCGAGGAGTGCGTAGTAAATGATGATTGATAATAATAGATATACGGTATCTATTATTATCAATCATCATTTACTACGCAAATCTCTAACATAAATTAAAAGTTCGAGAGTATTGACACGGCGCGTGCGTGTACAATACTCACCACTGGTATAAAAACCAGTATAAGTTGGCCTTTTATTGTACTGAAACTCCGTACTACGCAAGGTCAGTACTAGATTAAAGTGCTACCTGACGTGTAGATTAAGACATCTAAGATTTATGACATCAGATTGTAAAGACTAAAGGATGATTTCCACCAAACGGCTCGCATCGCATCGCATTGGTAAGGTTACGGACGGATGCGGCGACAGCCGCTCGCGTACGGCAGGATTTCGACGCATATGATCGGTTCCGTACCGTAACTTGCGAACATATTCCTTTCTGCGCCTATTCAAATAGTTTCATTTCATCCGATCGTATACGTCGACAGGCGAACGGAGCCGATCGTGTGTCGCGGTAGACGCCTGCAATGAAGCTGATGTGCGCGGCTTGTTAATATAGACTTTAAATACTCAGTACACGATTTAATATCGTTTAAAGATTGTAAAATCCGTTGCGATCCAATGCGATGCGAGCCGTTTAGTGGAAATCATCCTTAAGGAATCATTCTCATGCTTCTATTACATATCAAAATTAAAGTCTAAAAAAAAAAAGTCGTAAGAAGTTGTCACAGGGATATGACAAAAAAATATAATAAACAATAAATATACAACAAATTCAATTCAAATTCAAAACATTTATTTCAGACTTTTCGGTCCATAGAGTGTTAGTAGTACATCAAGATGACTTAAAGCTATGTTAGTAAGTCACAATACAACACATAAGAGAACGCCAGTCAGCCTACAATATATGCAGCCCAATCCAATGCCTCCAAACAGGACTATGAATGTAGTCTGCAATTACACTCAGGTAGCTGTTGGGATTGCTCCTCGCCCTCCGCATCAGCGATGCTGCTCTTACGTATAATGGCATGACAGCCATCCACTTGAGCTTCAGCAAACATCGCTGACGCACTGCAGTAGCGAGGCAATCCCATCAGCAACCCGAAAGCATTGTTTTATTGGACCCGCAGCACAACGCATAACAAATATTTAGAATACAACAGGAGGGAACGAAAAAAAATTGTCAGCTTGCATGTCGTGACTGCGACAAAAGTCACACTTTTGAGAGCAGTGGTGATGAAATTAATTACACATAGTAAGACATATGTCATTGGCATACCTACACGCCCTTTTCGGGCTCGGACAGCGGTTTTTTAAATATTATTTACATTTTTATATGTATTCGTCATTCAATCGTACGTCCCAAAGATTCTCTAGTTCCTCTGCATTTAAAACGATTGCAACACGCCTGTGGCACGCAAACGTGACTACGCCACGTGGTAGTTGTGCGTATTACAACTGATTTATACTACGCTACGATCTAACGTGATAAAAATAAGTCGCATTTGGCAGGCTACCGATTAAATGTTAAGGTGTGAAGAGTAAATACTGGAAAAGGTATTGATGTATTGATAATTCAATAACAACTACGATTATTATAGTCGAATTATTATACAACATTATTTTTAGTATATGCGAAACCTGAATAAAGTTTGTTCAGAATAAGTAACTGAATCAATTCCTATAATTTTTAAACCATGTTATATTTTGTCCCAAAAAAAAATAAAAAAGGCTACAATATGGACACAGAGCGACACTAGGTACCTATCACAATCATTTAGGTACCTACTGCCAAATTATTATTATCAATGAGCTCAAGACGACGCTGGAGGCGCGCACGCGGGCGGGCCGCGTGGTGACCACGTTTTTGTGCGGACAACCAGGTAACAGAACAAGCTTATAACTATGTGATTTTTCATGATAGTTTTTAAATTTTGTAAATAGATTCTTTACATAAAAATACTAGACACGTGTTTCAGGTTTCGCATATACTAAAACTAATGTTGAAGGTAAAGGAATATCTAGATTGAATATTCCAGTATACAGAGGGTTTTTGTTTTAATTATTACCTGTTTAAGACGATTGACAACTAGCATTCGTTCTTCATATTAAAAAAAATACGGCCAAGTGTGAGTCGGTCTCGCGAAAAAAGGGTTCCAAACCATCGTAGTAGGGGAACCCACTTTAATTTTTAATTTATTTTTATTACTTGTTATAGCGGCAACAGAAACTCATATTCTGTGAAAATTTCAACTGTCTACTTATTTCGGATCATGAGATACAGCCCGCTGACAGACAGACGGACGGACGGACAGCTGCGGCTTAGTAATAGGGTCGCGTTGGTTACCCGTCAGGTACGGGACCCTAAAAAACGTAAACATCGAAACCCAACTACAACACTACCTCAAAAAGATCATTAATTCTAATTAAATTAAATCTATCGTATCGATACATTACGATAATTCCCATAAATCACCGGGGCACATCTCTACGTGTAACTTTCTCTAAATATATGTGTCTGTCTGTGAATAAACACGTGGAATCGTGCATCTTGTGAATATATTTAATTGAGGCATTGACCTTTACTTTGGCAAGCGGTTTGCTTGAAACGTAAATAGAAGGAAAGAATTAAACAAACCAAGTTTCCAGTAAAAAGCAGCATTGCATTTAGCATTGTGATATATTATATGTATGTATATAAGTATTTATATAAACTAAAACATAGTTATAAATATTTTCTAGTTTTTTTTTCTGTTATTGCACCTACTGTATATTGTCTCTACATCACCCTAAGCACCAGTCTACTCTGGTAGATAATGCCTATGGCATTAAGTCAGCCTTTGTATAGTTTTTTTTACTTGTGCAAGCAACCAGGAAGGGGTCCGCAAGGGCCGATGCCTGTCGGGGCTGCGGGACTGTTCGAAAAAGATAGGTACCGTGGCCCTGGAATACAAAGGGCAAAGAAGGAACATGGATGGGTTTTAGTCAGTACAAGTCTGACATTTCCTTCTGTTCAAAAATAAAAAAAACTTTTTTGAACTTTAAACTTTTTTTTGGGGTGTCATGTAATACGAGAGTCATGGTGGTATTTAAAGTAATCTTATATTTTTTTTTAAATCTTGAACTTTGACCCCCAATATAGAAGGTAACTAGAAGGTTCCCAGGTATGGTCTAGAACAAAAAAATTATCACAAAGACGGGGAGAACAAGTGCCTTTCGGCTTCGTTAAGGGTCTATTTACACCCTTTACACCACAGAAAATAAATATACCGATACCGGTGGGCTACAATTTATACTAATATTTAAATTTGTAAAAATAAAAGTAATATTAATATATTTAAAACCAAAAACCACACATTTCTGTATTAAAAACCATATAACAACACTAACCAGCACTATCGATAAGCTACGCAATAAATCACTGCGGTACGTCTCTAAACCAAACTTTCCTCGCGCGCGCATTCATCGCGGTTATATTTAGTAAGACACTGACCTTTGCTTTTATGGCTGCAGTCGTCTGTTTTGTTATAAATATACTGCTTTTATTCAGAACTTGTGTTTTAGTAATAACAGCCGTGCGGTGCGGTTAAGGTTAAAAAATTCTAAACTCCTATTTCAAATCATATTTCTATTCTAAGGTAGACTTGTAGAAAATGCCCAAGGCATTAAGTCCGCCTTTGTGTACAGTGTTTTCACTTCGACATACTGAATTCACCCCATCATTCTTCTGAGGGCTGTCCCTTACACCCTGTACATTATTACATATAAAAAAACCGGCAAAAGTGTGTCGGGCCACGCACAATGTAGGGTTCCGTAGTTGCGCATCAAAATATGCAGATTTGTCTCCGAACGACTCGTAAACTTATAAAGCTTACTTAGTTGTGATAGTTTTACTTTTAACCTCGTTATATAAGGTCTAATACACGAAATATTTTCAGGGAATCATCTAACGGCTATAACGAAACCATTTCAAGGGATTTTTTTTTTTATCTAAGTATATTTTTATAAAAAATAAATAATTTAAAATTACTTAACCCACAAAATAAATACTGGCTCCTGATTTTTGAACATCCATTACGCTAGTTTACGACGTCGTATTTACCTAGTGTCATTGTTAGAATATGGGAGTAAAGGTTTTATGCAAAGTCTCAAAAAAATTTAGAATTATAATAATTTTGTAAAAAAAAAAACACTCTCAACTCTAACAGATATTTTTTTTTGTCGTTGCTATGGCGACTTTACGACTTATAGAAGTTACTCTTAAAATATTTCGTGTATGAAAAGATAGACCTTATGTACTACCACCGTGAATTTGGGCGTTTAGTCGGTAGAGGTGGGACACTTGAGTCTAACAAAAATGTGCACTTTAAAGCTTAATATTTCACAAACGGATCTCTTAATCGAAAAATTATACAAACAAACTCGCAATATTTTTTAAAGACCTATCCAACGACATACCACACTAGCGGGTACGGGGGTAGAAAAAATATGCCCACTTTACGTGTAGGTACAGGAGATACCCTAAAAAAACATATTTTTCGAGATTTTATTTTAACACTTCTTCGGCGTAACTAATCTGTATATTCATGCCAAATTACAGCTTTCTAGTACTAAGAGTGTTTGAGCTTATCTCCGGGCAGACAGACGGACATGGCGAAACTATAAGGGTACCTTTCCTTGTTGCCTACGGAACCCTAGAAAATATTAAATTAACTAAGAACTAACCGAATAAACACAAGAATAAAGTTGATTTTCGTTTCGCATCAATTGGAAATAAGGATTTCAACCCACATGAATACCTTATTATTGGTTACTGAACCGTTGCCAATACTAATATTACGCACGGCCTTGCTGGGTTTTGTTTACTTCATTCTAACGTCCTTATACTCTTTATGTAATACCAAATTGATAGATAATAACACCTGACATCACGGCTGTACTACTACGGGGGTAAGGCAGAGGTGTTCAACACGAGGAACAGTGGTGGTCGTGGCCCTGAGTTACCATAGCAGGTCACAGTTTTAAACCCAAGCGTTGGTTTATGCCATTCATTTCAACAATCACAAGATCACCGTAAAATTGTATACAACCTTAGTTTTAGTATATGCGAAACCTGAAACACGTGTCTAGTTTTTTTATGTAAAGAATCTACGTACAAAATTTCAAAACTGTATCATGAAAAATCACAAAGTTATAAGCTTGTTCTGTTACCTGGTTGTCCGCACAAAAACGTTGTCACCACGCAACGCGCGCCTCCAGCGTCGTCTTGAGCTCATTGATAATAATAATTTGGCAGTAGGTACCTAAATTATTGCGGTAGGTACTTAATGTCGCTCGGTGTCCAACTTGTAACTTTTTTTAAATATTTTTGGGACAAAATATAACATGGTTTAAAAATTATTGGATTATTATATTCAGGTTTCGCATATACTAAAAACAATGTTGTATAATTGTACCGTTAGATTATAATCTATCTCGCGAGATTGTAAACTGTCGAAAGATTGTGAACCGTAGCATACTGATTACAATTTTATTTAATAATTTATTTAACACTTTAAGCACAAAAAAGTACCGAGGCGGACTTAATGCCATAGGCATTTTCTACCAGTCAACCTTTGGGTGATGCAGAGACAAGCAGTGGTAGGTGTATTTCTGAAAATAATTTTAATTAATACTAATATCAGCTACAAGGAAATATAAAATACTAAAAATAAATATCAAAAATTTAAATTAATGTAAATAGACATTTTTACGAATATACTAACATAAAACACAAACAATGGGGAAAACATTACCGTTGTGACGAAACTGCCAGCTTCTTCCGAATGTACTAGCGGACTTTAATTTTAAAAGATAAGCGATTGGTTGCCATCCTGATTTCATCGCAGGCTCCTGTTATGGTTGGCACAAATATACTGAAAGTGGGCAGCAAGGTAACTAGGGGAAGTGAGAGAAACAAGAAAAGAAAACAAGGTGGTTAGCGCCCTTTGCTCCCTACGCTGACGTATGGGCAACCACTTAAGAAGAGTCCGGTGCTCGGAGACATGATCATATTTACGCAAATTGAAAACGAATCGAATGCAGTTATTTAGAAGACGGTCAAGTTTGTCGAGGAGATCCGCATTCAGGTCAAAGTAACACACATCACCATAATTGATGATAGGAAAAATTAAGGACTCTACAAGCATTGTTTTCGTATTTGAGGGTAAAAAGTTTATCAAATCAATCAATTTTAAGCATTATTTTTCGGTAGATTATAATCTATCGAAGTGAAACCGTCAAATTGTGAAATGGCATGCGACGGATCGCACCTCGCGCGCTTATGTTAGTCTAGTGGTGTGACCGTCGGACTGCCAAGTCATAGGTTTCTAGTTCGAACCCAAGACACGCACCTCTGATTTTTCGGATTCATGTGCGTATTGTATAATTATCACTTGCTTCGTTGAAGGAAAACATCGTGAGACTGTCTTAAATTATAATATACTAGCTGTTGCCGGCGAACTTGGCCCGCGTGAAAATTGCAACATTTTTCATTGACGTTCCTCTCCTATTGGTTGTAGCGTGGTGCTATATAGCCTATAGCCTTCCTCGATAAATGGGCTATCCAACACTAAAACAATTTTTCAAATCGAACCAGTAGTTCCCGACATTAGCGCGTTCAACCAAACAAACTCTTCAGCTTCATAATATTAGTATAGATTTATAGATTGGACGTTGAAAAATAACTGATTCTCAGTCTAGTTTGACTTAATTACTTGATTCTTCATTCTCGAAGTGTGAAACACTTAAAACTATCATCAATTACCGCTGAATGTTTACATTACGACAATGTTACAAAACACTGATATATTTACAACATGACATACATTGGTAATGCCAAGTTTTTTTACGTTAAATACCTGTTGAATAATAATAGACGGATATTAGTTTTATGTGACTCAAAATTGTCTTACTTTTCTGGATGTAATAGTATCTTCTTCCAAGCCTAGATGACGACATACTGATTAGGTGAGTTTATACCAAAGAGATTTAAAATGTCAACCATAGAGAAGCTATTAGAAAAAATTACATGAAAAACTGTATTTCTGTTCTTATCGTGTGGTTAGTGCCTAACCTGGTGTCAGAGTTTTTATGCCGCCTACGGGCCTCTGACTTGGCTTTACATGCCGTCGAGAAATATCTCTCAGGCATGCTCGTTTCCTCACGATGTTTTCCTTCACCGAAGCAAGTGATAATTATACAATACGCACATGAATCCGAAAAATCAGAGGTGCGTGTCTTGGGTTCAAACTCGAGACCTGTGACTTGGCAGTCCGATGGTGACACCACTAGGCTTTTAATAATATAACTTCACTTCTGTGTACAGAGGGTCAGGTAGACGTGTACCTCGGGGGTCAGGTGCGGGTCCCCGGCCACCGTAGGCGCGGGCCTGTGGACGGCGAGTTATGGGCTAGCCCGCCGTCCGGCCGTCTTATGACGACAGGCCGTGTCGACGGCGCGTTCGTGTTCCACGCGCGCCTCAAAGAGATGTCAGCAACCACGTAGGGGTCCGCACGGGCCGATGCCTGCCAGGGCTGCGGGACTGTTCGAAAGAGATACCGCGGCCCTGGAACACAAAGGGCAAAGAAGGGACATGGATGGGTTTTAGTCAGTACAAGTCTGACACTCCCTTCCGCTCCGCCCAGAGCGGGGGGGGGTCATTTGATGAATTCCCATCCTAAAAAAAAAAATAAAAAAAAGGTAGACGTGTACCTAAGGAGTAATTGGGCATGCCCCACATGTTACCAGCCTTCCGGGATTACAGGTGTGATGGGACTGGTCATCTCTTAGCTGCCACGGTTTATTCTAATTGCTTTATTTTTTCATTGTTGTCTTTGACTTTTGCTCTGGACGCTCTTAACGTGCACGTCTTTCTACATCGTTCTCACATATATGTAACAATATTTTGATTTAAAAGAGTGTCCATGGAGTTTCTTGCCCATTCTTCTCCATAGAGATCTACGCTTTGGAATGTGCAACTACAGTACTTTCTCAAGTTATTATGCCTTGTGACTGTGACTGTAGCTTCGCTTTTTTTTGTTTTATTTAATATTCAAAAGTGCCTGTGATGGTCTAATTGAAATAAATGCTTTAAGTTTGATGTGATGTTATGTTATGATTCGGTTGACTTTGTTGCTGGAGTTTAGAGTTCTTTGTGATCAAGACTCATTTATTCATGAACAATAAATTGTATCTGAAATTACATAGAAAATTAAAATTACATAAAGAGAAAAGAGTAAAACAAAAACACGTTAAAATGTTACAACAATTCATAATTACATCAATCAAAAAAATCAAATACAACATACGAATTTCGTTATAGATCTTCAACAGCTTGTATAACGGGCTGGTGTCCGCAACTCCACGTCAAAGCGCGTATTTTGCGTGTGGCTTCAACAGCTTATAGACACTTATTCAACAGGAAACTTTGTAGTTGCTTTTTAAAGGAGCTTGAGTAGATAGCGCTTTTTATATGTAGAGGCAACTTATTAAACAATACAGGGTGTAAACAGACCCTTCACGAAGCCGTCAACCAAGCATTCTGTACATCAAACTAAGTAACTCTACGCAAAAATTATTGCTGGGAAACAACTTTTTTTTTGGGGTGAAAAATCACGTTTTAAGGTAGGACTCGATGGAAAGCACTCAAAGCATTGTGCTGATGGATGCATTGAATAGTACGGGGGTCGTGGAGGTGTGTAAAGTAAAAATCTTAAATTAAAAACATGTATTTAAAAAAAAAACTTGTGAAATGTTGTAACTTTGACCCCCATTATCTCCGTAACTAGAAGGTTTCCAGGTATGGTCTAGAACAAAAAAAATATCGCAAAGACGGGGAGAACAAGTGCCTTTCGGTTATGTTAAGGGTCTATTTACACCCTTTATAACCGATTGGTATCTGGGATTGTGTCTCACAATATTCAAATTAGGCTGTACCTTGTAACGCGTAATGTCTTGTCTCCGTATGCCTTCTCTAGTCTGTCGTTCTTCTGCTGTCTCATCTCGTAGGTATACCTTACACATTGGTACAGAATGATTTATCCCTTGAAACTTATGTATGCCGAATTATGCTGTTCATTTGTTAAAATCTACACGCAGACTACACAAGATCAATCTTTTCCTAATTTTTATTATACTTTTGCCCACAATATATCTGTTAGTAAGATTTTTGGCAAAACTTTCCAGAAATGTTAAAACATATTACATAAACATTCTTTTAGAAGTACCAGGAGTCCATAAATTAGTAAGTGTTTAGATGTACTGTTCAGTAAAGAGAATAAAGTATCAGGCAATGTATCTGTAGAAAATACACGCATGTTTCTGTATAATCAGAATACTTTCATAAGGAATGCACGCGTTATTACAACATTTCACTCGGTTACCAAAAAAATCACACGCAATTATTCAAACAAACACTACATATTTACGTAATATAGCGTCAATCAATGAAAAAAATTCAAAACAAAACCGCACTGCACTAAATCAACCGCAAACATATACGTATATTACGAATAGTTTATTCTTTACAGTATTTCAGCCAACAGTCGGTGGGACATCGCCGGGGCAGGCGGACATGACAACACCCGGCCGCCATGTTTAATTTCTTCAAGAGGAAAGGCGGGAAACCCGAGGCCGCGCCGGCAACGGCCGACGACGCCCGAAAGTTCCCGAACCCCGACCATACAAAATTAACATCAGTTACCGCGCGCGCGCAACGAAACGACACTGAGCACGAAAAATTCAACACAATACGCAAAGATGTAGTGAATTTACTGTTACCTGAAACTGATTATAATAACCAGAAAACTGGCGTCGGTGCTATACTGCAGATTATGGCGGGGAAGAGGAAGAGGGGTAAGCGGCGGAACGTACGTACTGAGTCGTGTCGAATAAGCCCCTTGAAAGAGACAAATGTATTGCAAAGGAGCAACTCCGATCGGAAGGCGAATGACGTCGTCGTTCCCACACAAGCCAAAAATAATTCAGACGATGCGGACTTCGTCAAAGCTTTGGTACTGCAGAAATATTCTAAGAGCAACGAAAACAAGGAACACGTGTCATTAGTGTACGTTAACGAACCAGATTTGGAAGAAAAAAAACATGCGGAGGCATTACTACGGGAGATCGCGCGCACTATAGACTGTACCGTCGACAAATTAAATGAAAGCAAACAAATGGGAGGTACTGACAGCAAGATTGATAAGAGTGAGCCTCTATACGAAAGTATCGACGAACGAAATTTAAATTATAGAAATGAATTGAAAGGTGAATTAGATAAACTATTAAACACAGATGGAGATAATAATAGTTTGGAACCTGAAGGTGATTCACCGGGCATATCGAAGAAATCTAACTTGAAGCCTCCGAAATCTGACAATGAAGGATGTTCCGATGACGACAGATCTGACTGTGGAAAGAAAAGAGTCACATTCAGAAAGCACATAGTCTTCGATGATGGAGAGCAACAAACTGACGAAGAAGTTGGCTCCTCCTTCGAATCTCTTTCCTCGGAAGACGAGGAATTCCTCGAAGATGCTGACGACATTATCTTCGCTGATAATACAACAGTTATCAACGTAAATGATTGTGAAAATGACAATGAAGCAGTGACTATCAAAGTTGAAAGTCCTGAGACTTTAAAAAGAATCTCTAGTGATAACAGTGACAGTGGTTTTATAGAAATAGGAGATAAGAGTGAAGTGACTGATAAACTAGAGGAGTGTGAGGAGAGTGAGAGTGAGAGTGAAGAAGAAGTGAGTGGCAGTGAGACTGAAGAAGAGATTATAGAGGAGATTATAGAAGAAGAAATCAGTATCTGTGAGCCGTTCCATGAAACTGAAGAGAAACCTTTGGATGAGCAGTAAGTAGTTTATTTATTTTTATTGGTTGTTCTGGAAAAAGTTACTTTGTTGTGGAGTCCGGACAGCCAGTTTCTGATACTGTTAGCCTGTGTCATCCCACTGCTGGGCAGAGGCCTCTCTCCATGACTTGATAAATTCTTCGATCCAGGGCCAATGTGGACCACTGGTCGTTAGTTTTGTCCAGCTCGTCCCGCCATCTCCTGCTAGGTCTACCGCGTCGCCTTCTGGCTGAATCAGGACTCCACATCGTAGCGATGTTGGCCCACAGCTCGTTTAAATACAAAATCAAAGCATTTATTTCAAGTAGGCCAGTTACAGGCACTTTTGAATTGTCGAAACAAAGACAACAATGAAAAGTAGCTACAGTCCCAGTCACAAGGCATAAAAACTGTGAAAGTACTATAGTTGCCCATTCCCTAACGTAGATCTCTATGGGGAAGAACGAGCAAGAAACTCCATGGACACTCTTTTAAATCAGAATACTTTTACAATACCTTGGTTACATCATTTATGTTGAGATGGTACATTATGTGAGAACGATGTAGCATGATGTATACGTTAAAAGTGTCCATAGTAAAAACAATTAAAAAATAAAATTATTAATTCAAATAAGCCGTGGCAACCAAGAGATGACCAGTCACAACTGACAGCGCCCGTTCACGAACATGACGCATGTATCGGCACCATTCAACTCAACCATTAAGGGAACTAAATGATCCGACACACGCGCCACCATCAGCGAGACATTTGAGTGAGCATGGCATACTCCTAACCGCCAGACCACATTCAAAACAAGATCCGAGTGAATGGACAGGCAGTTGATTCATGAAAAATACTAGTACTTAGTTGCATAGCTTAGACTCGAAGTCGACTCCAACATATTTGGAAAGGGAAGGCAGAAATTCCAAAGCGAACGCTGTTTTCTAAAACAATATGAACGTGGATTCACAAAATTCCATCGTCCGAATTACGAAGTGATGTTTAAATAATACCGTTTAGAAGGAGGAGCTCGAGGCTAAATAAGAACGGTTCGATCTTTTTACCTAGGTTGGTCCGTGGATGGGTGACCACCCAATAAATACCGAGTTTGCTCCGTAACTCGGAAAGCACGTGAAGCCGTTGGTCTCGGCTGTCATTTGTAGATCTTTGACAGTCGTTACAGTTGACCAGTGGTCCGAAAGTATGACAACCAGTCTTAGTCATGGGTATCGTATTGCCCAGTACTAACTGGATAGGCAGTCGCTCCATGTAAAATACTGGTATTCAGCTGCATCCGGTTAGACTGGAAGCCGACTCCAACATAGTTGGGAAAAAGGCTAGGCAGATGATGAGTGAAGCCGAAGGAAAAAGCATCTCACACGAAGAAGCAAGGTAGATTGATCAACACGCTTGCTCACGCGCGTTGGCGATCAGACACTTTGTTGCGACATTTTTCTTTGTCATTTCATTTTCATTTATTTTTCTTTTGTTGACTCATACAAATTGCGTGATACTATGAAACAGCTGATTTGTTCTATTTTTCTAGTATTTTTGAGTAGATTTCTGACTTTATAATACTATTTTTATACCCTCGTTCGTGTAGTAGATGCTCTAATGGGTGTATTAGTACCCTTAACGAAGCCGAAAGGCACTTGTTCTCCCCGTCATTGCGATCATTTTTTTGTTCTAGACTATACCTGGGAACCTTCTAGTTACGGAGATATTGGGGGTCAAAGTTGCAACTTTTTCACAACTTAAAAAAATACAAATTTCAATGTTATAAGTTTACTCTCAGCGACCCCAGTACTTTTCAATGCATCCATCAGCACAGTGTTTTGAATGCGTTACATTGAGTCCTACGGTAAAACGTGATTTTTCACCCCCAAATAAAGTCGTTTTCCAGCAATATTTTTTGCGTAGAGTTAGTTGACTCCTTCATGTAGGACCTTGTATACGGTACTTTTTACAAAAAACATTTTTCTTAATTTGTCTGTCTGTGTGTCTGTCTCTGTCTGTCTGTTTGTTCCGGCTAATTTCCGAAACGGCTGGACCGATTTTGACAAGAATTTTAATGGCAAATGTGTTTTTTTTAAATAAACGATTTTAATGTTATTAATACCTCCAAGACCCCAGTAATATTAAATGAATCCATCAGCACAATGTTTTGAGTGCGTTACATTGAGACCTACAAAGTGATACGTGATTTTACACCCCAAAAATAAATTATTTCCCAACAACAATTTTCATACTCAGTTTTATGTACAGAATGCATGGTTGACGGCTTCGTTAAGGGTCCGTTTACACCCTGTATGGAAAATACTGGTATACGGCTGCGTTCATGTAGAGAGGAAGCCGACCCCAACATAGCTGAGAAAGGCTGAACAGATGATGATGGTGATATTAGACTACTGGTACAAGCACTACTTTATAGAATAGGCTTCCGTCCTTCCAGGTTCGATTACCAGGTTGATCATAATGTTACTGGGGTCTTCCATCATGGTTAACATCACTGCAGTGTGGGTGATGAAGCTTCACAGGACGTCTAGCTCCGTCTCTTTCACGCACTGAAGTCATCATCATCATCATTTCAGCCGAAAGACGTCCACTGCTGGACATAGGCCTCCCCCAAGTGTCGCCACATTGACCGGTCCCGTGCGACTCGCATCCAGCGGATCTCTGCAACCTTCACCAGGTCATCTGTTCATCTAGTGGGAGGCCCTTAAAACGCAACGTCTTCCGTTTCGCGGTCGCCACTCCAGAACTTTTCGGCTCCATCGGCTATCTGTTCTGCGAGCAATGTGCCCTGCCCACTGCCACTTAAGTTTGGCAATTCTTCGGGCTACGTCGGTAACCTTGGTTCTCTTCACACTGAAGTAATCAAAACAATTCTGCTTTAGGAGGTCCATAGCAGGTGGTCAGATTTTCAAACCAAAACGATTTCTGTATCAAAATCAAAGCTATACTTCAAGCTAGCAATTCTTCAACTTCGTGCAACTTATTGCAGTAAAGACATCATCAGGCGTTCTTTGTGCTAGTTTATTAGTTTTAAGTCTACCTACGTATTTTATTGTATTGTCTTTGTTCTTCGGAATACATACACATTTTGAAGGAACCAAGGTTACCGACGTAGCCCGAAGAATTGCCAGTAGGCAGGGCACATTGCTCGCAGAACGGATGGCCGATGGGGCCGAAAAGTTCTGGAGTGGCGACCGCGAACCGGAAGAAGTTGCACTAGGTGGACCGATGACCTGGTGAAGGTTGCAGGGATCCGCTGGATGCAAGTCGCAAGGGACCGGTCAATGTGGCGACACTTGGGGGAGGCCTATGTCCAGCAGTGGACATCTTTCGGCTGAAATGATGATGATGATACGCATTTTACAGCTCAAATTTTTTATTTTCTGCCAAATCTCATATCTGAACAGCAGGCCACCTGATATTGTAACATTTAATAGCTTTTTTTTCGATAATAACAGCCGCTGGGGTCGATCTTTAGGATACCGTGCTTGCCTAGGTCGGTCCGTGGATGGCTGACCAGCCATTATATGCCAAGTTACCTCCGTGCCTCGGAAAGTACGTTAAGCCGTTGGTCCCGGCTGTCATTTGTAGATCTTTAACAGTCGTCACAGGTGACCAGTGGCCCGAAAGTATGACAACCAGTCTTACCAAGTATTACTATAGTACTAACTGGGTTATGGAGGTCAGATAGGCAGTCGCTCCATGTAAAATACTGGTATTCAGCTGCATACGGTTCGACTGAAAGCCGACCCCAACATAGAAAAAGGCTAGGCAGATGATGATGAATTGCTGTTTTCTCAAAACATCATAACGACATTTTGCAAGTACTGCATATGTCTAACCCTTCGGGAATAACAGGCATGATGTTTAATGTTATTTATTTATAAATAAAAGTCGATATTAATATCGTATGTCGCATGGTTTCATCTTGGCCGCATCGTGACATTAGTATTTAAATGTCAAACGTTAAAATGGTAGATAAATAATGATTGCAAGTGGCGAAATGCATCGTTGGTTTAGTGGTTAGAAGCGTGGCTGCTGAGCTTAGGGTGTTGGCTTTGATTCCTGGGTGAGGCAGTGCTATTGGCTTTTTTTGTTACAAAGGTAATTCTCTTAACGTGTAGTCCTGGTTTGTGACTGGTAGGTAAATGGTATTAGGCTCGCCCCATTTTCGTCCCCAAAATGGAACTTAATGACATAACAGCCTGCTACTAAGAATTTTTTCTAATTACAAAATCATCATCAGCCAACTGCTTTTTACTGAATGCATATGAAAGTACTTATAACAGAAAATCGTTATTTTTAATTTTTGTCTGTCTATCTGTTTGTTCTGACTAATCTACGAAACGGCTGGACTGATTTTGACGGAACTTTACAGACAGATAGCTGATGTTATAAGAAGTAACTTAGAATACTTTTATTTTAGGATAAGAATTAGGGTTCGTGCAAAAATATTAAAACCTTTGAAATTGTTAACAAAATCGAATTCGAATATGGAAGTATTTTTTTTTTAATAATTTCACGCGGCTGAAAGTCGCGAAATATATACGGCACTTATAACAAAACCACACTTTGTTTTCAATTTTGGTCTGTCTTTCTGTTTGTTTGTCCCGGCTAATTTCCGAAACGGCTGGACCGATTTTTACACGACTTTTACAGCTGATGTTATAAGAAGTAACTTAGCCTACTTTTATATTAGAAAAATAATTAGGGTTAATTGCAAAAAAAAATTAAAACACTTGAAATTGTTAACAAAATCGGATTCTAATAGGGAAATCACATACAACATTAGTTTTAGTATATGCGAAACCTGATACACGTGTCTAGTATTTTTATGTAAAGAATCTATGTAGAAAATTTCAAAACTGTATCATGAAAAATCACAAAGTTATAAGCTTGTTCTGTTACCTAGTTGTCCGCACAAAAACGCGGTCACCACGCAGCGCGCGCCAATAATTTGGCAGTAGGTACCTAAATTATTGCGATAGGTACTGAAAGTCGCTCGGTATCCAACTTTTAACTTTTTTAAATGTTTTTGGGAAAAAATATAACATGGTTTAAAAATTATTGGAATCGATTCAGTTACTTATTCTGAACAACCTATATTCAGGTTTCGCATATACTAAAAATAGTGTTGTATTTAAAATAATTTCACGCGGAAGAGTTTGTAATCGCGAGCCAGCAATAATACTTTAAACTGATCCATTAATTACACAAACTACTGCAAAACAAGGAAAAGTACGCCTCCAAATAAACATAGAAATCTTAAACGCAATTTATGATCTGCGTTGAGAAAACTTGGCTGAATAACACATGTTCGTACGCACTTAAATTTTTAAAAGTAATACGCATATCAAAAAGCATGTTTGGATGTATGTCAATATTGATTTACGAAGACTCGTGTGCACCTCGTGTGTCACGATATTATTTAAAAGGCGAAGAAAATCAGCATGTCCAAAGATTCGAAGACATGTGACATCTACCAACAGCTATCCCCTTCTTCTTCATAGCGTGTCGATGGCAATCTAAATTGTATCAGCCCAAAACTGAGCTACTAGTTTGGCGCTTTCGGTAGCGTCCATCAGTTCCTGTAGTGAACAAACAACAGGACACGCAGGACACGATATTAAGTGCCCCATCGTTTGTAGAGCAGCACCACATTTACACTCCAGTCATTAATGAATCTCCACCTGAGCAGATTTTCCTTGCTGCGACCAACCTGGGTCCGGAGTCTATTTAAAGACTTCCAGGTCAGCCATGGCCACTCATGTCCAGGTGGGAGATTTTCAGCAGGTGGAACGAATGGGTTAGGTAAGGATGCACTACCTCGCCACAGCTTTAGTCTTTCCGTAGACCGCTCGCCAGTGAGTGGGGCGACACACTTCAGAAAGCTGTTTCGGCTTTTCAGCCTTTGCGACACGAGGGTGTTTAGATGTAAAGGGTGTCGTGTGTCTGAAATCATTTTGGCTCTTTCACTAGAGCTCGCCACTGTTCTGCGAACTTCTGGTGGCGCTATTCCTGCCAGTGGGTACAGCATCTGTACCGGGATTGGTTTAAGGCAACCAGTGATAACGTTTCATACTTAAGTAATAACTTTCGACTAGAATACTCCTTCGAATAGACTTCGTTTCGTCTATGACCAGTGTTATAGACGAAAGTCGAAAGTAGTTCATGTTCAAGTCGCATGTAAAAGGGGCGACCCCATTATCGAAAGTCTATGACCCCCTGACAAAAGTCTATGACCAGTGTGTGTTGCCAGATTACATACGGGACCGAAACGTGGTCGCTCACAATGGGCCTTATCAGAAGGCTTAAAGTCACCCAAAGGGCAATGTAGAGGGCTATGCTCGGAGTTTCCTTGCGTGATCGAATCAGAAATGAGGACATCCGCAAGAGAACCAAGGTTACCGACGTAGCCCGAAGAATAGACATACTTAAGTGGCAGTGGGTAGGGCACATTGCTCGCAGAACGGATGGCCGATGGGGACGTTGCGTTGGAAGGCCTCCCACTAGGTGAACCGATGACCTGGTGAAGGTTGCGGAGATCTGCTGGATACGAGACGCACCGGACCGGTCAATGTGACGATACTTGGGGGAGGCCTATGTCCAGACGTCAATCGACTGTAATGATGATGATGATGAAATCCTGACTCCTCCGGGATGATATCGAGTCTTTTGGCTCGAAAAATCAATAACACTTTGCCTGACCTAGCAATCAAACCCAAGACCTCACACTTAACAAAATCCTTAAATCCCCAGCACGCGTAGCATGACCACCGAAGAACCGGGTTTTGTCAACGGAAGAATCGACAAAATGACAGATTTCTTTTGTTGATATGTTATTTTACCTCTTTTTTTTGTTTTGCACTTTCGTTTAGTCACTCTAGTTTATTCTATTTTTTTTTTGTATGCAGATCTGTTTCTCTGTTTCTCATATTTAAATATCTATTCACCACCACCCTTGACACAAAATATAAAACTGCTTCACATCCGTAACCTCACTAATTCAGGTCCAGTTGAAAACCAGCGTCGGGCACTAGTTGTCCGGCATTTTGCTGAACTGGGACTATTTGGCGCAGCCGTGAGGCACACAGTGTCGCACTATTTCATATTTTTTTTTATTTTGTTTAAGTTTTTTTTAAATTTTTGTTTTTTATTTGTTATTTTTTTTTATACTGTGTGCACTTGTGATTTGGCACATGCCACAAGTTGTGGCATGTGCCAAATAAATGTATTTTCTTTCTTTCTTTCATTTTGTCGATTCTTCCGTCGACAAATTCCGTTTCTACGGTGGACAAGCTACGCGTGCAGACGAACGATGTAGTTTTCAAAATTAATAGAAACATTGTTTTCTTTCTTGGAATATGTTTGTGTTGACTGTTGGTCTAGTGGTCGCAAGCAGGACTGCTGAGTATGAGGTCCTGGGATCGATTCCCGGGTCGGGCAAAGAGTCATTGGGTTTTTCCTTTAGGAATCTCTCAGTAGCAGCTACGGAGTCTAGATTTGCACCCGGTTGATGGCAAAAGGATCGCCCTCTATTACATGGATCAAGCTCAAACTCAAACTCAAAGCATTTATTGCAATTAGACCATCACAAGCACTTTTGAATGTCAAATAAAACAAAAAAAAAAACGCAGCTACAGTCACAGTCACAAGGCATAATAACTTGAGAAAGTACTGTAGTTGCACATTCCAAAGCGTAGATCTCTATAGAGAAGAATGGGCAAAAAACTCCATGGACACTCTTTTAAATCAAAATATTCTTATTTGTTTCTTCGATCTTAAACGTAACTGGTGAAACGTGGGTGTACTATTAGGTACACCTCTGCCTAACCCTTCGAGGATTACAAGCGTGATGTTAGGCTATGTTGTAAATATGTTTTTAAATAATTCCCTATACACCACTATTTTTTTAATTAGTACAAAAAAAATGGAGCTCTATCCGTACCCGTTACTGATCATATTTGTGTACCTATTCAAAAGTTAAAAAAACGAAATCCCAAAATTGTCCACGAAAATTTGTCATAACTGGTAAATTCATAATTGAATCAATCATTCATAACTATTACCACTAGAAAATACTACGCGCAGTGCTTTCCCATTCCTGTCGCCATTCATAGGTCCCGGCAAACTATATTTCCATAAATTAGTGACATTTTGGAATATAAACAAACGCTTAAATCTTTGCTGTTTATGAATATTATTTATTGAGACTTTACATATATAATAACAAGATCTTCTATAATAAGCCCTTTAAGTATTTGTACTAATAAAAAAATAGTGTTGTATGCTAGGGAAACACTGTTTCATCTGAACCAACATCAAACATATGCTTCTCTGTGAGTGCTAGCATATGTCCTCTATTGAACGTGATCGTAGACTAAACAAAATAACAGTTAGCGTGGAAAACGTCCTTTCAAAAAATTGCTTGGAGAACACTTAACACTTGGAGAACACCCACAGCCGAAAGACGTCCACTGCTGGACATAGGCCTCCCCCAAGTGTCGCCACATTGACCGGTCCCGTGCGTCTCGCATCCAGCGGATCCCTGCAACCTTCACCAGGTTTTCGGTCCACCTAGTGGGAGGCCTTCCAACGCAGCGTCTTCCGGTTCGCGGTCACACTTGGGTACTGCCTAGATATTACTAAGTCGGTGCCTAGTTGTCAAGTCCGCTTTATTTATGTACTAGCTGACCCCGTGACATTTATACGCGTGACATTATTATAAAAATGTTACTTCCTTATTACTTTAATTATGGTACAAATTATAAACTAATTTATTTCTATCTATTATGTACATTATATACAGACTAAAAAGAACTACAGTAATGATAAAAATAAGACTAAAAGTAAGAAAATATAAACATCTAAACAACGACGACAATAGGACACTTAGGCGTCAAAGTATTCCTCCGCATCGCTTCCTTATTTGAATCGGATTTTGTTAACAATTTCAAGGGTTTTATTTTTTTTGTACGGGACCCTAATCCTTTTTCTAAAATAAAAGTAAACTAAGTTACTACTTATCACATTTGCCAGTAAGAGTCTTGTCAAAATCGGTCCAGCCGTTTCGGAAATTAGCCGGAACAAACAGAGAGACAGGGACCGACACACAGACAGACAAATTAACAAAAATGTTTTTTGTTGTTGTTTTTGTTATCGTGTAGTTAGTGCCTAACCTGGTGTCAGAGTTTTTATGCCGCCCATGGGCCTCTGACTTGGCTTTACATGCCGTCAAGAAATATCTCTCAGACATGCTGGTTTCCTCACGATGTTTTCCTTCACCGAAAAGCAAGTGATAATTATACTATACGCACATGAATCCGAAAAATGTGAAAAAATATTAAATGTGTTTTTTGTGAAAAGTACCGTATACAAGGCCCTTCATGAAGCCATCAACTAACTCTACGCAAAATATATTGCTGAGAAACGACTTTTTTTTTGGGGTGAAAAATCACGTTTTACGGTAGGACTCAATGTAACGCATTCAAAACACTGTGCTGATGGATGCATTGTTAAGTACTGGGGTCGCGGAGAGTAAACTTGTAACATTGAAATTTGTATTTTTTTAAGTTGTGAAAAAGTTGGAACTTTGACCCCCAATATCTCCGTAACTAGAAGGTTCCCAAGTATGATCTAGACTCTAGAACAAAAAAAGATCGCAATGACGGGGAGAACAAGTACCTTTTGATTTCTTTAAGGGTATTTATGAAAAGGTTACATGAATAATTGATTATATCAGCTACTAGCTGTTGCCCGCGACTTTCGTCCGCGTGAAATTTTAGCCTATAACCTTCCTCGATAAATGGGCTATCCAATTCTAAAAGAATTTTTCAAATCGAACCAGTAGTTCCTGAGATTGGCGCGTTCAAGCAAACAAACAAACAAACTCTTCAGCTTTATAATATTAGTATAGATTTATTTCAGTAATCATGTTTTTAAATGTACGCAAAGTTCTTGAATGTTTATCGAAAAGCTCAAATTGATCCGGTAACCTTGCTGGCGACGGCGCTTCGAAAGCAAATTATTTTTACTAAGAATCAGGAAGATATAGAATTCAAACACAATTTTCTGGAAATGTTTTCATGTTCTTGGCAAAATGTTGATTAGTAATAAATACCATTGGCGTTTTCCTTTAACTCAACCCATACATTTGCCTACCCTTTTCCCAACTATGTTGGGGTCGGCTTCCAGTCTAACCGGATACAGCTGAATACCAGTATTTTATATGGAGCGACTGCCTATCTGACCTCCACAACCCAGTTAAATAGGTCACCCCCCAGACCCTTGTTCAAGGGAGGTCGTGATGCTGAGCCAGTAGTTTTAAACCAGCCTCTGAATAATCTCACTCAGATCCAGGCTGTCCCTTTGCTGCTCTCCCCTGCGTCGCCCTAAGCCGAGGCTCGTACCCAGGGCCCAGTGCGGGTTGGTTGATGTCACATGTCTTTGTATTTTTGGTTCTAGGACATGCCGGTTTCCTCACGATGTTTTGCTTCACCGTTTTGAGAGCAGTGGTGATCTTGCTTATCATGCTCCATCATCATCTTGCTTCCCTTGTCCCATGTTACTATCCGTTTATTATTTTCTATCAACCATAAATACTTACCCTGTTCAACGCTATCGTCTGTCATGCTAACATTTTCCTAGCTATGTTGGAATCAGCTCACAGTCTTACCAAATGCAGCTGAAAATCAATATTTTACATGGAGCGACTGCATATCTGACGTCCGCAACACACTTATTGGGTAACATATTAACCCTCCGACTGTAGTAACAAAAATTTTGGCTATTATTAGTACGGTACAGGTAATTTTAATTAGTAAATTTGACTTTCAAACTTACCCTGCCTGATTTTGGAAGTCAATGTAAAATTTACAGAAAAGCACTACTTGTTTTAGGACAATCACCTTTCACGGTTCAAAAAATGTGATGTTACAATATGTACAGTATCAAATAACTACATATTGTGAACAAATTGCAGACTTAAACACAGTATATTTATTTTCGCGCGTATTTTTGACGTTTCAAGGTCGCCATATTGGCGTTTGACGCACGTAATGAGTCATGCGTGTTCTAAATTTGAAACAAAGAAAGTTTACAGAGTTCGTTGTAGTGAAATATTTTGTTTTAAAAGTGATTATAGGTTAATGAGTTTAGACAAATAAATAGTCAGTAGGTGACCTTATAAACGCGATATTGCTGATATTCTTTGTTAAAAATACCAAGGCGTCATCTCAGGCGTAGTTATTTTGAGCTCTTTGGTTTAAATGTGATAGTCGTGTTCAGTCACAACAGCGAGTTTTGTTTGTAAAAGATATCGCTGAAACGTCGTCAATCTTCTAATGCTCTAGTTCGGCCTAGAATATATATAATATTATCTTCATAAATAAAGCTCTCGAAGCAAAGATATTACGAAACAAGCTTTCTTGATTTGTTAGTCGTAAAAATGTCCGCAATAAGAATATTAAAATGAAATGTTTATGTTTTATAATAAACAGAGATTTGTTAGAAAAATATACCTAAAGAAAATTTTGCTCAGGAAGTGGTGGACACTTTAAGTATTTGTCTTTATTTTAGAATGAATGAATGAATGCATTTATTTGTCAGAATATTGTACAAACACAGATATAGATAGACCTAGATAACGCGAAAGCAACTACTTCGCGTGCCATATTATTATGTAGCTTACGTGCAAAAATCGTAAGTGGCCAATTTCGAACTCAGTCTGCATCGGAGCATAGCGCTAGTCGGACGTCAGTGGGCGTCATGGCGGGGGGTAGGACGAGGGGGGCGCCGTCCGCGGCGGCGTCTTTGAATCGATTTGATTTTCCCATCACTAAATAGTGCTTGTGACGTCATAATAGGTAGTCAAAAAATGGCACGCTTGGTTTTCATACAGATCGTGATACTTGCGTTATCTAGGTCTATCTATATCTGTGTGTACAAAGCTGTCAGGTTCATAATGTATTAGGATCATAATATTCTGCCGTTTCGTTGCGTACAAATATAGTTAACAAAATTATGGGTCATCACTACATTATAGTCAAATTAATTATTAATCAATAGAATTGGAATTACAAATAAATTAAATAAGTTGAAAAAAAAAGTTAAAGTCAAGGAGATAAAATATGATTAAGCAATAATGTCAAAGTAATGTCCATACTGCGATCGCCAACCCGCCTGCCAAGCGTGGCGATTATGGCAAAACCCCCCTTCTTGGGGGAGGCCTATGTCCAGCAGTGGACTTTTCGGCTGAAATCATGATGAATAATGTCAAATGTTTAAATTTTTCAGTCATAAAATCTTAATTTGAGTAAAGATAAAGATAAAGATTTATTTATTTGTAAACATGTGTAACATAATACATATAAATGCAAATGTGGATGTAATAGTGAAAATCTGTGAGTTTCAACATGTTTTGCCAACTTTGGCGTACAAAATAATTTATAGCCACTAGAAATATAAGACAATTAAGAGAGAAAAAAAAAAAAAAAAAACATAACAAAATTAAAATATAACACAAATAGATTAGAAACTATCATTTAAAAAATCTTTAACATTATAGTAACATTTTTCAGTAAGTAAGTAACTCAGTACTCAGTTTGTTTTCTCAGTAATAACATTTGCTTAAAAGAAAGTTAAATAATTTACATCTAAATGTTCTGGAGCGAGGGTTTTGAAGCCATCAGGTAATTTGTTCTAAACAATAATGGACATGCAGTATACATTATTAGAAAACAGTTTAATTCTACGCCTAGGGACAGTACTTTTCGGATGGGTCTCATACAAGACAAATTCATGTCCGTTTTTATGTACAAAGATACAAATTTCAAAAATATACAACATTAATTTTAGTATATGCGAAACCTGAATATAGTTTGTTCAGAATAAGTAACTGAATCGATTCCAATAATTTTTAAACCATGTTATATTTTTTCCCAAAAATATTTAAAAAAGTTAAAAGTTGAACACCGAGCGACTTTAAGTACCTATCGCAATAGTTTAGGTATCTACTGCCAAATTATTAATTATTATCAATGAGCTCAAGACGACGCTGGAGGCGCGCGCTGCGTGGTGACCACGTTTTTGTGCGGACAACCACGTAACAGAACAAGCTTATAACTTTGTGATTTTTCATGATACAGTTTTGAAATTTTGTACATAGATTCTTTACATAAAAATACTAGACACGTGTTTGAGGTTTCGCATATACTAAAACTAATGTTGTATAGTGCTGGAAGTGGCAATATTTTAAGTTTTTTAATTAGTCGAACACAACTGTACAGTGGTTAGTTTCATTTACTTATATGCGTGGTCGAAGTTATGAAGATAATTATGCTCTTTACGGACCAATGGCTTAACGTTATTTCCATTGCACGGGGAAAATTCGGTATGAAATTGATGGTCACTATTGTGATTACGTAGCACGAAGAATAGCCAAACTGAAGTGGCAGTGGGCAGGGCACATTGCTCGCAGAACGGATGGCCGATGGGGCCGAAAAGTTCTGGAGTGGCGACCGCGAACCGAGAGCGTTGCGTTGGAAGGCCTCCCACTAGGTGGACCGATGACCTGGTGAAGGTTGCATGGGACCGGTCAATGTGGCGACACTTGGGGGAGGCCTATGTCCAGCAGTGGACGTCTTGCGGCTGAAATGATGATGATAATGATGAGCTCCCAAGTAAGGTAAGGAGCATTTTGTCATCAACCGGCCAAAGGCCAGACTCCATACTGCTAATGAACAATTCCCGATGGAATAACCCAATAACACTGCCCGACCTGGAAATTGAACCAAGGACTTCATGCCCAGCAGTAGCGCTTGCGACCACTACACCAACGAGCATTCAACATTGAAACAATACTGTAATATTATACAAAGAAAATCCTTACTAATATTATAAATGCGAAAGTAAGTTTGTTTGTTACCCTTTCACGCCTAAACCACTGAACCTGAAATTGCATATACGCTGTCTGCCAGGTGTACAGAAATGGACATAGCCTTTCATCCCAAAAAAAGTACTTGGGGTTACTATGACGTCATAAGTCATTTATTTCAGAAATTTAGTAAAAACATCACGCTACGACCAATAGGAGCGGAGCATTTATGAAAAAGATTGCAAAAACGGGGAAAATCCAAACGCAGACGAAGTTGCGCGGGTCAGCTAGTAATTAATAATATGTCATCTAATTTCTGTAAATAATAGTAAACAAAAAATAATAATAAAAATGGAATGTCAAAACAAGTTGCTATAAAAATGTCAGTAATAGTATGTCATCTAATTTTAAAATACAATAGTAAAAAATGGAATGTCAAAAATAAAATTTATAATTATTACAAGAGATAATTTATATACTAAATTACAATAAAAACAAAATGAAAAATATACAATATCAATGTTAAGTATAAAAAAATCAAAATAGTAATAATCAACATACCATATAAAGAAATTCCAATGTAGAACAATAATAATATTAAAACAGGAGTAATTCCAGTGTGGGAAAGAGAGACAGCTATACAGGTCGTCTAGCGCCATCTGTTTCTCACACTAGAATTATTCCTGCTTTAAGACGTCATGGTAAGCCACCTGTTCCCGAAGAAAACAACAATAACGTTCTAAAAATAGATAGATGGCGTCACGTGTCTTTCGAATCATGATTGAATTACGAGCATACTACAACCCGAATTGATTGTCAAATTCTAAATTAATGCGAGCGAAGTCGCAGGCAAAAGCTAGTCTAAAATAAACATAGCTTTTATTGAATTGTTAATTTCTCAAAGCGAGTTGTTTTCCTAAAACATTGTATATACTATAAATAAACTATAGTCACGTATTTTACAGGAAACTTTAGTAATAATATAATTTACTGAAGTTTATGTAATTTCTTGTTAGTTTGTTATTGCCGTTATCACCCAGACCTCCCACTTTAGATGACGCACCGAAGTAAATACTGGCAGACATGTCACGGACTGTTTGTCTTCAGCTTCCGTATCTTTATCGTATTCACAAACGCTTCGTTTCTTTGTTTATTTATTTGGCTCTTCAACAATGAGTACACTATTACATATAATACAGTAAAACATTACAAACTTAAGTCTAAGTGCCCCATTACTTAAGAAGAGCACTATATTATGCGCCTAAATATCTAATTAAACAATAAAAAAAGAAGAAATGATTAAAAATACAAATAAAAAAAAAAAAACAACATCAGTATCGATACTATTACGTAAGTTAAGGTAAGGTAAGCCAAACAGAATTAAACTTAATTATTTTTTTAACTTATTATCATTTTGTTGGCATTACGAAAACGAGCGCGAAAACATACGACTTTCCGAATCGATATCGAATCGAAACGTTTGTGAATACGGGGGCTGCAGAGGAGCTCGTGGCTAAATAATAACACCAGTAACCATTAATTTCAAACCGAATTACACCCGTGCCTTGAAAAGCGTGGTAAGCCGTTGGTCCCGGCTGTCATTTTTAGATCTTTGACAGTCGTTACAGGTAGTCAGTGGTCCGAAAGTCTGACATTAATCCTACTAAGGTTTACCGTATTACCTAGTACTAACTGGGTTGTGGAGGTCAGATAGACAGTCGCTCCATGTAAAATACTGGTATTCAGCTGCATCTGGCTAGACTGGTAAGCCGACCACAACATAACAACATACAAAAAAAAAAAAAATTGATTAATTATTTGTTAATAATACATTTAATTGACATTATTTACTCGAACTTGACTTAATTGTATTCAGATTTATTACTAAAAAAAAACTAATTTATTAATTTGTACACCAATTTCATTGGACATAGAGCTCGATTAAAATGTATACATAAGACCTTTACTGTAATACCTGTTTACACAAAAAAAGATTAATTGATTGACTGATACTGATACTGCTAGCCTGCGTCATCCCACTGCTGGGCAGCCTCTCTCCATGACTTCCACATTTGTCAATCCAGAGCCAATGTGGACCACTGGTCGTTAGTTTTGTCCAGCTCGTCCCGCCATCTGCTGCGAGGTCTACCGCGTCGCCTTCTGGCTGTGTCAGGGCTCCACATCGTGGTTATTTTGGCCCACAGCTCGTCAGGCATGCGGCAGACATGGCCAGCCCAGTCCCACTTTAGCTTAGCGGCTTGATTGATTGACATAGTCGGAAAAACGCTAGGCAAATGATGGTTTAAACTAACTTTTTTAGCCAATCTGACAAGCAGGTCGATTGCCCGCATAAAAATTCCATCCTAAATTTACAAAGTAATAACCACAAAGATAACCAGATGAGCGAGGCGTAGATAAATAACTCTAGACTGAAACTCAGGCGTAAACAGGACTAGGCCAGCCTGACTAGATGTTTCAAGTGTGGAGTATTAAATAGTCTAATTTTAGGTCTGCAACAGATGATGATTTTGAAGTATTTTGAATGAAATACATAGCATCTTTCGATATGTTACCACCTAAGGTTATGGCGAATCAGAGTACTTTTAAAATTTAGTAATACTAGTAGGTCGATTTTTGTGATGTGCTTGCATATCTATACATACAAATGATATTTCAATACACTTTCTCGAAAACTGGTTCTTATTGCACTACGATTAGGTTCAACAAGCAATGTATTTCACAGCGTGAATTTTTATTATTTTTCCGCACGCGTGCGGAAATAAAAACTTCCACAGGTAACTATACTCATACTAAATCTAAATGGGTTCAATGACTATCGTCGGCGGTGTTTGTTTTTTTTTAATCTCGGCAAAGAGAGAGAGAGATATGCGTCTTTACGGCGTAAACATTTTTGAAGTATTTAAATTGTGTGTAAATAAAATATCATAAGATAAACTTGATTATTTATAACAAATATTTACTTTTATGAACAAATTAACCTTTATTTCTGTTCTAAATTCAAAAATATTTGATTTTCTATTTTTCATATTAGGCTGTTTAGCAGCATCAGCTTCAGCTTCAACCTGGCGAAAGCAAAGCGCGGAAAAAAAGAAAAATAAATCATAGGGTCCTAATAATTCCTAACAAAAATACTTACCGTTCTAATATTTTATTTCTTCGAAAGTGTATTGAAAAACGTCGTTTGATACGCGTCGAGATTTGTTACTGCAGTTCTCGGCTCCATAACACCCTCGCCTGCAGCTCGGGTGTTAATTCCGCCTCGAATGCAATAACAAAGTTTCCTCACTTATATCAAAATGTACAATATTTTTTCCAGGAGGGTTCCCAACGCTCAGTGTAACCATGTGACAAAAATCCCAACGAGTCACAGAGAAACACAATTGGGTGTGACTCGTTGGGAACCCCCCCCCCCCCCCCCCAAAACGTGCCATTCAACTAACTAGCACCTTTTCTATTTCTTTTCAGGAAAACCCTAGTATCACAAGAATCAAAGTTCCAGTCCCAAGTGGCCTCATTAACAGAGCTAGCTGACAACAGATGCGATGAGGCCGAGAGGGCGAGGGAGCTCCTCTCAGCGTATCGGAAAGAGATTGAGGAAAAGGACCAGGAGATTGAACGTAAGTTTGTTTTTTGACCGACTTCTAAAAGGAGGAGATCATCCTTTCGTCTGTTTTTTTTTGTGTATGCTCAGCGATCAGGGATCCGCTGGATGCGAGTCGCACGGGACCGGTCAATGTGGCGACTTTAAGCCTTCTGATAAGGCCCATTGTGAACGACCACGTTTCGGTTCCGTATGTAATCACTGGCAACACACACTGGTCATAGACCAAACTTAAGTGACAGTGGGCAGGGCACATTGCTCGCAGAACGGATGGCCGTTGGAGCCGAAAAGTTCTGGAGTGGCGACCGCGAACTGGAAGACTTTGCGTTGGAAAGCCTCCCATTAGGTAGACCGATGACCTGGTGAAGGTTGCGGAGGTCCGATGGATGCGGGTCGCACGGGACCGGTCAATGTGGCGACACTTGGGGGAGGCCTATGTCCAGCAGTGGACGTCTTTCGGCTGAAATGATGATGCTCAGCGATATCTTGGCCAATTGTGAACCGATTCGGATGATTCTTTTTGGTTTGGAAGAATATTATTTCGTGGTGGTCCCGTTTAAATTTGGTGCAGATCTGATGCTGATCTTCGGAGATATACAATGGAACTCTTCAATGATAGACAGCAGGACCCTCGTTATTGCTGTAATCGCTTGGATATGTATTGTTCACGCTTGCGACCACCTATACCAACGAGTCAGTACAATACATTTAGATATTAACTCTGAATGAAATTAACTGTAGTGTAACAATTTCGCAACGCTCCTCAGTCGTAGGTGCAGACTTTGTTTCTTCGACTGGCACTTGGCCAAACGTTCCCGACTTTCTTTGAGCTTGCGTGGGTCATTACATTGCATCGTGTGTCATTCCTGACTCAGTTCTTAGTACTCTGATGAGATTTTATTCTTTGTTTACGGACATTCAAGTATATGGCTGACGAAATTGTCTTTCTTTGAATAAATTAACGGTTATTTTTGACGAGGATGTGATTTTTTTTAAGCCACGTATAAACATCGCGAGGCATGCGACGCGAATGGTTCGTCACGCATGCCTCAATCTGAGGCATAAACTCAAACTCGAACTCAAAGTATTTATTTCAATTAGACCATCACAGGCACTTTTGAATGTCAAATAAAACAAAAAAAAGCGAAGCTACAGTCACAGTCACAAGGCATAATAACTTGAGAAAGTACTGTAGTTCCACATTCCAAAGCGTAGATCTCTATGGAGAAACAACGGTACATTTATGCATGCGTCCCGAACGACACATGCTCAAGCTGAGCACGCAAACGACCATGCCGGCTCGCATTGAGGAGGCGTTCGCAACGATCGTATGACACGTATGCTCACGTCCACACAGCCCGAGGCATGCGAGACGAACCATTCGCAACGCACGCCTCGCGATGTCTGTACGCAGCTTAACATTGTTTTGTTCTTAAAAAGGTGAATCTCTTTTCGTGTTTATCTACTGCTGGTGTTTGGTGGGTGCACTATTTAAGTATACCTCTGCCTAACCCTTCGGGGATTACATGCATAGTGTTATGCCTTTATTTATAATAAGCACACCAACAGCACTGTCACCTTCAATTCAAATAAATTAACACCTGAAATCGGCATTTCAGTAACCATCCATTCAAATAACAGGTATGCATGACATTGACATTAAATATAATGAATATTAGAGACACGAAGAAAAAATAAAAGGGAGGGTCCTCTGACCAGACGGGTGTTGTGTCTGATGTGCTACTGCCCGACACAGGAGTGTCGGGCAGTAGTAAAGTTATCAGCGATTTAAGACTATATAGGAATATAGTCTTAAATCGCTGATAACTTTACTTGCGCGATGTAGGATTTAGGTATATTTCGATGTTTAGTTCTTCATTTGTGTCATAGATGGCGCTGTAGTACTTTGTTGTTCTATGTTGCTGTAGTACTCTTTGTAGTGGACTTAAATCCAGAACACTACTAAAACAAAACCACAGTATAAATATATACAGTATTGTGACTCGGCCCTGTCCTTGAAATAATTACCTACAGCCGGGCGGTACGTTCGCAAGGGACAGGGCTGCCGCGCTTTCTGTATTTTAATTTCATCTACTTAGTTGATTTTCTTTTTAGTTTTGTGATTGTAAATATTATGTGTTTTATTTTAAAAAAATAAGTTAGTTGTGAACGAATTAAGAAGTGTTCAATAAAAAATACAAGTTGTGTCTTTTGATTAGTAGATTTAATAAAAATTATAAATTCAAGACATTTTTTAACGCGAGCGTAGGTACCTAATCCACTTGTGTGTCACTTTTTTCACCCTATCCACTTATTTATTAATTAATTCAGGCATTTTACTCGGTGGAAAAAGCGAAATGCCTAATTATTAAAAATAAACAAATTACGAAATAACAAATTCTTATTTCAATCAAATATTCAAAAATCGTACGCTTACTACTTACAAAACCATCACAACGTTCGTTCGTCAGTGCGGCGCATTCGTGACTTCTTGGGTACTAAGTGGGTACCAGACTCGAGGCGTGTAGGTATGACTCGCGTTTCGACCGTTTGTATGAAAATACAGTACTGTAGATATTATTACCGTGACAAAACTATATAGACGTACCTACATTGTGCGCACTGATTGTATTGTATTATTTATGCCGCTATTGTGTTATTTATGTAACTGAAAACACTGTAAGTAACTTTAATTACTATTACATTGGAGTAACTATGTTTTTAAATACCAGAACAGAATTTACAGTCAACATTAAGCCCCATTTAATTTTCACCAATCACCACAAAAAAGAAAGACATTTCTTTTATTAACATCTTTATCTTTCATTAGAGCTATCAATCTTCCAAAATGGCGTCGTCGTGAGCCGAAACTGTCAAACAAATTTTTAAGAACGTTCGGAATTTGAAACGGCCGCCATGTGTCTTGTTCGCTCATCGAATGTCAAATTACGAATATCTAAATTGGGATGCATGGGTGCAAACTTATTTTAATTGTAATTTTAACTAAAGAAATCATTATTAATACAAAAGTGACAATAAAACAATGAAAAACAGTGAAATTTTTTTATACTCGTTCACTTAAATCCCAATAACACAACAACCGTATGAAATACGCGCGCCTCTTACCTATCAGCTGTTAGCCACGTGACGCCGTAGGTAACGAGTAGGTATAAAAAAATGTTTCTTTGGGAAAGTTGTTATCATGAGTATAATCACGTGTTTAAGTATCGGTCACTAATTACCAGTCACCCTATGTATAACGTCACGCCTTTTTCCCATGGGGGTAGGCGTAAACCACAGGTCGCCCTCTCACCTGTTACGATCCTTACATACTCCTTTAGCCTCGTCCACGTTCATACAACAAAATTCTCATTATCATTAACATTGAAAACGGAATATTTACCATGTTAACTATTGAGCTTCGAGTTCCCGATATTTCGGCGCTGTTGCAAGCACCATGATCACGGATAAACTGAAGTTATTGCGGGTGGGTGTTTATGAGCAGACAAATCGGTCTACCCTCTTTCTTGTTCGTTGTTTAGTCGGTACCGCTACACTCAACCCGATTCTGTTCCCGACACACGAAACTCACTGTGTCCGCTCGCGAACTCTTATCCGCACATGCATTTTAATAATGCTGGGTAAAGGTACGATCTTCTAGTAAAAAATACCTTCTTGAATTATTCATGCCCGCCTAGTACTGTTCGTAAGGTTACTGCCCATGTCTAGCAGAACTGTACTAATACTACCCGATCCCATGCAATGTTTTTGAGTAATATTTTATTACTCAAAATTACGGTGGGGCCAACGGGAACAATTTTTAATTATTTTAATCAATTCCCGCTGGCCCCACCAGTAGGGTCACGGGCGGTGTGGACAACGGGAATACACCAACGTTTAACTAAAACCGGTCCGTAACTAAAAGCATTCAAATTAAATAAAGTTCAAAATTACTTGATCTTTGATTTTTCAATCTTATTCAACGATATGAAAGGTTGGTGTCATTAGAAAATGATTCTTTAACGACTAAAAGTGAAAACTTGACACATGTCACGCTGTGTCAGTGAAAGTCGATAAATATATAATTTATGAATAAGTATCGCATTTCCACTTTTTCCCATTAATTCCAAATTCAAATTCATAACATCATTTCATTTTTTATTAGGTACTTATGCTACTACTCTTCCAAATATTAATAGTTAAGACTAGCTGTTGCCCACCTTCATCATCATCATCATCATCATTTCAGCCGAAAGACGTCCACTGCTGGACATAGGCCTCCTCCAAGTGTCGCCACGTTGACCGGTCCCGTGCGACTCGCATCCAGCGGATCCCTGCAACCTTCACCAGGTCATCAGTTCATCTAGTGGGTCTACCTAATGGGAGGCTTTCCAACTCAACGTCTTCCAGTTCGCGGTCGTCACTCCAGAACTTTTCGGCTCCATCGGCCACCCGTTCTGCGAGCAATGTGCCCTGCCCACTGTCACTTAAGTTTAGTCTATGACCAGTGTGTGTTGCCAGTGATTACATACGGAACCGAAACGTGGTCGTTCACAATGGGCCTCATCAGAAGGCTTAAAGTCGCCACATTGACCGGTCCCGTGCGACTCGCATCCAGCGGATCCCCGCAACCTTCACCAGGTCATCGGTCCACCTAGTGGGAGGCCTTCCAACGTAACGTCTCCTGGTTCGTGGTCGCCACTCCAGGAGTACCGCGTGAAATTATTGAAAAATATTATTTCCCTATTTCAATCGGATTTTGTTAACAATTTCAAGTGTTTTGAATTTTTTGCACGGAACCTTAATCTTTTTTCTAAAATAAAAGTAAAGTAGTCCAAAGTTACTCCTTATAACATCAGCTTTCTGCCAGTAATATTCCCGTCAAAATCGGTCCAGCCGTTTCGGAGATTAGCCGGATCAAACAGACAGACAAAAATTAAAAAACAAAATTGTTACCGCATATACTTTCATATGCATTCAGTAAAAAGCTGTTATTTTGAAATTGCAAACGGACACTTCAATTTTATTTATTTGTATCGATAAGCGTAATTTGGTCGCACATCAAGCTTCCGAAACTGATAGATTTTCCCAATCAATATTGAACCTAATACTTTAGCGATAAAGTTGAAAATCTATTAAAGAAATTTTGACAGATTGTGAAAAAATAAAGCAGACTGTCCTATTGGTCTACTCGTAGTAGTTGCATCATTACATGTGTGCAAAATCAAAATCAAAGCATTTGTTTCAAGTAGGCCAGTTACAGGCACTTTTGAAGTGTCGAAACAAAGACAACAATGAAATGTAGCTACAGTCCCAGTCACAAGGCATAAAAACTGTGAAAGTACTGTAGTTGCCCATTCCCTAGCGTAGACCTCTATGGAGAAGAACGGGCAAGAAACTCCATGGACACTCTTTTAAATCAACTTCTGAGTATGGGGTCCACGTTCTTTCCACCCATATCATCCTACATACAGTCCATCCATCGTTTCTTTGGTCTTCCTCTACTCTTAGAGCCATCCACATTCATACTCAAAACTTTTCTCGACATACACTCTGACTACCCGTAATATCCGTCGAAATGTGACTGGATAATACACTTCCCTGTACCCCATCGTGAAAAACAAACGTGATGATATCATCATCATCAGCCTACAACAGTCCACTGCTAGACATAGACCTCTTCAATCGCACGCCACTCAACTCGATTCTCGGCAACTCTCATCCAGTTGCTACCAGCCACCCTGCAAATACCGTCGCTCCACGCTCGCATGAGAGCCTCCCACCTTAGGGCTTGCCGATTCGCAGTCTCCACTCAAGAACACGTCTACCCCAACGGTTGTCGGTTCTACGGCTAATATGACCGGCCCATTGCCACTTCAGCTTACTTATTCTGTGAGCTATATCGACAATTCTTGCCACTCTCTCACTTTTTCGCTTGTTCATCATCAGATGATGATGAACAAGCGAAAAAGTGAGAGAGACTGGAAGCCGGCTAGGCAGATGCCTAGCCGGCTTCCAGTCTAACCGAATTCAGCTGAATACCAGTATTTTACATGGAGCGACTGCCTATCTGACCTCCACAATCCAGTTAGTACTGGGTAATAAGATTCCCCTTGGTGAGACTGGTTGCCAGACTTTTTGGGCCACTGACTACCTAACGACTGTCAAAAATCTCCAAATGACACCCGGGACCAACGGCTTAACGTGATTTCTGAGGCACGGAGGAATCTCGGTATGCAATGGGTGGTCATCCATCCGCAGACTAATCTAAGCAAGCACTTCTTAACCTAAAGATCGACCCGAGCGGATCTTATTATTTAGCCACGAGCTCTTCACTCGCTTGTTCGTGATGATATAACTATCCAAAATTAAAACCAGACAAGTTTGATAGATGATACAAGGATGTTTTTGACGCCAGAATCTCCCCGATAGCTTCCCGTAATTAAAGTAGATATATTCGCGAAGTTTCCATCAGAACTAAATATAACCGATGCAGCCGGATTCAGCCCACGCAACCAAATAACTTTACGGATGAGATTATGATCAAACTGTTAAAGGATTCTTGAGATCTGTTGCATATAGCAAACAAGCAAAAGCCATACAAGGTCTAAAACGACCCTTCACGAAGCCGTCAACCAAGCATTCTGTACATCAAACTAAGTAACCCTACGCAAAAATTGTTGCTGGGAAACGACTTTTTTTTGAGGTGTAAAATCACGTATTACGGTAAAACTCTATGTAATGCCCTCAAAACATTGTGCTGATGGATGCATTGAATAGTAAACAGGTCATGGAGGTATTTAAAGTAAAGTTATTACGTTGAAAAATTAGTATTAAAAAAAAATGGGAAAAATTTGGAACTTTGACCTCCAATATCTCCGTAACGTATCATCCTAATATAACCAACTTCCCTCTGTCTCATTTCAGAATTAAAATGCGAGCTCGCGTCAGCATACAAGGAATCAGAGCTGATTCGTCAGAGGAGCCGGTCACTTGAAGAGGAGCTGTCAGCAGCCAGGACCTGCTCCTCTAACCTAGCTGATCAGCTGCACAGGCGGAACGGTAAGTCATTTATTTTATACACACTTATGCCCGCGGCTTCGCCCGCGTGGAGTTCGATAACAGTCCCACGGGATCATACTACCGGGATAAAAAGTATTCCATGTGTTAATCCAGGTTATAAACTATCTGTGTGCTAAATTTCATTCAAATCCGTTCAGTATTTTTTGCCTGAAAGAGTAACAAACATCCACAAATTCTTACAAACTTTCGCATTTATATTATTAGTAGGACTAGAAGGATTATCTTATATTGTCCCACTGTTGGACAAAGGTTTCCCACATAGTCTCTCAATCTCCCTAAAACGCCTCTTAATCATCATGATGCACCTCTTGATGCACAGCCAAGGAGTGGAATTCCCTGCTTGCGTCGATATTCCAAACTTTATTTCAGTCGAGTTAATAGGCTTCTTTTGGGTTAGGTCGTTCCATTGTCGACCTCATCTCTGTCCTCAGGATTGAGGTCAAGAGTAGACCCATTTAATATCAAAAAAAAAAAAAATTCGTTAGCTATTAAATCCCGCATTAATATTATCCCGTATTTGTCCTCTTTCCAGATGAATCTCTCCGTCAGATCCGCGCAGAGCTGGACGATGCTCTGGGACAGAGAGCCGAGCTCGAGTCTCGCGTGCTCGCGTTAGAGCGAGACAAGGACAGACTAGAGCAGGAGAAGGTTATACAGGAGCAGAAGGCGCAAGAGGTCAGATACTCCATCATCAGCCTACAGCAGAGCATATATTTAATACTAGCTGTTGCCCGCGACCTTCGTCCGCGTGGAGTTATTATAAAATATTATTTCCCTATTTGAGTCGGTTTTTGATAACAATTTCAAGGGTTTTAATTGCACGAAACCGTAATTCAAACATCAGCTATCTGTCAGTAAAAGTCCCGTCAAAATCGGTCCAGCCGTTTCGGAGATTAGTCGAAACAAAGAGACACACAGGCAAAACGTAAAAAAAAAAATATTTTTTTTTGTTATAAGTACCGTATACACTTTCATATGCATTCAGTAAAAAGCTGTTATTTTGAATTAAACATTTACAAACAGACACTTCAATTTATTTGTTTATACTATATTAGTTCTCGGCTCCATAACAACCTCGCCTGTGGCTCGGGTGTGAATTCCGCCTCGACTGCAATAACAAAATTTCCCCACTTATATCAATTGTATTAACCCCACCAATACCCCCCAAACCCCAATTATACAAATCGACACTTACCCAACACCAAAACAATGTCTCTCTGCCAGGCACTAGCAGCTGCTGAAGCCTGTACATCAAAATGGCGCGCAGCACACGAGGCGGCGCGGTCGCAGGCGGCCGCGAGGGCGGAGAGGATGTTAGCGGACTGCGAGTGGAAGATGAGAGAGCTGGAGAAGAAGTCGAGGGAGGCTGACAAACATAACAAAGAGGTGAGATGTAACTTAAAACTTCCATTTGAAAGACATCCATTGCTGGAGAGCAGCGGTGACCTAGTGATGGCGGCCCCAACTTACGAGCAGTAAATCGTGGGTTTGAACCTAAGCAAAATGTGTAATTTACTTTACCACTGCTCTCAAAACGGTGAAGGAAAACATCGTGAGGAAACCGGCATGTCCTAGAACCAGAAATTCGAAGACATGTGACATCTACCAACCCGCACTGGGCCCGCGTGCTGGATTATAGCCCACTCCCTCTCATAGAGAGGAGGCCTGTGTCCCAGCAGTAAGTACATTATACTATGCTTATGCATTGCTGGACCTGTGTATAGGACCTCATGTCCTGGGCTCCATCCCAGGTTAGGCAGTGTTATTGGGTTTTTCATCAAGAATTTCACAGTGGCAGCCTGAAGTCAGGATTTGTGCCCGGTAACTGGCAATAGGGTCGCCCACTTTTACAAGGGACTTTAACGTAACTGAGGAAATTTGGGTGTACTGTAGATACACGTCTGCCTTACCTTTCAGGGATTACAGACGTGATATTATGTCGTTCCAAAATGCTCGGAGTTTCCTTGCGTGATCAAATCAGAAATGAAGACATCCGCGAGAGAACCAAGGTAACCGACGTAGCCCGAAGACTAGCCAAGCTTAAGAGGCAGTGGGCAGGGCACATTGCTCGCAGAACGGATGGCCGATGGGGCCGAAAAGTTCTGGAGTGGCGACTGCGAACCGGAAGACGTTGCGTTGGAAGGCCTCCCACTAGGTAGACCTAGTAACCTGGTGTAGGTTGCAGGGATCCGCTGGATGCGAGTCGCACGGGACCGGTCAATGTGGTAACACGTGGGGGAGGCCTATGTCCAGCAGTGGATGTCTTTCGGCTGAAATGTTTATGTCGTTTTAATCAATGATTTCTATCAACTTTTTTTACAGCTCACAGCAACAGTAGAGCAACTGAAATCCCATCCGAAGCCCTCTCCAGCCCAAGTAGCGGAACTCCAGCAGCTGCGAGGACTGGTCACCGAGGAGCAGCGCTCAGTCCAGTCGCTGACTCTTCAGCTGCAGCGAGTGGAGACGAGAGAAGAGGCTCTGAAGCTTGAGGTGCATCGGTTGAAGGAGCTGTTGGAGAGGGAGATTCTCAGCGGGAAAGACAAGGACGAACGGTATCGGAAGGTCGGTAAATGAAAATTGTTTTCAATACACTTTCTCGAAAACTGGTTCTTATCGAACAACGATTAGGTTCAACATGCAATGTATTTCACACACGTGGATTTTAAATATTTTTGCGAACACGTGCGGAAAAAAAAATCCACTTTCTATACTTAAACTAAGTAAAAATAGGTTCAATGACTATAGTAGGCCGTGTTTGTTTTTTTTTAAATTTTGGCAAAGAGATATGCGTCTTTTCGGCGTAAATATTTTTTGAGTATTTATAAATAGAATGAGACATGACATGAATATTTAAAACAAATATTTACTTTTATGAACAAATTAACATTGAATTATGTTCTAAATTCAAAAATATTTGAATTTTCTATTTTTCATATTAGGCTTTTTAGCGGCATCATACCTTTGCTTCTTCTTCAACCTGGCGGAAGCAAAGCCCGGAAAAAAGCAAATTAAATCATAGTTTCCTAATAATTCCTGACAAAAGTACCTCGCCTGCAGCTTGGGTGTTAATTCCACCTCGAATGCAATAACAACGTTTCCTCACTTATATCAAAATATAATATATTTTACATCAAATCTGACTCGTTGGTCTAGTGGTTCAAGCGCGACTGCTGAGCATGAGGTCCTTGGTTCAATTCCCAGGTCAGCCAAAGTGTTATTGGGTTTTTCCATTAGGAATTTCGCAGTCATGGAGTCTGGATTTTTGCCCGGTTGATGGCAATAGGCTCGCCCCCTATTACATTGGACTTAAACATAACTGGCGAAACTCTGCCTAACCCTACTGTCATGTTATAAAAGACCAAAATCTGACACACTTCAGTCATATTATTTGTAGCTATCACCAACGTCTTGTCCAAAATTCCAGGAAATTCAACGCCTAGAACAGCATCACTCGAAGACCGTGGAAACCCTCCGCTCTGAACACAATGCGGCCGCAGCCTCCACCCGCGCCGCGTTAGAGAGGAGTCATGCTGAGAGGACCAGGAACGCTCTGGCACAGCTCAGGGCTGAGGCTGATCAGGATGCTCGAAATGCTGATAGGAAGCTGCGAGAAGTCACTACTAGGGTAAGTAGCTAGAATATATGACCTAGACTTAAAAGTTTTCGGCTCACACAGATTTTAATCAGAGATACAATATTATCGAGGGAGGTACAAAGGCTGTCGTCGTTTGTGCAATTACGAATCTTCAGATTCCTTGGACACATTACCCGCAACAATGATTCCATGGAGCGTTTGGTGATTCAGGGTAGAGTCGAAGGCATGAGACATGAGACCACTGGGGGGACCCCCTGAGTGGTCTTATCAAAATAGGGTAGTTGACAAACCAATCAATTGACATACTTTTTAAGAGCTGTCAAAATGTGATTCCCCCTTATATTTTGAATGGCAATAGCAAGCTATGACGTCACTATTTAATTAACTCAAAAACTCAACTATTTATTGATTTCAAAGCAACTAAAAATCTAATTTTGCAATTAATTGATAATTAATCGGGTTTTCAGGTCTAAAATGAAGTAATTTTTTAGATAAAGAGAAGAAGAAGTGTCTTGGAATTATTGTTTAATGGTGTCAACTACCCAATTAGCGTATAGTTGCTTAGTTCACAAGAGTGTGCCCTTGGCTGGAGGCCTTACACTCAAGGCACCCACAGGATAGTCCGGTTAAGCAGAAGCCAGCCTCATAGGTTGACCTGTGAAGAGAAGGCTGAACAGCACCTAACAACAAAATGTAATAAAAATTTCTTCTCTTTCAGTTCGAGAACTTAAAAGAAGTTCTAGCCGCCAAAGAAAGTCAGTTCGAACACGCCATCTCAGAAGCTCACGGCAAAGCGGACTGGGACATCATGCAGCTCAGACATATGCTAGACAAGGCTGATATTAATTATGCCAATAAGTGCGAGGAGATGAGCGAACGATTTGAGAGGGAGAAAGGTATGATTTAATAATAATAATCTCTTTTATAAGCAGTTCAAATATCTAGATCTGGCTCGCGAGTTTGACGACATGTGGGATGTGAGTACAACAGTCATTGTGCCGAGTCGTATTGGTCAATGGTTTAATAGCCAATAGCCTCGACCAACATCTGAGGAGGCTCTCGCTTGGCAGCTGGATCAAGGGCTTGATTCAGAAAGCAGTACTTCTGGACACGGCGCGTATTGTTAAGAGGTTCCTCTCACAAGAGCCCTGACCACCGGTAGCTCGGACCCTGCTTCCGACGCTGATGGGCTACTATTTTCTTTTTTTATGATTTTATACAGGAAAAATATTTTAAATGTGTATTAAAATGAGTAAAGGAAATAATTTTCTCTGTTCGAGTTTCGAGAACTCTGGGTTTAAAACTTGTCAGCACACGGCGCAGACACATAATGCTAAATATGCTTTAGATAGCAATGTTAGAGTTCAAAAAAACAAGTGACTTACAAAAAAAAAAAATAGGAAAAAAATATAAATAATAAAAAGAAAAAAAAATCACAATCAATAATTATTATATATAAATCAAAAAATAGGAAAAAATGCAACGAAGAACTCATAAGATCAAAAATTTAATGTCTTGAACTTTTCAATAATGCTAAAAAGAAAAGACACTTTTAATTTTATACCCTAAACATAATGCACCTATCAAGTATTTCAATATTTATTTTTTGTGTTTACAGAAAGTCTAATAGAAGAATGGTCAGAAAAGGTAAGCGAAATAGAAGAGCAGGCTTCCACAGCAGCTGACGAGGCTAAGAATCTTCTAGAAACTACCAGACTGAAGCTCATAGCTGAAAGAATGGAACAAGTCAATAAACTCAAAGAACAACATCGACAGGAAATGGGTGAGTGGAGATGATAATGATGGAATGTTAAGGTCTAATGAAAATGATGTTGAAATCCAAAAGCGTGTTAGCAATATTGGCCCAGTGGTGGCGGCCCCGACTTACGAACAGTAGGTCGTAGGTCCGAACCCAGGCAGGCGCATTACTTTGTGTAATTTATTTCATCGCCACTGCTCTCAAAAACGGTGAAGGAAAACATCGTGAGGCGGTTTTCCTCACGATGTCGCGCACGCATGTCCTAGAACCAAAAAAATCGAAGTCATGTGGTATCTATCAGTACCGTGAGTCTGTCTACCCACTATTGTACGGGACGATAGTAATGAGGCAGACCGGGGCCACGCAGCTAACAGCTGTAACGCGCGCGCGAATTTCATACGGCTGTTGTGTTATTGTGAAAAAAGTGAATGACTAAAAAAAAATGTTTCTTTGGGAAACTTGTTTGTTATCATGAGTACAATCACGTGTATAAATATCGGTCAGTAATTACCAGTCACCCTATATACTTTTCTGGCACCAATCACCTTGCTCCGTTCTACAGATGACCAATGGGAACAATTTATGGAAGACAAAGAGAATTGTCTCGCGAGAATGAAGACAGAGTGTCGGCAGGAGGGAGAGGAAGATAGAGTTAAAAGAGAGAAGGAATTGATAGAAGAAATTGCTGGTAAGATATTTTAATAATTGATTAGCCTGGTAGTGGTGCCTTAAGGATGAAAACCTCCCCTTTTTCTTTAAAAATAACATACCATAACATCAGGCCTGTAATCCCCGAAGAGTTAGGCTGAGCTGTACTCATATTTCGCTAGTTATGTTTGAGTCCCATGTAATAGGGGGCGAGCCTATTGCCATCAACTGGGCACAAATCCAGACTCCGTGGCTCCTACTGAGAAATTTCTGTTGGAAACACCCAATAACACTTTGCCCGACCAATCGAACCCAGGACATCAAGCTCAGCAGTCGCGCTTGCGATCACTAGACCAAGTATGGAGTCAAAGATGAGGTTATTTTTAAAATCTCTCTAAAAAAACTGTGCTATGAGAAAAAAATAGTTTATTAACGTATCAGGTTAAAGTATATTAAATCAATTATTGATTCTACGCTGCTTTACCTCATCATAATGTTAAACATTGTGCAAAAGACTTGACCACGGGTTACCATCAAATGCCTATTCCAGAATTAAAGTCGCAATTGCAGTCGCAATCAAGCGAATACGACCATTTAGCTGTTAAAGCAGCAGCTTGTGGAAGAACTTTAGCAGTCACCGAGCAGGAATTAAGGTCAGTGCACATTTGAGACTAATATCATTACACCCATGATTTTGTCTATACAGACGATGTTGTAATATGCATGTTTGCAAACCCTACATTTTGCTGAGACCCGTATACAAAGAAGACGTTTTAGGATTTTTTGATATAATCTTAAAATAAAGAGTAACAAAACTCGTGTCAAATGAAAGTTATATTAAAATATAGGATTACACAAAATGATTGAGAAAGAATTGATAATTTATTTCCTCTTAGCATTTTCTGTTTGATACATTAATATCTTTGAATACGGGTCAAAACAGTCCCTCATATCAAAAAAAATTATCATTAATTCAACCAAACACAATTGGTAGCGAAATTTGTTCCTTAAAACCTTTATTTTTTTTATTGAAACTAATAATTTTAACACTAATTTTATTGAAATATAGTCTTTTGGACAAATTTGGCTACCATGATCGCATGTCAAAATTCACCCATCGAGTGATAACTAGCATTTTATTTATATTTCATGGTCAATAACAATATTTTTATCTAAAAACGATAATGTAAATAAGTACCTTCATTTGGAGGATGCTTTTATGAGGTCGCTTAAAACTTATTTATACAAACACTGTTCATCATTTAAATATATTTTAGTCCTCGTTCATTTTTTTTAAAGTTTATATCTCGCACTTTTTGTGTATAATTCCTAATATTGGGTTATTAAAAGTGTCACAATCCAATATACGGGTTCACTCATAAATTATAAAAAAAAATATAAATTTACGAGATCTTACGACTTTAGACAAAGAAAGTATAAAATGTCTGCAAGATCTCAGTTAATGATCCTATTTAGTTACATAGACATTTAAAATAAAGGATTTATCTTTTTTTTCTTGTCTATATCTTTCAAGTCTTTCAATTTTAATAGAACAAGATTCCTCTTTTATCTCACATAATCTCGTAATCTTTCCGGCTTACAAATATCTCGTTATATCAACATTTTTTCAACCTCGATCAATAAAAGGCATCTTCCAACTCATTTAACACACAGTAGCTACAAACATGATCACAGGAACACATTATTCACATATCATTAAAAAACGATGTCCAAAAGGCAATATTTCAATAAAATTATACGTCGAGTCGTTTTACTGACGAACTTGTTGAAACGTAAAAAATTAATTGGAAATTCAGTCCAGACTTTTCATTCTTAGCATAATTATATTACAGACGAATAAGTAGCCAATGTAATCACAGGCAAATAAGACATTACATCATCAGCTTTTGCCGCCATCTTTTTCGTCAACAATTTTAAGGCGGCTGTACACTCTCGACCGAGAGCTCTCGTCAAGTCTCGTAAACATGTTTCGGTTCAGTGGCTTGTGCTAATACGGCCCTGTACATACTTACTTCTACAGAGATAGACTGAGAAATTTAAATTGCTCTCATTGCTGTAGTTAATTGACATAAGCTATGATGAGTGTAAAAATATCCTTAACGAAGCCACTTGTTCTCCCCGTCATTGCGATCATTTCTTTTTTCTGGACCATACCTTGCAGTTACGGAGATATGGGCGTCAAAGGTCCAACTTTTTCAGAAGTTTTTTTGAAATACAAGTTTTTAATGTTATAATTTTACTTTAAATACCTCTAAGACCCCTTAATATTCGATGCATCCCTAAGCACAATGTTTTGAATACGTTACGAGTCGTACCGTAAAACTTGATGTGTCACCAAAAAAAAAAAAGTCGTTCCCAGCAATATTTTTTGTGTAGAGTTACTTAGTTTGATGTACAGAATGCTTGGTTGACGGCTTCGTGAAGGGTCTGTTTACACCTTGTATATACTCATTCTCGGCGAGTGGAACGTCCTAGCTGAGAGAGAGCGAGAAAGTATAGTAGCGCTCGTCTATCCTCAACGTTCTTCACTTGCTCTCCTTCCCGTGGTGGAATCTTTACGAGACGTCTCGACCGAGAGCTCTCGGTCGACACTGTACAACCACCAAAATCAGCCTCATTGTTGCGCAGTGTCGGCATCGTCGTGGTACTGCTGTGCGCGTGGGGAGGCTGTTCTCTTCGGGTGACCCTCACCGCCACTCTGCTTGCCATCATCGTAGCTTTAGCAGCCAGACTGCTGCGGAGAGCTAAACGACATACTAATCAATATTAGACTTTAATTTGAAGCCTGCTCCACATTTGTGTTTAAAAGTCTATAGATTTATCTTCGCATACTTGAGCGTCGGTCAACGCACTTTATCACTGCGTTTTAATGGTTTGAGGTCTCTAGAATGTTAGATATACCCAGCTTTGGATCAGGTGGCCTGCCATGACGTCTTAAAGCAGGACTAATTTCAGTGTGGGAAAGAGACAGAGCTATACAGGTTGTCTAGCGCCATCTCTCTCATCTAGATGGACGACCGGTATAAAAAAGAATTACTCTTACTTTGAGATGTCATAGTAACCCCCCAGTAGTATTAGGTATCCGTAGGGGGATTGTAACAAATCAATTTACTTTCTGACATAAAAATCCTTTAATTATTAAGACCTAGACCCAGATAAACGGAAGACCCATCCTTAATCACGTGAGGTTTTTTAGCCAGTTTTATAGCACCCCCCCCCCCCCTCTCGGTGCTTCGTCACGAACTACCCCTCCTCCCCCTCACAGCACCACGTGTATTTTTATTATTGATAAGTTTAGATTTTTTTATTATTTGTTTTAGTTTTTTTTTTATTTTATTATTAGACACAAATTCGCTTGTCCTGGTTTTTAATTAAAAATTGGAAAAAAATATTGTAAACGTCACAGATTTAATTTTTTTTCGTCCCACGAATAAATACACGTGATTGACACATTATCCCCTCGATGGTACATAATTTGCAGTAGCGAATAGTTCAGATATCCCTGTGCAGTCAAGTATTTTTAATTTATTTGGCAGATCTCAGTCTCTGGGGCTCCCTACCACCTCTTCTATCAGTAGGTTTTATTTTAGGCTTGTTTTAGTGTTGGAAAGGGGTGATACTAGAAGTCCTGTGAACTCCATTTTTTAGAGTTTCGAAACCGAAGGGTAACCAACGGGACCCTATTACTAAGCCTCCGCTGTCCGTCCGTCTGTCAGCGGGCTGTATCTCATGATCCGTAATACACTGCTATAACAACAAAAAATAAATTAAAAATTTAAGAGGGTTTCCCTATTACGATGCTACGGAACCCCTCATGCGCGAGTGATTTCCGGAGCAAGCAGGATGCTTACTTTAATACAAAAACAGAAGAATAGAATAAAAAAAATAAAACAGCCCACTGATAGACGGACGGACAGACAGCGGAGGCTTAGTAACAAGATCCCGTTGGTTTACCCTTCGAGTATGGAACCCAGAAAAGGTTAAAACTTTAAACTAAATATCATCATCTTCCTGCCCTTGTCCCATGTTACTTGGGGTCGATGCAACACGTTTTTTTCTTCCGTTCTCGCTCTGTCAGCCGTCACGCTAAACCGAAGTATACAATTGCTTATGAAAAATCATCCAAACATGATTTTTCATGGAAAATCGCTGTATCAGTCTAAAATATGGAGCAGGGTTCATTGCGAAGCCAGGGTGGGGATTTAAAACAGTATCAGAAAACTCAGGCACCATTTCATGAAGGAACCCTGGCTTCTTATAGTACTTTATGGAGTTTTCCTAACAATTAAACAAAATACCAAAATAAGCTTGACAGTAGCGCCTCTACTGGTTTAATACGGAACTAGCTTTGTAAAATGCTTGTGTTTTATTTTTCCTTTTTTTTTATTTTTTTTTTTCCTAACCTCTCGCGCCCTTGTGTTGCCATAAAAGTTTCCTCATTTTAGTACCTACATTTAATTTAATTTTTATCGGGGTATTTTTTTTTCTTGTTCTCCAAAAAAGATTACATAAATAGAATTTAATCTCGTTACCTAATAATACTATCACGGATTGGACAGTGTTTTTTAAGATATTCTATATCATTGTAATTATGGTAAGAAGTGACATCTCTTCTTCGTTCATATAATTTATTTTAATGCTAGTTCCAAAATCTTCATACAGAGGCGCTGTTGTCTTATACCACAGATAACATAAAAATTATTTCTAACATTTCAACTTTTTCAATGTATAATTTTATTTTTAAAATACTGCCAATTGGACTGAAATCACAACTATAATATACACATCACATAACATCACGCCCATTTTACCTGAGGGGGTATGTAGAGATAGCACAATACATTTCACCAGATATGTATTTCATAGATATATCATATGTTATATCACGTTATTGTATCACATCAAGACCATTACCTAGTCATCGTTTAGTTAGAATAATTGTTTATTAGAGCGAAACAGCAATGTTATTAAAGGTATTTGTCAGTCAATTTTTATATTATTTTATTCAGAGATTTTACAGTTAAAGAAAAAAAAAATAACAGCCGCTCGGGTCGATCTTAAGGTTAAGCCGCGCTTGCCTAGGTTGGTCCGTGGATGGGTGACCACCCATTACACACCGAGTTTCTTCCGTGCCTCGGAAAGCACGTTAAGACCTTGGGCCCGGCTGTCATTTGTAGAGCTTTGACAGTCTTTACAAGTAGTCAGTGGCCCGAAAATCTGACAACCAGTCTTACCAAGGGGTGTCGTATTACCCAGTACTAACTGGGTTGTGTATGTCAGATAGGCAGTCGCTCCATGTAAAATACTGGTATTCAGCTGCATCCGGTTAGACTGGAAGCCGACCCAACATAGTTGGGAAAAGGCTAGGCAGATGATGAATACATTATAAAAATTAGTGATTTCTTGCTCTATTACTGATGCACGGTAAATTATTGTATTTTATCATCCTGCTGTTGTCACATGTTACTTTTGATTGACAGTAATTTTTGTTTGCCCAGTCAAATTAATATTGTCTGATAAGTACCCTTCATTCTTGCTGTTATCATCGTATTTTAATCATTACACTAGCTCATCATTGCTCAAATTGTTATCATTCATATCATAATTGTTTACTCGTTTTTTTTCTATTTTTATACAATTTTGGAAATTCTTTTGTGTGAATAAATAAAACAAATAAAATTATAAACTTTTTTTTGGTTATTGCCGCCAAAATACACACACACACACAGTTATTATGCTAAGTGTTGCCATCGTTAAAATATACTTTTAATAATATTTTTTAATTCTTACAATAATATTAACTTAATATCTAAGTTACTAAATAAATACAAAGTTTTTTTATAACATCTATTTAAAAACCAAACACTTTTTGAGTTTCCCCTTTTTACCTATTAATTTCCTTTAAAAAAAACTGGCAACACCTACACACAACAAGGTGAGAACCCCAGTTATCGGCAATACGACACAAAACTTAGGGTGAAAAGCCCAACTATCGGCAACGCATACAAATTATTTTAACACACAATTTAACTGTCTTTCCTTAACCGACTAATGATAGAGAGGCTTTGGCGAGGGAGAAAGAATTGAGACAGAAGAGATCTGAGGACGCGACGAAGATCAAGCAGGCAGAGAATGCTTCAAAGGACCAGATTGAGCATCTGACCAGAAAGTGCGCATGTTTGAGGAAGCTGTAAGTACCTATTCTTGAAGTGTCTGCCATAGTATTTTTATTTGTTTCAGGCTCTTTAAAAAATGTCCTTATTCTCGGTTCATGAGTAGATACAGGCCTCAAAGATTTTATTCCCAATTAGCTGTTGCACGCGACCTTTGTCCGCGTGAAACTATTATAAAAAATATGACTTTCTCTATTTGAATCGCATTCTGTAAAAAATTTTTTTGCACGTAACCTAATCTTTTTTGTAATAAAATTACCCTAAGTTACTTCTTATAACATCAGCTATCTGCCAGTAAAAGTCCCGTAAAATTCGGTCTCGCCATTTCGGAGATAAGCCATAACAAACAGACAGACAAGATTTAAGTAAAAGTTTTTTTTTAATTTATAAAACGCTGTTATTTTAAAATTACAAGCAGCCACCTCAATTTTATTTATTTGTATAAATACAAGCTTTTCTTGTGCTTTTTAAATATGGAATTCAATAGTCTCTCGTCTAGAATCACGTGATGAACTCATAGTAACAGTTTACGCGTCAATGTGCCTTACATCTTGTTATACACACATCAGAAAAGTTTCGTCGTCTTTACAATCCTACTTTCTACTAATAAGATGAATTAATGTTTGGTACTATTTCACGCAAAAACGAATCAACGGATTTTGATGAAATTTTGCTCACAGATAGTTTATAACCTGGATCAACATATAGGATAGTTTTTATCCCGGTAGTATGATTAATTATCGAACTTTACGGGAGCGAAGCCGCGGGCCGAAGCTAGTGTTCTAATAAATCATTCAAATCCTTCAGTTTCGACGACATCCGAGCCCGCCTCACCGCTCGAGAGAGGGCAGCCGAACAAGAGTCTAAGGCAAAGGACAAGGAGCTCCACCAGCTCAGGGGCGAAGTAGCCAGACTCACCAAGATACTCTTTGAACAGAAGTGAGTATACTATCATCATCATCTGCCTATCCTTTTCCCAACTATGTTGGGGTCGGCTTCCAGTCTAACCGGATGCAGCTTAATACCAGTATTTTACATGGAGCGACTGCCTATCTGACCTCCACAACCCAGTTAGTACTAGGTAATACGATACTCTTTGGTAAGGCTGGTTGTCAGACTTTTTGGGCCACTGACTACCTAACGACTGTCAAAGATCTACATATGACAGCCGGGACCAACGGCTTAACGTGCTTTCCGAGGCACGGAGGAAACTCGGTATGTAATGGGCGCTCACCCATCCACAGACCATCCTAGGCAAGCACGGCTTAACCTAAAGATCGACCCGAGCGGCTGTTATTATTTAGCCACGAACTCCTCCAACGAAGAAGTGAGTATACTATATCAACCTTACTACCAGTGTACCTAACTACTTGGCACTTCAGTGGTCGTCGAAATCTTGGGTGCAACACTCCCAGGATTTCGACGACCACTGAGTCAATACATACTGCCGGATAAAAGGGGTGGGCAGATTTTTGTATGTAGTGTGGCCTGGCCTCTCTCTCTTAATCCAACATCCGGTGCTGTTTTCCAAAGATCTGGATGAAATCACTTTAAACACTACTTTAATAGCGCTCATCCAAAAACTTGGCAACGTCGCAAATAGCTGTCAAATATTTACCTGTTTTAATTAATTTTACAATATTACTGTTTAAAAATAAGAAATATTTATTTATTTATAACTAATACTTACAGTTTACACCACAAAATAAATAAACATGGCTAACTCTAGTGAACTAGAATGCATGCAATGCACAAACTCACGCGCAACTTTTATCCCAGCACTCCAAAATTAGGTGCACGCACTCGGGCTGACGGCTGCGAGACTGCGCCCCCTGAGGAGACGCCAGCGGAGCCCCGCCGCAAGGGTATGTCACCCTGTATATAGGTGAGCACTCTTGTCGCTATTGTGTGGAATGCGCTGCTGAACACCTTGAATGTGGTTGGAGCTGGGCATTTTTTTATGGTTATTTATATTTTCACAAAGTCATTTTTCATTAGAACGTCACTTCTTCAAATTAGACTGGAAATCAACACTTTTAGAGGCACCGCTTTACACTATTACCTTCCGGTTTAGAAGCTTGATATTTTTTTCGGACAGATCTCCTCATGTAGAACGAATTTCAATAAATTTCAGGGTAGTTGATCTTGACCTTAAAGACGTCAGTGACCTCATTATTGCTTGAAAACTAGTTTAGACCCGTTACTTGAATTTCCATTCTTAAAACACCCCCCCGGGGCTAGGACCCTTCACGAAGCCGTCAACCAAGCATTTTGTACATCAAACTAAGTAACTCTATGCAAAAAATATTGCTGAGAAACGACTTCGCAGCTAACAGCTGATTGGTCACGGAACTGAATGACTATATAAAAAAATGTTTCTGTGAGAAAGTTGTTTGTTATTATGAGTATAATCACGTGTAAAAGTACCGGTCACTAATTACCAGTCACCCTATTTACATGTGAGAACGATGAAGAAAGACGTGCACATAAAAAAACATCCAAAGTAAGAGATTAAATCAACAAATCAAAAATAAAGTTATTAAAATAAACCGTGGCAGCTAAGAGATGACCATCCCCAACTGACAGCGTCCGTTCACAAATATGACGCATGGATCAGCGCCAATCAGCTCATAGACTCATAGTAATTATTAGAAATTCATTTAGCAACCGTCAGACCATGCCCAGCGCTGGCCATACACAAGGGTCGTGATAACAAAAGGTACTGGAACTCCTGTGGTAATGTTATGTTATGTGTTAGTATTTGGTTGGAATGCGCAAATTATTAGACAAAGATCACTCCACTTCTATGGTGGCGGTACACTCTCGCCGAGACACTCCGAGGCAGGGCGAGTACGTATGCAGAGAGATTATTTAGGGCAATATTTTAAGGAAATGAAGTGCTCATAAATATGAGCAACTCTTTATCATTATCATCAGCCTACAACAGTCCACTGCTGGACATAGCCCTCAATCGCAACTCTCGATCTGTCGATTCTCGGCAAGTCTCATCCAGTTGCTCTCAGCCACCCTGCGAAGATCGTCGCTCCACGCTCGCCGATTCGCAGTCTCCGCTCAAGAACACGTCTACACCAACGGTCATCGGTTCTACGGCTAATATGGCCGGCCCAGCGCCACTTCAGCTTACTTATTCTGTGAGCGCTATGTCAAAAACTCTGGTTCTCTGCCGGATCACCTCGTTCCGGATGCGATCCCTCAGAGAAACTCCAAGAATAACCCTCATAGGACCAACCGTATCGTGATTGGCCACGTTTCGGTCCCGTAACTACTACTGTTACAATGAGACTAACAGAACTATGAAATAGGTTTTTCGAGTTACGCTACCAATAATGTATGGAGCAGGTGATATTTTTTTCGCGATTTCATGGTCGTTCCCATAAAAGCTGTCATTTTCATAAGTACTACACTCTTCTGAAGTATTGCCCTATTAAAAAATCACTCTGTATAGTAAGTAGCTCACGTCTAGCCTCTGTGTTCCTCACTTGTACTGTGTCTGTTTTTTTCGAGACGTCTCGGAAGAAATCGAGAGCTCTCGGTCGAGAGTGTAAAGTCACCATTACAACGTTATATTTAGTGTAAAACCATAATTTTTTTTTTTTTCGTTTGGTCTCACAACCATTTTTTTTTTTAATTTTTCGGGGGGGGCACTAAAAATAATGTTGTATTTTAAATAGTATTTGTTTTTTTTTTCTATTAGTGTATTGTATATTCAAGCTGTCCCTTGCTAGGTATGCAGGGGATTTTTGACTATAAGTGTGTAGAATGACATAATAAAATAGTTTTTTTGTTGTAAATAAACTGTCATTAAAAACGTTATTTTGAATCATTAATTAACGATGAATATTTGTTTTTTTTTTCTTTATAAATAAGTACATAGTTGAATGTTGTTAAAAAGTAGTTATAATATTTTTCAAAATTAACCTGAACACATTTTTCTGGCCTAAATCTTTGCTTTTCTTTCTTTTTTTATCTTTAAAAGAAAACACGTAAATATTTTTGTACATAGTTAAGATTAAATAACAGTTATTCAAATATATAAACATGTTATAAAACCAGACAATAAGCGGTACGGAAGCGGTTAAGACGACTCAAGTTTGCCATACACTGCCAAATTAGTATTGTATATTTTTTATTTTATTAATATTTGGGAAAACAAACGGTTACACACACAGTATTACACAGAATTATAACTAGGGTGTGAGTAAATGTAAAAACAACTACATTTTTCACATATTATAAACAAAAATATTAAAAAAAACAATTAGTTATAAAAACAATAATGCAGTTATAAAAACAATTAATTATAAAAACAATTATGTAGTTATAAAAACAATAATGTAGTTATAAAAACAATTTATATAGTTAAAAAAACAATTAGTTACAAAAACAATTAGTTTTAAAAATGTAGTTTTAAAAATAATTAGTTATAAAAACAATTAATTATAGAAGCAATTAATTATAAAACAATTATGTAGTTTAAAAACAATTAGTTATAAAAACAATGCAACTTGCGCTTACAATTAAATGCGAATAATAAAATGACATAATGAAATGAATAAAATATTAAACAAAACAGGCATACAAAATAAAAAAAGTTAAATGATAGTACGATAATTTAAGGGCATTACATTGCTCGATGACCTTGATGATTTGACCCCTGTACTGGTTTTTGTTTATTTGGCGCCCCTACCGGCAAACGACCATTACTACAATAAAGATTAAGCAAGAACACAGATGTGTCGCACTGTTGTCATCGTTTTTGCCTAATTTATTCGTTCTCTGAGAGACTTGAATACATTTTGTTCCAATTTATATTTATTTTGAGATAAATTATACAGTTTGACTAATGAGCTATCATTTCATCAGTTATTTTACTGAGCACGGGTATCCCTACTTGATACATTCTGAAAGTCTGATGATGACTAGGTAAGTGCTTATCGGTTCTCAGTAACAGAAATAGTTACAATGATATAGCTTTCAACTTTAATGTAATTGACCACGGGTGCTTCTACATTTCACATTCTGAAGGTCTGATGATGACCTTTATGATTGAGATTTACACCTTATAGTTTTACAAGATCAAATTTTGATAGCGAAACTTCACATGCATGATGGGTATCGCCAGATAATTTAACTTGACTGTGTATTACATCGTGTAGAAATAAAGTTGGATGTCTGATGATGAGCGTAATAAATAAAATATAGCTTTGTTTTAATGTTGCCACGCTCCGATAAGAACAAAATATTTCCATTCACAAAAAAATCATTAAAATTCAAATATCTTGAACAGGTCGGTTGGTCGTTTATTGGAATTGGTGTTGGTGTTAATGGTGCATGTAGACTTTCTTGAAGTAAGCACCGCACACATTCTTATCTCCGCTGCGTGGAATCGTTTTTCATCCATATTTTTCACAGCCCAGCATTCTGATCCATACAGTACGACAGGTGTAATCACGGACTTGTATACTTTCCCCTTTAATTGAGAGGCATCCGTGAGTCGTAAGTTGCTGTTCCAGTGACCTGTCGCCATTTCATCCATCTGAGTTGATCAGGTGCGTTACGTCCCGGTCTACTTTGCTATCCCCTTGGACAAGCGATCCGAGATACTGGAAGTCGAAGCAGATCGGTATGGGCGTTTCGGCAAGAGTTAAAGGCACTAGACTGGAGAGACCGATGAAATCGCAAAACAAGTATTCCGTTTCGGTTCTACTCAATTGCAGACCAACATTCTCTACGACAGTCTTTGCCATCACACCTCCAATCTGCTCTGGACCTCTTGGCCGCTCTTAGCAACCAGCAAAATGTCATCGGCGAACAGCACCAGGGTGCCTCTTCCTGGATGTCCGACGCGAGAGCGTTCATTATCACGAGGAAGAAGTAAGGGAGGAAGAGCTAAGGGATGAGAGCCTCCTCGTAGCGGCGATTAGCGGCGGCGATCTCTCGCGTCCGGCCTTGGTTCAAGCCCTGGTCCGGAGCGAGCGAGAATTGGAAGCCGTCACCTCCTTCTGCGAAGCAGTCATGCTAGAGAAGGAGGTGGCGGAACGTGAGAGGGAAAGAGCCTTACGTCCTAGCCGCCGCGGGAAACGCCCCGGGCGCCGGGGGTCACGTGGTCGCTCCCGGCCACCGTAGGCGAGGGCCTGTGGACGGTGAGTAATGGGCTAGATCGCCGTCCGGCCGTCTTTTGACGACAGGCTGTGTCGACGGTGCGTTCGTATTCCACACGCGCCTCAAAGAGATGTCAGCAACAATGAAGGGGTACGCAAGGGCCGATGCCTACCAGGGCTGCGGGACTGTTCGAAAGAGATGCCGCGGCCCTGGACCACAAAGGGCAAAGAAGGAACATGGATAGGTTTTAGTCAGTAGAAGTCTGACACTCCCTTCCGCTCCGTCCAGAGCGGAATTGTGATTCGGTCATTTGAAGATTTCCGAACCGAAAAAAAAAAAAGGGTTGAGAGCCGACCCTTGGTGCAAGCCGAAAGCCACATTGAAGCTGCCGGGTATTGCCGGCTATAGACCGGACTTAAATTGGATACTGCATCGACTGTACATCGCACGGATCAACTGAACATACTTCCCTCACGGTACCTCACGGGGTACCCAGTCGTATGCCTTTTCGAGGTCTACAAAAACCATGTGAAAATTTTTATGTGCACGTCTGTATTTTTCGCACAGCTGGCGGATAGCGAAAATGGGTAGTCGCCTATCCACAGACCAACCTAGGTAAGCACGGCTTAACCTAAAGATCGATCCGAGTGGCTGTTATTATTTAGCCACGAGCTCCTTTCATACTATGTGACATTAGCTCTATTCCTCTACTCTATAATTGTTGCACTCCACCACATCACCTTTGTTTTTAAAAATGAGCACCAGATAACTGTTACACCATTCGTCAGGAATCGTTTCTTCCGGCAACAGTTTACTGAAGAATAAAGCTAACCACGCCCATCCGTCCATCAGAAATAACTTCCATACTTCTACCGGTATTCCGTCCGGTCCCAATGCCTTACCATTCTTAATTCCATTTCCTGCAATCCTCACTTCATCCAAACTAACCTTTCTCACTAGTTCCTCATTCGCTGGTTTATTTTCAAGCACACCACTCCAGTCATTCTCTTCATTCATCACTCTTTCAAAGTAACCCTTTCCTACCTATCCTTAATTTTCTCACAATCCGAAATACCCATTCCAGTTTCGTCTTTTACGCATTTAACCTCATATACATCCTTCGCCTTTCTCTCTCTAACTCTAGCAAGCCGGTAAAGGTGTTTTTGGCCTGCTGGACTATCCAGTGTATCATAGAGCTGTCTTCGTTGTAGGTCGAATGTTCCCTTAGTCGCCTTTTATTAATGGGGTGGTCGTATTCTTTAATTCCAGGACCACACGGAATTGCCTGTAATATACAGGATGGAATTTGACAACCTCACCGGGGGGAAAGTACTCTAAATACCGGAGATAGCAAATTTTACTCATAGGGAAACATTACTTAATTTTTCAAAAGATACAAATCTGTTTTAAAGATTTTCGTAAATTCGCTTGCCACACTCGGGAGTCGAACCGACTAAAATTCGAAAAAATAACATCCTGTACTTGTATGAGATGAATCGATCATTTATGGATGCCAAAAATGCCAGAAATCGGTCCAGCCGTTTCGGAGATTAGCCGGCACAAACAGAAAGACAGACAGATAGACCGACAGAAAGACAAAAATTAAAAAAAACGTGTTTTTGTTATAAGTGCCGGATATATTTTCATATGCATTCAGTAAAAAGCTGTTATTTTGATATTACAAACAGATATTTCAATTTGATTTATTTGTATAGAAGTGTTGATTTAGGCATAGCTGTCACTTGTCAGGCTTACTCTATGATAGGTTCAAACAACAAAACGAAATTACAAACTACTTTAAATATATTTTATAAACGTATTTTCTATTCTTATTTTACGAAATATTAATAACTGTACCATTTACAATATTATTTCATTCAGAAATCATTAAAAACGTGCAGTTTTGAATTTTATTTGGAAAAAATAACACGCGTACGTCCACCCGTCACAAGAGCCGTCAAGGCACTGACGTATCGCGGTCCAGAGCATGCGTCACAGGGCTTGCTCCGCACATTTCGCGAAATTTCGGTTTTTATTTATTATTTAAAAATATTAAAAGAAATTACAAAAAAAAAACAATACAGATTGTTAAGTATATCATTACGTATTTGTTGTTACAAAATTCATGCCAATCTATTCAGCCGTTACAGAGATAATTTACAATTAAGGTTGAAAAAGGACCTATTTTCTACGATTAACCAAAAAAAATTGAGAAGGTTTATTAAAATTTTAAACAATACAATTTATTTGTGATGAACTTAACTATAATATATATGTTTTACACGGAAAACGTACGAAGGGATTCATCAATAAATTTCTTTGAACATACGCTGTTTTTGGGATTTGAGCCATGTAATGCCCTTAAGAGTTAAAAGAAAAATTACACTCGGTAAAATCCAAAACGGTTTACGTGACACAAAGATATTTTTTACACTTGCCTCACGTTAGGAAATTTGTCCCAATTGATTTGTATCAAAAGGACGGCCTTTAACGATCCATCTTTTCCCTAATGAACACAAAACTATAATTACCAATCCATTAAAACTATATTCAATTACAAATTCCAAAAATCTTTTCATCAGTCCTAAAAAACCGCTCCGAACCGCTGTCTGAAAAACCCAGAAAACAAGAAATAATTTTCTATCTACCCTCCCCAGGTGGGACTCTTCGGACACCCGAACCAGTCCGGAAACACTCGATGTTCCCCGAACTAGCACAAGCGCGCCAAACGCCCGCCGAAATTCAAAATGGCCGGCGTCGAGCCAAAAGCGTGGATCTACCGGCTGTGCAAGTGCCAGTTAGGATTAAACAATTGGAAGAGAGGAATAAAGAATAAACAATTAATAATGTATAGTTTTTTAATACATATTGGCTGAACGAAATCATCATAGCATAACCTAACTATTTTTTGCGTCGACAATCTTACAGGATGCAGCTGAATACCAGTATTTTACATGGAGCGACTGCCTATCTGACCTCCACAACCCAGTCAGTACTGGGAAATTCGACATCCCTTCAATGGTAAGATTGGATGAACGAAATACAAGGTGTAAACGAACCCTTCACGGAGCCATCAACCAAGCATTCTGAACATCAAATTTTGCTGGGTAACTACTTTTTTTAGGGAGAAAAATCACGTTATACGGTAGGATTCCAAAAAATTGTGCTGATGAATGATTTGCATAGTACGGGGCTCGTACAATCTGTCAAATTTCTTTAATAGATTTTCAACATTATCAATTTGATAATGAGACTAATTGGAATTTATGATTATTTATTTTACCATTGACTGTAGAAATTACTCCATATTCTGACATTTATAATTTTTGTTTTTATTTTATTTTTTTATTATTTATCGTCATTCTATTAATTTTGACATACCTACCAAATAATTTGTGTTTATTCTCTCGCATGATTCATACATTTTTATTTTATTTGAATGCAACCATATATTTGTACGCCTCTTGGCATAACATAGCGACCTATCTTTAATTTAAGAACTGTATTCAATACGTATGTTACTCAAATAAAAATGATTTTGATTTTGATTTTGAACATTATCGCTAAAGCATTAGGTTCAAGGTTAATTGGGAAAAATTGACAGTTTCGGGTAATTTGATGTGCCAGCTCTGTACCTACCAGATTTATATCTGTTTTCGTGCTAGTTTCTGAGTTTTCGTGCCAACCTCCATTATTTCGTTCACCCATGGTTATGCACCAAAAATGTCGTTCAGTCAATATGTACTTTAGCTATTAGTTGTAGTAAAATGACTCTCAGCTTAGTAAATTAGTGGTTAGTCGATTTCGAAGTCGTTGTGATGGTAATTTAGTAACAGTTTTGTACATAAGTACCTAAGTTAAAAGCCTTTATTTTGAGCGGTCATCATACCCCAAGTTCATATATCGGAGCTACCTCACCAAGAGCATTCGCCTATAATGTTCAGATACACCTTAATTCTGTATTAAATCGAATCGATTGTACTGAATTTTTATACAGGGGAATTCTCTCTTTGAGGGAGCGCCTTTATATGCATACAGAATGACAGCTACACGGACAACGGATTAGCAAGCAAAGCTCATAATTAAGGACACTATTTTATCAGTGATTATGTAAAGTTTATTCTCCCAGTCGTCTTTGCAAAGTCATTATTTAAATCCAACAAAATATTGTTGCCATTTGTCATAATTGGAAGCTATACTAGCCCCTTTCTAAATGAATGGCCAGCATGCTACATATCAACTGCATATCTTTGTAGGCTACAATTGGGAAACTTACAAAAAATAGGACTAAAAACTAAATTCAGTATAGTCACAATGACTCTCCCGACTAATTCGACTGACTAAAGGCTAAATCATAAAATACTTTATACTCTTTTGCTAATTCGCCTCTAATAACGAAGAGAAAGGGTATCAAACGTATACTAATATAATAAGTGCAATAATTAGTAAGTATTTATGTTTCTCACTATTAATTTTAAGTGTACGTAACAGTAAGATCTTGGAAAAATGTTAAAGAATTGATGTTTTACTAAAAAAAATTGATAAAACTTTTTAAGTCGGCCATTTTCTTTTCTGAGACTTTGGTAATAGAATGTCTTCTATCTTTATCTTTCTTCGTAGATAAAAGATTTCACAGCGTCACAGAAGATCATTTATCATTTCCTGCATTTGTTCCAATTTATTTGGGGTCGGCCTAACTCATTTTTACGGTTCCGTACCTCAGTCGGCAAAAACGGAACCCAAGGATCACTTTGTTATCCGTCTGTCAAGACCCTTTTTCTCAAGAACGCGTAAAGATATCACGCTGAAATTAATATCAAATACTCAAGTTTGCTACCCCTTAAAGCATTGAAAAAATCAAACTTGTAAGTCAACGCGATCAAAAGATGTGACCGTTTATGTCGCATAATTTCCGATTTCACAAGGGAACCAAAACCTATGAATCTACCAATACCATATATATATATGGGTACTTCCCGTTGACCTAGAATCATGAAACTTGGCAAAAAGCAATTTCTTACAGCATATGTTAACTGAAAACCGTAAATATGTAGTTTAATTTAAAAAATACCTACAAGTTTACACGGAACCCTCGGTGCGCGTGTCCAACTCGAACTTGGCCGGTATTTTCAACCATTCTTCCCTGTTAACCGTCACACAACCATGACACAATCCACCCATCTTTGTTTTGGCCTTTCTTTCCAAAATCTCCCTCCATCAACATTTCAGAATCTTAGAGTGGCATCATCATGTTCATTTAACCCCATTGAATGACTTTTTCATTGAAATAGTTATTGAATGGGGTTACATGAACTTAGAGGGTTGTATTAATGATTTTAATTCTGTAACTACATACGTGTTACTAGCGCGACTCATTTTTCATTAACATATAACCTGACGCTGACCTGCAAATTGCAAAAAACGTAAGAAAATTTGAATTTCGCGGGCTACCCTGGGACTTCCCCCTTATTCAACCAGAAATCACCCTTCTGGGGTAGCCTTTATCCCTTTTTATGGGGTTATAAGCCTGTGCGACTATTTGTCTAAAATAAAATAAATGCCTCCCTAACAAAACTAATTGCAAGCTCAAAAAATGTATTAAAACCAAAAAGCATTATTAAAAAGCTATTTAAAAAAATCGGGGCTTACGTACAGACGACAGCACATCAAGCTACCCGAAACTGTCAAATTTTCCCAATCAACCTTGAACCTAATGCTTTATTGATAAAGGTGAAAGTAAAGAAATTTGACAGATAGCTTGATGTGCTGGCTTCTGTATAATTATTCTATGAGTTGTAACCGTGTTTGTAACAGGCCCTAAACAATTAAAAATAAAACATAAAAAAGTATGAATGATGAAAAAGCTAAAATGAATCTTAAAAGCTGTATCCAGTAGCATTAATTACTTATATCCCTTCTCAGATTTCTCTTTTATGTAAACATGTCCATAGCTATGCCTTCAAAATAGATACACATACATGTTGGAATGGACACCGACGCACAAATGCTTACCATGTATTCAGTACAGCATCCTAAACCCCCTTTCCTACAAAAGTGCAATATCTACGACCGCCCCCCCCCCCGACTCTTACTGGAGCCACCGCGCGATGTTGAGCCAGTAGTTTTAAATCAGCCCTTAAATAATCTCACTCAGATCCAGCCTGTCACCTTGCTACCCGAAGCCTCTGCTCGTACCCCACAGGGGGTGCCCTTAGCGTGTAGTCGCTTAGTTCATAAGTGTATGCCCCTGGCTGGGGGCCTTACACTCAAGGCATCCACAGGATAGTCCGGTCACACAGAAGTCAGCGTCATAGGTTGACCTACCAGATGCCATTCACAAAAACAAAAAACGTAAAGAACAGCTGTTTTTTTTTTAATTACCAAAGAAAATTTATACATATCCACATATGTGTATGTTGGTGGTTCGGAACTTCGAATTGATGTACTGAATATGTCGTAAGCGTTTGTGCGTCGGTGTCCACCCTGCATAGCCCCCGTAGCATGACCACCGTAGACAAGGATTTCTTTGACAGAAGAATCGATAAAATGACAGATAGTGCAAAGAAATCTGACATTGTGTCGACACGATCTCTCATTTTGTCGATTCTTCCGTCAAAGAAATCCTTGTCTACAATGGCCAAGCTACGAGGGCTGGAGTCTTCTTAAAGCGCTCCCTCACCAGACGCCTGTAATGTAACAATCCAAGATTCGGTTTTATCCACAAACAAGTAAATTCGAACTGTAACATTACAGGCGAATGCCATGTGAGGGAGCGCCATTATGAAAAGAATTCTTTATTTCTTTACATACAATTCTTTTAAAATGGTGCTTGAATAAATATGCAATTTAAATGCATTCTTTTAACTGTTACTTTAAAGTTGTATTTAATCATTGACTGTATGTACATATTATGATTTTTTGTAATAAATATTTTGAAAGTATTACTCAGTGTGTTTCATTTATAATAATACCAGCCTATACTGTCCCACTGACTAGACACTAATGACCGTAGGGAGGTATGGCAGAGCAAGGATCTGCAAGTGCGCTTTTACCGGGCCGATGTAAAGAAAGAAAGAAAGAAAATACATTTATTTGGCACATGCCACAAGTGCACAAGGTATAAAAAAAATTACAAATAAAAAAAAAACAAAAAATTAAAAAACTTAAATCTAAACAAAAAAAAAAATAGAATAGTGTGACACTGTATGCCTCACGTAGGCCCAGTTCAGCAAAATGCCAGACAACTAGTGCCCGACGCTGGTTATGTAGACTTCTTAGCATCTGTATCTTGGCTGCGCTTCGATGACCTCTTCGGGGAAACCGAAGGTTTTGTCAGTGCAATAATGGACGAAGTTATAATGGTAGTTGTAGTATTGTTTTACTTGTTATTTTCAACAAATTTCTAGATTATAAATATTGATTATGCTTGTTAGTACTACAATTTATACACAAGGAAGAATTACGAAATTCCGATCTCCCGGGATAAAAATTGACGTTTAAAGAATCCATCCATCCATCCTTTGCCGGCAGAAAACGTACTTTATAGGTAAATATGAATCCGAATATCCGATCGTAATTGAATCGAAGTGACAGGGTCTGCCATCTGCTGGACGACATTGAAACTATTTGTCAATTCTGAAATCCATCGACCTATAGTAGGTATATCCATCAGACTATTTAAATCTTATGATAAATTTAATATCATATTGTTTTCCATTATTTATTGTTTAATAATTACATGAATTAATCTGAGCGGATTGTTTATGCTTGGCAACACTATAGTTTCATAACCATTAATTGAAAACTGGCAACATTTTGTCGGTAAGTGATTCACAACAATCTATTTAAGTACTGTGGTTCATTAAGATAAAAATAAAAACAAGTGCACGATACATAGAAATGTATTCTTATAAGACCTCCAACGACTGACTTTAATACAATATTTCTATGAATAGGTAAGTACATAACGAATCATATTATATACCTGGTAATCTAAACCGTATACTCATCTTTTCTATAAATAAAAATGAATGTTTGTATGTTTATCCTCAATGCTTTCCGAAACTATTGCAATGCAATATTTTATTAAGCTAACAATTTGTTATATGTTATATACTAATACTTTAATATGTTAACAGTTCTTTTAACAGTTACGAGCTACACATACTACATGTGGAGGTCGTGGCTAAATAATAACAGCCGCTCGGATCGACCTTTAGTTAAAAGCCATGCTTGCCTAGGTTGGTCTCTGGATGGGTGACCACCCATTACATACCTAATTTCCGTGCCTCGGAAATCACGTTAAGCCGTTGGTCCTGGCTGTCATTTGTAGATCTTTGAAAGTCGTTAGGTAGTCAGTAGCCCAAAAAGTCTGACAACCAGTCTTACCAAGGGTTATCGTATTACCCAGTACTAACTGGGTTGTGGAGGTCAGATAGGCAGTCGCTCCATGTAAAATACTGGTATTCAGCTGCATCCGGTTAAACTGGAAGCGGATCCTAACATAGTTGGGAAAAAGGCTAGGCAGATGATGGGTTTGTTTGTAATATATAACAGACTTTTTTTGTTTTGCGTCGAGTTAATTTAACTTAGAAATATCCTACTTTATTTAGTTACCTACCTAATTGTGTGTTTATTAATATTTGCATGTTGTCTTATGGCGGAATGTGTCATCGCATACTACATGTTTTTTTTACCGCCTTTTGTACCACATTAACTGCAAATAAACAATTTTTGATTTTTACTTTAATGAAACCTTCTGTGTACGCTTACTACGGTTCCTGGCCCAAAAAATATATATTTTTCAATACACTTTTTCGAAAACTAGTTCTTATCGCACTCGACATGAAATGTATTTCAACACACGTGAATTTTTAATATTTTTCGCACTCGTGCGGAAATAAAAATTTCCACAGATAACTGAAAAATTAAAGTCAACTTCAGCGCAACTTTGATAGCTATCTCGGAAACTTGAGACTGTAGAAGATTTTGTCTCATACAAAACTTGTTTGTATTGATGCCAGCTATCCATTGATACAGGTTTTATGCGTGGCTGATCAAATAAAAGTTGTGCTGAAGATTTTGTTTTTTATTTATTTATTTATTTACCACAAATTATAGCAACATTGCAGACCAAGCCCAATACGATGCTACAATACAAAATAAAACAATATAAACAGTAAAATTACACCCAGTAAAAATAACAATAGCTATAGTTAAAACATCAATACTTAAACATGACCAAGCTCATGGTTACCTTACCATCCAGTTGCCATCAGTGAATGTACTTTAACTTTGAAAGCTCATATCTCGAAAACGTGGCACTTTAGAAGATTTTGTCTCATACAAAACTTGTTTGTATTGATACCAGCTATCGATTAATATAGGTTTTATGGATGGCCGCAACATTGGAAAAAAAAAAATGTCGGAAGTTAGGCCGGCCATTAAATTCCAACCCCATTATATGCTAATACCACGCGATCTTTTTCTACCAAATGAAAAAAGAATCTCGTAAATCGGTAAATAATTGACGGAAATATCAATGAACAAACATGAAAAAAATACATACAGCCGAACATGGAACCTCCTTCATTTTTGAAGTCGGTAAAACACTTACCAGTGCGACCAATCCAATGCAACTATAAGACGAGCGAAGTCACGTGCAAAAGCTTATCAACAATATATAAGTATTTGCTTTATAGACATAAGCGATAAGATAAAAGTCAATAGATTATTCACCTTTCCATTTTATGTCAGAACATAACATCGCACCTGTATTCTACGAAGTGGTAAGCAGAGGTGACCCACATTTGTCCAATTATGTTTCAGTCCCATATCTGTAACTACAGACCGACCGCTTTAATGAGTCCTCGTGAAGGTATCAATTTAAATGGAATATTCTGAAGTTTAATCACGTATTGGTTCAATTAATATCGTAATACCTACGTGGATTATGGTTGTTTTAAAGCAAATAACCTGTGGGATATTGTTAGGACTTTGTGGACTGGACGGCGAGTTTTGGGCTAGCTCGCCGTCCGGCCGTCTTATGACGACAGGCCGTGTCGACGGCGCGTTCGTGTTCCACGCGCGCCTCAAAGAGATGTCAGCAACCACGTAGGGGTCCGCACGGGCCGATGCCTGCCAGGGCTGCGGGACTGTTCGAAAGAGATACCGCGGCCCTGGAACACAAAGGGCAAAGAAGGAACATGGATGGGTTTTAGTCAGTACGAGTCTGACACTCCCTTCCGCTCCGCCCAGAGCGGGGGGGTCATTAGATGATTTCCCATCCTAAAAAAAAAAAATAAAAAAAAAAAAAGGACTTTGTGGACGCTTAATGTGCCTTTGATGCGGCAACGTGGAGGACTCATTAAAGCGGTCGGTCTATAGGTGTGCCCAGCGGTTTTGTTTTGCTCGGCTCCTAAAGGACGTAGCCTGATGTTAAATAATCTTGCGCAAGAATTGGGCTATCAAATGTAAAAATAAACCAATAAAGTCTTTAGCTTTATTTTAACGGGTGTAACAAGACTCTTAACGAAGCCGAAAGGTACTTGTTCTCCCCGTCATTGCGATCATTTTTTTGTTCTAGACCATACCTGGGAACCTTCTAGTTACGGAGATATTGGGGGTCAAAGTTTTTTTTTAAACTACATGTTTTTAACGTAAAATTTTTACTGTAAACACATCCACGACCCCGTACTATTCAATTCATCCATCAGCACAATGTTTTGAGTTCTTTACATTGAGTCCTACCGTAAAATGTGATTTTAAAAAACAGTTTCCCAGCAATACTTTTTGCGTAGACTTACTTAGTTTGATGTATATAATGCTTGGTTGACGGCTTCGTTAAGGGTCTTGCATTTCCGACGTTTGGCCCCCAAACTGGAACGGACCGGGGCTGCCTTCAAGCGGCTCCTGCCCAACCTGGGGGGTCCAAACGCCTCCTGCCGGAGGCTATACGCGGGGGTCGTGCGGTCCATGGCCCTTTACGGGGCCCCGGTGTGGGCGCGTTCTCTGAGGCGGCAAGCCGCCCGCTACCTGAACGCGCCCCAAAAGGGGATAGCCCTAAGGCTAGTCCGGGGGTACCGCACGATCTCCGGTGAGGCGGCTAGCCTCCTTGCCGGATTGCCGCCATGGGATCTGGAGGCGATAGTCCTCGCGCGCCTTCACGAATGGCGCGCGGAGGCACTACGTCGTGGGGAAACTCCACTGCCGCGGCAAATCGCCGCTCAGCGGACAGACCTCCGGCGCGATCTCATGGTTACATGGAGAGAGCGACTGTCGCAACCCCGTGCAGGGCACGCCACCATAGTGGCGATAAGTCCCCTCTTTGAGGAGTGGCTAGAGAGGCGCCACGGCGTCCTCACCTTCCGCCTGACGCAGGTCCTCACCGGACACGGTTGTTTCGGGAGGTTCCTGCACCGAATCGGGCGGGAGGAAACGCCCGGGTGTTTCCATTGTGAGGATCGTCCGGAGGACACGGTGCAGCACACTGTGGAGGCCTGCCCCGCTTGGGCGGAGCAGCGCCGTGTCCTCGTAGAGGCGATTGGCGGCGGCGACCTCTCGCGCCCGGCCCTGGTTCAAGCCATGGTCCGGAGCGAGAGGGAATGGGAAGCCGTCACCTCCTTCTGCGAAGCAGTCATGCTAGTGAAGGAGGTGGCGGAACGTGAGAGGGAAAGAGCCTCACGTCCCAGCCGCCGCGGGAGACGCCCTGGGCGTCGGGGGTCACGTGGTGGCCCCCGGCCACCGTAGGCGCTGGCCTGTGGACGGCGAGTTATGGGCTAGCTCGCCGTCTGGCCGTCTTATGACGACAGGCCGTGTCGACGGCGCGTTCGTGTTCCACGCGCGCCTCAAAGAGATGTCAGCAACCACGTAGGGGTCCGCACGGGCCGATGCCTGCCAGGGCTGCGGGACTGTTCCAAAGAGATACCGCGGCCCTGGAACACAAAGGGCAAAGAAGGAACATGGATGGGTTTTAGTCAGTACAAGTCTGACACTCCCTTCCGCTCCGCCCAGAGCGGGGGGGGTCATTTGATGATTTCCCATCCAAAAAAAAAAAAAAAAAAAAGGGTCTTGTTACACCCTGTATTAATATAGATACGAGTCTTTTGCTATTTGCCAAGTACGAATCTAAGCTCAGGGCGTATAGTGAGAATTATCATAACATAACATAACATCACGCACGTAATCTGCGAAGGGTTAAGCGTGTACCTAATAGTACACGCACATTTCGCCAGTTATGTGTAATAGGGAACTCCGTGACTTCCACTGGGAAATTCCTGATGAAAAAACTTAATGACACTTCCCACTAGACGCTAGACGACTAGACAAGCTGAGGTATACAGGGTGTAGACAGACCCTTCACAAAGCCGCCAACCAAGCATTCTGTACATCAAACTAAGTAACTTTACGCAAAAATTATTGCTGGGAAACGACTTTTTTTTTGGGGTGAAAAATTACGTTTTACGGTAGGACTGGATGGAACGCACTCAAAGCGTTGTGCTGATGGATGGATTGAATAGTACGGGGGTCGTGGAGGAGTTTAAAGTAAAAATCTTACATTAAAAACATGTATTTAAAAAAAAAACTTGTGAAAAAGTTGGAACTTTGACCCCTAATATCTCCGTAACTAGAAGGCTCCGAGGTATGGTCTAGAACAAAAAAAATATCGAGAAGACGGGGAGAACAAGTGCCTTTCGGCTACGTAAAGGGTCTATTTACACACTTTATTTTGGAATAGCACCCGGTTCGGATTGGAATCGCACTCAGTGTACCTTCGGCTCAACTGCTCTTGCCTCAACTGAACCAACGTGGCTATCAAGTTTCAATGTTATTGCTTTGTGGCGCAGACCAACACGTGCACTGTTTAAGACCATCACAGACAATATCAGCGTGCTTCTCACATGAATTAACCATGAATATGTCTGAATTTTAAAAGAGGCGTGAACAACAACTTTTAAAGTTTAAAAGAGGCGTTAACAACAACTTTTAAGGGCATTACATGGCTCAAATCCCAAAAACAGCGTATGTTCAAAGAAATTTGTTGATGAATCCCTTTGCGCGTTTTCCGTGTAAAAAAAGTATGTTATAGTTAAGTTCATCACAAACAAATTGTATTGTTTAAAATTTTAATAAACCTTCTCAATTTTTTTTGGTTAATCGTAGAAAATAGGTCCTTTTTCAACCTTAATTGTAAATTATCTCTGTAACGGCTGAATAGATCGGCATGAATTTTGTAACAACAAATACGTAATGATATACTTAACAATCTGTATTGTTTTTTTCTGTTATTTCTTTTAATATTTTTAAATAATAAATAAAAACCGAAATTTTGCGAAATGTGCGGGGCAAGTCAACAAAAACCAGTACAGGGATCAAATCATCAAGGTCATCGAGCAATGTAATGCCCTTAAAGTTTAAATTTGGCGTCCCGCTGGGTAACTTGTGTGTATACCAAGGAAAAAAATCTAAAAACAGTGATTTTTTTATCGTTCGTTATCGTGTGGTTAGTTCCTAACCTGGTGTCAGAGATATCTATGCCGCCCATGGGCCTCTGACTTGGCTTTACATGCCGTCAAGAAATATCTCTCAGACATGCTGGTTTCCTCACGATGTTTTCCTTCACCGAAAAGCAAGTGATAATTATACTATACGCACATGAATCCGAAAAATCAGAGGTGCGTGCCTTGGGTCCGAACTCGAGACCGTCATGTGTATGACTTGTCAGTCCGACGGTCACACCACTAGGCTATCACTGCTTGATAGATTTATGATTTGATGAATTTTTAAACAATCGATATATATTCGTAGAGCCTCTGAGTTTGTTTCGTTGTTTCTTCGCAAAGAGGTCAGCTAGGAAAAACCGATCAATCTAGTTTTTAAAAAGTATATGTGTTAAGTCACTACATGGTATAAAACAAAGTCGCTTCCCGCTGTCTGTCTGTCCCTATGTATGTAGATCTTTAAAACTACGCAACGGATTTTGATGCGGTTTTCACTTTTCAGTAATAGATAGAGTGATTCAAGAGGAAGGTTTATATATAATTATACGGGTCGCTAGTAGATAATAATGTGTAGATAGGAATTGAATTCTGCATACCAAATTAAATTACAACTGAAAAGATTTTTTTTAATTAAAAAAAAAATAAAATTATAACAAAAGTTGATACATCTCCGACTCACTCATAATACAAACTTATATTTTCAGGTCACTAATCGTCGCCTGAAGAAACGGACCAGGTCATTCTCACAAGGAAGATCGAAGGGGACTTTCGACGCGTTGGTGTAACACCCGTAGAAAAACCATAACTGGAACTTTGATTACTATCTCACCTTGTGATGTCTCCACCTGACGAGAAACTACGAACCATGACCAATAAAGAGTACAACAAGCGTGCAGGCACGTCAGGCATCCAGGGACAACTGTATGAGACTAAATTAATCAGTCTTATATATTTCAGACTGAAACATGACGAGAATGTTGATCAGTTCAGTTTAGCCACCAATAGAGACGACATAGGCGCCTTCGATGACATTTGTTTCAAAGCAAAAGTTAAAGGCTTTAATAAACCAGTCACGGTGTTTATTCAAGCCAAGCACAGAGAGAACGATAAACTTCTAACGTTCACTAGTAAAACTGAGTTGGCAAAATATTTCGCCAGTTACTTGGACATTAGACGCGCTTTTGATCCGAGCAGTAAAGACATGATTTTTGGAGGGAAATTTGATGAGACTGAATGCTTTTTCGTTATGTATACAACAGCCAAAGACGATCCCAGTAACAAGGCATATGAAGGTAACTTTGCTGACAATTTGGATGAACTTATAGGAACGGGAGGTAGTTGCACACAGCCGTCATACAGAAATGAAGACTTGGACTTTTTATGTAAAATAGTAATGGAAAAACAAATCACAGCATTAGCTGAACAGATAGCGAAGTTTATTTGTGACGGATCTCAAAGCGAAATGTCGATGAATAATGATCTCATGCTGCGCTATCACGTCATTTTAGAACTCAACGTTTTACACGTTTCTGATATCCAAACTGAAGGACATCGGATTGCCAACTTCAGACAAGACTTCTTTACAACCAACGAAGAATTTATTGTGCTGTTCAAAAACATGTTATGCTTAGAGGTCCTCAAAAAGCGAAAAGCAGAAGAGACTGTTGAAGAGAGTTTATTGACGAAGTTCCTAAGCGAGCCTTCTGATGTAACAACACTTAGTGAACTCATAGGAAGTGTTCTTACGTTTAAAAACGGAAAGCTTGACTTTGTTAGCAAATCCACACTAGACGATCTAAAGAGACAACTCGACAAAGCAAATGTCCCTGAATCGGCTGTCTATGAAGCAGCAGAACTGGCTGCTAAAGAGTATTTACTATCTCTGAAGCTCAAAGTCCCGGCTCTCTTCGGCAACAAAGATTTAGCAATAAGAGGCAAACCTGAGAAAGTAGAAAAGAGACTAAATCACCTGACATCGAAAATCATAGAAATATTTGAACAATCGAAACCCAACAACATCGTCACTATAGATGAGTCACTAGAAGATGGATTTTTGAAGTTGAATGGCGGTATAGCTTCTGCTGTCGGCAACATACTGGTTTTCGATGAAACTTCTAAGCTTTTGAAATTTACAGATAACTGTGAATCACTTGGTAATCTTGCCAGAACGTGGTATAAAGCATTGAAGACTAAAATCGATAATTTGCACGAATATAAACTAGACGTGAAAGTTAAGAAGTTTCCAAAACTTTCATTCAATCGAAGTGAATACGACGTTACTTTAGTGAGAGATTTCTATGACAAATTACTCTTTTATACTAACCAAGCTGACCAGAGTAACGTAGGGGAATTGTTGAAAGGAGAAATAGAAGATCATCCGTGCAATGACGTCACTAACTTTAGAGTGAGATCTGACGTCATATTCCTAAAGTATCATGATGAAATACAAAAACTGTGGTTGACTCCTAAAGTAGGAAAATATCTTACAAAGAAATGCACAATATATGAGGATGCAGTTACAAGTGCTATGAGCGAGACATTGACGGGAATTTTAAATATAATGCATAAGTTTAAAAATAAGAACTATACATTTAATGAAGACGCCATAAAACGATTAGAGTCTCATGAGCAGATTCTAGGAACTGTTATTGCTACAGGGAGCTGTGTGTTAACAGTTGCTAAGGTGGAACAATATCTGGGAAATGAAAAAAAAGACCATGTTGTGTTAGACTTGGACGACATTTTCAAACTACCCTTGAAGAGTCAAACCAATTTATGTAAAGAATTGACGAACACAACCAAGGAGAAGATACTAATTATTCTTTGTAATAACTTTCAAGAATCTGGAAATTCTTGTAAAAAGCTTGAAAATATCGCGAAAGCTATCGTCAAAAAGCAAATTATAATCATTACGGACAAGATTTCAGTTGAAATTATAACTAAATATTTCTCAAAAGCAAGCAATGTATTGAAAGATGATAATATTGTATTTACAGACATGACTGTTGAATCTCAGAAGAAGCTCTTAGCGACTTCTAAAGTAAAGTTTCAAGGTGAAGACTTAAGTTTAGATAAAATCATAGACGATGAAAATACAAAACTGATTTGTGAAGATGTATTGAAACAAATAATTAACTATGAAACTATCGTGCTTGGTAAAACGGTAGTTGATTATAATTACAACAAGGCCAAACCCTTTTATGTTGAAAGGCGTGTCAGTCGCATTAAAAAGCGTGAGCACGATGAATTTGATGATGTCAAAGATAAAGTATTAGAAACGTTGTATGATTTAGAAGATGACGTTGTACTGATAACAGCATCACCAGGGATGGGAAAGTCAACTCTACTCTCACATTTATCACTGAAAACAAAAGAAATCGATCCTAAAGTTTGGATAGTAAGAATAAACCTGTTAGAGCACGCGAGGATATTCAGTAAGTGGCAGGACGACAGGACCGTCATCAGTACTTTGGAAAGTTTAAAGTTTATGTGTCAAGCTGCACTCAGCGAGGAATCAAATGAATCTTTCAAAGAGGATAAAGTATTAATTGAACTGGAAGAATCATCAGACGGAACTGTAAGCCTAAAGAAATGTTCAGGAGATACTTCTACAGAATTTCAGCTGAAAATATTCCTAGATTTTTACAACAGAGGAACACTGATATTTCTTTTCGATGGCTTCGATGAAATCTTTCCTCACTATGAAAGAGAAGCGCTGTTATTGCTAAAGTCAGTCAGGAATTATCCTCGGAAGCACAAAGCCTGGATCACAAGCAGATCGTTCAACTACGTAAAATCTATTTTAGAACAAGAGTTCGGAGTATCGTACGAAATAGAACACTTTACTTGCCCTGAACAGGATATATATTTCAACACATTTTGGAAGTCCAAGATACAATTTAAGAATCTTAACAAAGAGCAAATGGGTAATGTTCGCGACTTTCTACATTTTATGCAAGTCCTACTGCCGAATGAGAGGTACCGTCTCTTCAGTTTGTTAGAATTAAACCCATACTTTAAAGTCTATCTGAACTTCTTGGATTTTATAAAATTGGAGTCTGTAGCTAATGGCATTGACATTACTTACTACGGCTATAATAATTTTTTGGCGAGATTTGAGATTAACGAATGCACATATAATGAAAACGATTTAACTGCACCACCGCTGCATCTATTCCTACTAGCTGAATGTTTCCACAACAAGATAAAAGACGTCGAGGAAGGAGACAAGGATTGGGACATAGATGTCACTGGCTTCATATTTTACGAATATTATTTTGAGACTAAAATAAAAAAGATCCGTTTCCAAGAGAAAAATAAGATTGATATCTATAATCCGGATAATAAAATGACTTATGAGAAAGAACGCGCGGACAGTGTCGCTAAACATAAGAAGCTAGGCGCTTACGCTATATTTTACCCACACGTGGAGGTTTTTGAAGAAGCTGTGTTGAATGAAATTAAGGAAATGATTGATGAACTGAGTAATGCAAAAGAAAAGACTGGTCTCATTCGTGGTGTAGCTAATAATGTGCCTCTCTTTGTACATAGATCTTTTGCTGAATACTTCGCAGTCGAATACATTTGTGATCTGCTAAAAAATGACAGTGACAAAATCCAAAAGAAACTGTGGAATTTCATACTTAAAGTTATGTTTGTTAAATGTGGTATGAATGTTTTCGATATTTTTAACACAAAAATCAAAATGGACGAAACTCTTATTAGTGTTGTAGAAAGAAACAAAAATTATATAGATACATTGCTTTCCGAAGAGAACTGTGATATTAAAGGCGATAGCTACACCTGGTTAGACCAATACAGAACAGACCGGATTACTTTCTCAAAGTTTTCAAGTTTATGTGACAACATTGACTTACAGGGCGACAAATATGACTTCGAACTTTTCTTTTCCTCTATGTTTCACCGCGCTAGCCAAGATTGTGACAGTTTTTCACTCATGGAACTCAGCAATAATTTACACCTTGGAAGTGTAAATAAGAATGCGAAAAGGAATCAGAAAACGAATTATTTGTTTTTAAGAATACGAGGTTCGGTGTTATTCTACCAAGGCTTGCAGGCTCCGAGAATGAGGAAATTGCCGAAAAAAACTGCGAAAACCTTAGTGCCCGCGAAAAAATAGTGGAAGATATCTCAATGACGCAGTTTACTGCTGGATATAGGCTTCTCCCAAGCTGCAACACATCACCCTGACGTCTACTTTCTGCATTCAATCTGAACCAGCTACCTTTTTAAAGTCATTGGTCCATCTGTGCTGTTGTGGAGCGACCAACGCTACGCTTCCGGCCGGTACGCGGTCTCCTCTCCAGGACACATTCGGGAAGATTATTTACTTCAGATGTTATCGTCTGATCTACCTGGCCTGCAGTCTGGACATCGATTGTGATCGCATTAGAACCGAATTTGGTCGCAAAATCCAAAAGATTCGAATGTTTGGTTACGCTATTTGGTACTCATCATTTCCTGCCCTTGTCCCATTCTACTTGGGGTTGGCGCAACAAGTTATCTTTTTTGTCAAAAGTCACGGCATCATTTACTCCTTTCTCTTTCATATCATTCCTCACACAATCCATCCATCTTTTCTTTGGTCTTCCTCTTCTTCTCCATCCATCAACATTAATATCCATCACTTTTTTTGTAACATTTATTTATTTATTTTATTCATTAACACATACATTTGTTTTAACAGGTAAGCCCCAAGCTTACAAAAGTAGTAATGAATTGCTAATCGTCCAGTCCCAAGTAACGGGACTGGGTAGAAGAACAAGTTACACAGTAGAAAACATACTAAGTGTCACCCTCTGAAATTCCGCAAGGCACTTGCAACCTCACATAACCGAAAGGCACTTGTTCTCCCCGTCTTTGCGATCATTTTTTTGTTCTAGACCATACCTGGGAACCTTCTAGTTACGGAGATATTAGGGGTCAAAGTTACAACTTTTTCACAAGTTTTTTTTTAAATACATGTTTTTAATGTCAGATTTTTTTTACACACCTCCACGACTCTCTTACTATTCAATCCATCCATCAGCACAATGCTTTGAGTGCTTTCCATCGAGTGCTACCGTAAAACGTGATTTTTCACCCCAAAAAAAAGTCGATTCCCAGCAATATTTTTTGCGTAAAGTTACTTAGTTTGATGTACAGAATGCTTAGTTGACGGCTATGTGAAGGGTCTGTTTACACCCTGTATATCCAAACGCCGAGAGACACTATTTAGTATTCTTACTATACGAATCACTGGTGATGGAAACGCAGGTGATCACTACGACTTTGCCACTAAGATATTTTTTACTGCAAGTTACCCCAACTATCGCCGTTTCGTTTGATCCACGATTTTTTACAGACCCTGTATATCTACGTTCAGATTGGTTCAGCAAAAAATTAACACTTGATAATGATTTCCTTAAGAGGGCGCCACAATATTCTTGCCCGGGGCGTCACTGGCCTTAACGCCGGTACTGGGGGATTTTATTTGTAAATTATTAGTTTTAATTATTCTATAGACAAGTCGGTTAAGTTATTAGATTAACAAATAAATAATCGTTTATTTGAAGTTTGTGCATTATAAAATTGATGTCTGTGATAATTTTTGTACTTTAGAATCGATTCCTATTTACAACTGTTTATTAATAAAATATATTGTTCATTATAAGCATCTATTTTATTATTATCTTAGATCTATTTATTTTATTTATTTATGTACACACAAAATACTTAACGGGACAATACATTAACATAGAAGAGCACAAAGGCACTGTTTATTTCATAAGAAATTTCTGCAAGCAGACCTGCGAGAGGAAAATTGGATTAGAACTGTAGACACAGTGTGTAGAAAAGACAAAGCAGGAAAATTTTAATTAGAACTTAAAACAAAAATATATCTACAACATAAGTTTTAGTATGCGAAACCTGATACACGTGTATCTAGTATTTTTATGTAAAGAATCTATGTACAAAATTTCAAAACTGTATCATGAAAAATCACAAAGTTATAAGCTTGTTCTGTGACCTAGTCGTCCGCACAAAAACGTGGTCACCACGCAGCGCGCGCCTCCAGCTTCGTCTTGAGCTCATTGATAATAATAATTTGGCAGTAGGTACCTAAATTATTGCGATAGGTACTCAAAGTCGCTCGGTATCCAACTTTTAACTTTTTTAAATATTTTTGGGAAATAATATAACATGCTTTAAAAATGATTGGAATCGATTCAGTTACTTATTCTGAACAAATTATATTCAGGTTTCGCATACAGAGTGGGGCAGGACGATTGACAATCCTTCAAACCACGTAAAGACTGTCATGTTCTTTACCCGTATACAAACATTCAATCAAATCCAATGAATACTTTAGCCACAGGAAATTATTTTTCACTTTCTTATTTTACAACATGATGTAGATCTGAGTCCGTAATAATAGGTAAACATTGTAAGGTCAAGAACCTGTGCAAAACGTACGATTCTATTCTCCTCGTCTCAATATGCTTGAAAGACAGAGAAAGGTGTCATACTATTTCACTCTAACGCGCCCCGCCCAGTCACACAAAATACTACAATTAGAAAGAAAAAGAAATATTACTTACGCAAATTATGCATTAGTGGTGCATAGACCATTGCGTATGCGTGTGTGAGCGGAATTTTTTGGCAAAAAGTCTCGGACTCGGTAACTACGCAGTCAGTGCATAGCGGCGCCCTTTGAGGAGAGCACACGACAAATTTTTTTATCACGAGACGAGCCGCGCGCGCAATGTCGTGATTTTATAAAAAGTTTTAGTTGTTATTGTGATTAAAGACGATTTGTGACAGTTGGATTAGTGCATAGGTTAGTGTAACTTATTGTTAAGTGTTAGTGTAATATTAGTTAGTTAATTAAGCATTTAATAGGTATAGTTTCGTGATTTAGGTTAGGTTTGAAGTTTTGTAGTTTAATTATGCCTCAAATAAGGTACCCAGCTGCCGAGTACACCGACATGGTACTTACGTAAGGAGAATGTAACCAAAATGCAGCTTTACCATTGCATACATATCGGGAAAGATATGGTGACACACAAACATTTGATGGTGTAAATTCTGATTGTGATGTGATATTATGTGATTAATTATTCAATCAGTGATCTTTTAAATAACAACGTGCAACTTAGTGAGTTTATCCCGCTAATTTGTTGTTCTCCGACTAAAATACCTACCTTCGACTACCTACCGCCATCGCTGCGCCCCGCACCGCACCGCGCTGCGCAACGGTCAGTGACTTTTCGTAGATAAAGCGTGTTTGCTTTTAATGCAGTTGATTCTGCTATTTATTTTGTTTGAAAATTAAAATTTTTAAATTTTCCATTATCTACTAATTTTCGTGTTATAAAATGTTTAGATGGACTAGTACTGTGCTCGTTTTAATTTATTGTTGTGGTTCCAGACACACTTTGTATACTAAAAATAATGTTGTATATAAATTAAACATACATACAAATATATACACGTAAAAATACTTGTATAAATATATATATATACCTATAATATAATGAACTTAGAGGGTTGTATTGATGATTTTAACGATTGTAATTCTGTAGTGCTGGTTTCACACGAGGGCAGAATAGTGAGACAGAACAGTTTGGAAGGACAGTAGCGTTTAAATATAGGACAGTCCGCCAGTGATAGCGATGGAGCGTCGACCACGACAACGGCAACATTTACGCTACTTACTCAAAATTGAAGCACAAATAGCTCTGGATGAGCTAATTGAAATTTTAAAGAATGAAATAAATAGGAAAGAAAAACTTAAAACAAGTCAGGACGCGCGCATTCACACTGTCCTGCTCTTTGCACTGCACTTCCCTCGCGTTGACACGAGTCCAGCCACAAGACAGACGAGCGAGAAAGGTGGAGGTGGGGGCAAACTGCCCCGAAAAAAAAATCTTTTTTGCAAAAAATAAAACCGACTTCAAAAACACTGACTTTTGTTTGTTTGGTTTAGTTTTTTTGTCACCGACTTCTGAAGATAAAGTTATTTTTCACTTTTCTGTGTTTTTGAAGTCGGTTTTATTTTTTTGCAAAAAAAGATTTTTTATTTTTCCATTTTTAGTTGTAATATCCTATACAAATGTTTGCTCCTACATTTATTTTACATTGTCAACAATACATTTCATGGTTATATGCTTATCAGTTATCACCAATAAAATAGAAGTTAATATACCTAACTGTCGCAATCTGGGTACCCCTCAGAGCATACAGCCATTATGTTATGTTATGATATTGTGTAAACAATAAATATCCAAGCGATTGCAGCAATCACGACACATTCGCTGTCTACTATTGAAGAGTTCCATTGTATAACTCCGAAGATCAGCTTCACCAAATTTAAACGGGACCACCGCGGAATCATGTTATTCCAAATTAAAAAAAAAAAACATCGAAATAGGTTCACAATTATCGAAGATATCGTTAATATAAAATTTGGAGAATCCCCTCCCCTCCAGGATCCCATCATTAGATCCTGACCTGATGACCATGGGACCACAAGGAAAGTATACTGTTTCAAACAATGCCCATCAAATTTTAGGGTTGGGTTGGTTTTTGGATTTAATTTTACTGGGATTCCATCATCAGATCCTGACTTATACCTTCCATCATTAATATGAGATGATGATTACAGGCACAAATATCTGAATTGCGTTAGAGAGAGTATATGAAAAACATTGTATGTGCTTTTAAAATTTGAGGGTTGCTATCGATTTCCCTGGGATTCCATCATCAGATTCTGATTTGGCGACAATGGGACTACCTCATTAGTATAGGCTTTCGAATAAAAAAGAATTATGAAAATCGGTCTACAATTGGCGGAGAAATCGGTGAACATAGGTACATGAAAAAAAATACATACGAAAATACATCGAACATAGAAACTTTTTTTTAAATCGGTTAAAAATTATCAAAGGAGTTTAGGTGAATGAACCGTTAACAATACATGTCATGGTAATAGGCTTATCTCCAATAAATGGAACTTAACATACCTAACTGTTGAAATGGGGGTTTATTGTAGACTGTACACATCTCAGAGCATTCAGGCGTGATGTTATGTTATGATTTTGTGTAAACAATGAATATCCAAGCGATTGCAGCCAACACGACAGATTTGCTGTCTATTATTGAAGAGTTTCATTGTTAATCTCCGAAGATCAGCATCAGATCTTCACCAAATAAAAAATGGGACCACCGCGGAATAATATTCTTCCAAACAAAAATAGAATCATCAAAAACGGTTCACAATTGGCGAAGATATCGCTGAACATACACACAAAAAAAAATAAGATAAAAGAAAAAAAAAATCAGTCGACTTTATAACCTTCTCTTTTTGGAAGTCGGTTAAAAATAGAGCGGCGAGCTATTAACTGTTCTGCCTTTGTTACTGTCAAGACAGTACTGTTCTGTGCGTTCAAACAGTAGCAGTACTGTGCTGCCCACTGTTCTGCCTCACTGTTCTGCCCTCGTGTGAAACCAGCATAACTACATACGTCTTACTTGCGCGTCTCATATTTCATCAACATACAACCAGACACTGACCTGCAAATTGCAATAAAACGTAACGTAACGACTAAAATACGAAATTGCACGAAGGAACGGAACGTAATTTCCAAAAGACCAAACGAACTGACAGTCAACAACTGCCAATGTCAAATGTCACAACACTAGTCAAACCTAACCTCAAAATAGAATAAATATAAACCAAAGAATTTGGAGAATATTATATTAAAATGTCCGCTAAAAACATGTTCTTGAAGCCCGGCTTTGTCCGGGCGCCTTTACAAAACGGTGTTGGTCGATACGTCTGTCAGTTGCAACGAGTTGTGCTCAAATTCTGCAAAAGCAATGGATCGAGTCGAGGAATGAGGTAACTTTACTAGATTATTTATTTAGGTTACTTTTTAATCTTTTATTTGGAATCTGTACTAAAATTAAATATACTAGCCACAATGACTAGAATATCAGTTCATTTCAAACGTAAAAAACAAATCACAACTGCAGAACAAGCAACATATTTACGACATATTTCGACTACGGCTCCGACGTATTCAAATACGTTACTGACTTCAAAGTCAGGACTATGTACCTATATGATTTATACTGCTGCACAGACCCCAAATAAATTGGGGCAGGAGAATGATTACTAAGTCCTGACTGATGTACTCTAAAATAGATAAAATTGCATATCCAGATAACGCGCATACTGCATGATCTGTATTTGCCATCCTCTCAGTAGTAACACCTTGTTACTAGGTATATCATCTTTCACACAATCTGTCCATTCTTTCTCCTTTCATATCTTACTAAGCCATCATCTGCCTGGGTTTTCCCAACTATGATGGACTCAGCTTCCAGCGTAACCAAATGCAGATAACGGGTCATACAATACCCCTTGGTAAGGACTGGTTGTCAAACTTTTGAACAACTGATAATTGCAACAGATCTATAAATGACATCATATCATACTAAGTACCATCTAATAATATAACATAACATCACGCCTGTAAACCCCGAAAGTTTAGGCAGAAGTGTACCTAATAGTACACCCACATTTCACCAGTTATGTGAAAGAGGCAGCTATTATTATAGTCACAATTATTTCAGAGACTTCATTGAACAAGATCTGGTGGAGTTTGCTAAGGTGAATCCAGGCGTTGTAGTATATTTGAAGCCTCGCAGACACAGAGGGCCTGTGGTTGTTGCTGAATATTGTAAGTTTTCATTCTCTAATACCGACATAGCCCGAAGAATTTCTAAACTTAAGTGGCAGTGGGCAGGGCACATTGCTTGCAGAACAGATGGGCGATAGGGCCGAGAAATCCTGGAGTGGTGAATGCGAACCGGAAGACGTTGGGTTGAAAGCCCTCCCACTAGTGTGGCCTCACACTGTGGCGACACTTGGGGGAGGCCTATGTCCAGCAGTGGACGTCTTTCGGCTTAAATGATGATGATGATTCTCCTTTTAAGGGTAATTGGAGTTAGTCTTCATAGGGTGATAGTTTCTGAATGAGAGTGCCCATAATTCGGTCAATAGAGTTATAATTGGCAGGGCCTATGTTGAGCCTGGATGGGTTGCAACCGTCATGAGTAGCAGTTCTCGCGGTTCATCCGCCAAGGCGACAGTATGCTCACGGCGGTGTTTTTTAGGGGGTGCAAGCCCTACATAACCAGGCCATCTCCCTAGACGGTGTGGTATGCGGTAAAAGGTCCTGTGTTGAGCAGTGGCCTGGTATCATAGCAAGGTGGCTAATAGATGGTGATGAATGAAGCCAAGAATAGAATAAAATGACGTGCATTTGGAGAGGTTTTAGTCCAGCTGTGTGATGTTTATGATGCACCAACTAAGACATGGAAATAGTGAAGGTCTGGGCTAACAAAATATAAATACTGCAGCGCCAGCAACACGAAAAGACAGTTTTAAGTTATAGGGTGATGAACACCATATAATAAGACTATGAATACAATGCAAATCAACTATCAAGTTCATTTTAATTATTAATTCTTTAATAATCATTAACTAAACCAACAACACCCATTTCCAGTAAACGGAGACCGTGCATGGATGAACATGCACAATAAAACACATGAAGAAATAACCAAATGGATGGATATCCTTCGCACACAACAAGGCGACAACTCGACTACACGTCTCCGCAAATACCAGTACACAGACTTCCCATCAATCCAAGGTCCCTGGACACCGTTCACGTACAGAATACCTGAATTAAATACTGCTGAGCTGCCTGACCCAGCGTTTGGAGCTAATAATAGGTTGCCAGTGTCTGCGACTGAGCAATTGAGGCTCATGTTTGAAGCCCAGAAACTGGGCGGTAAAAGTGAAGACTTGAAGACGGCTGAGTGAATGGGTGGTTTAGTTAAGTAGCGTTTGTTATAGTTAGAATAAAGTTTGTTAGTAAGATTCTTGTTGGTTTTTTTTTTTTAAGTCTTTGCAGGTTCTGCCGCAGCGGGCCCTAGCCTTGTATTATAGTATTTAAATTCATTATCATCTGCTTAGCGTTTTCTGATTGGGGTCGGATTCCAGTCTAACTGGTTGCAGCTGAATACCAGTACTTTACATCGAGGGGCTGCCTATCTGACCTCCACAACCCAGTTAGTACTGGGTAATACGATACCACTTGGTAAGACGTTGTCACTGTCGTGCTAACTACCTGTAAAGATTGTCAAAGATCTTTCTGAGGCAAGGAGGAAACTCCGTATGCAAATTTTGAGTACCCAAAAAAATTGTCAAAAATATAGTCACCAAGACTCCTTTATAACTCTCTGGAATCCCTTAATAAGTATTTTCGAGATTTGGCATAGCCTTACGACAATTTTTTTGCGTGCTCAAAATTGATTTTTATGAATTTTTCAAAGGTGAGGATTGTGTGGTGAAGGATATTAAAAATCGGGAGAGAATCGTTCTTCGCACATTGACTGATGATATTTGCGAAAATTGTGGCTGGGTCAGACTAGACAAGAAATGTGGAATACAAGGTGCCATACCTTGTCTTTGCGGCTTGGGAGAAGCAGAAGTCCTGCAGTGGATTGTGATAGACTAAGCTGATAAATTATGAGCGAAGCTGCAGGAAAAGCTATGTGCATAATCAGCCTATAATGTTCCCAGTGCTGAGAGACACGGCCTGCACTCTAGAGAGAGAATGGCTATAATCCACCTCGTGGGCCCAGTGGAGATTGGTAAAGCTATACAGTTTTAAATAAATAAAATACATCATCATTTTCCAAATCGTTTATTTAACAATAAAATCTATTTACAACAATGTACAATGCTGAAATGATAAATTTATAAATTAAATAATAGTTAATCACAAACCATTGTCTTTATTTACGCGATTTACATAATAGATATTCGTTTTATCATTACAAAGTCAATTGCACATTTTTGGAAAACTATTTTTTTATTAATACTAGTGTCCGACCGAAGTTGTTTCGGTTTCGGCCTAAAACTGGCCGAAAATTCGGCTCGATCTAAGCTAGCGTTCTTTAGCCATTGAGATTGGCCTCTGAAAATAAAGTAAAACTGGAAGCGCCAGGGAATCCCACGAAATTCAAATTTTCTTACGTTTTTTGCAACTTCCAGTTCAGTGTCAAATTGTATGTTGATTAAAACATGATTTGCGACCGTAACAAATATGGCTTATTTATTTTTTTAATAAATCGTTTCCCTACACTAGGAATTTCTCCTGTATCGTGGGTGCGTTAACAAACATTTAAGCTCACATACACAAACAGCCAGACCCGGAACAACTACCTGTAGGCCATACAAATATTTGTTCCTGCGCCAACCGTACCGTCATATATGCTTTACTGAGTTATAATCACAAAAACTATCAATACAACTCTCTCAGTTCATTTAAGCCCATTGAATGACTTTTTCATCAAATCAAACCAAACAAATCAATGGGATAAGAAAATTTGAATTTCGCGGGCTACCCTGGCGCTTTTTTACTTTGGAGTGGCTTCTCGGTCCTATTTTTATAACTACACTGTGTTGAAAAAATGAAGTGGTATTAACAGGTAACATGAAGTCTTTTATGAATCTTAGGGCTGATTTTTCAATTAGTTAAAATACATATTTTTAATTTATTTTGAGAAATAATTTTGTATTTTTGGCCGATTTTCTATAACTACGTAAGTTTCGGTTTCGGCCTATATGACAGTTGCCGAATATTCCGTTACGGTTTCGGCTTTTGATAAAAATCTTGATTCGGTCGGACACTTATTAATTTCAGGCAAATTTTTCATTATAATGTAGTTACATGCATGTTGTTATAATTTTTCTTAACAATTTACTAAGTACAATTATAATTGTTGTTATACCTTTTGAACGCCATTGTCACATATACGTGACAAGCAAGCGCGTGCCCTGTACGCTAAACGACACAAATGTGTGACAAAATGGTAGGTGAAATTGTAGCTTGGCGTGGAGGGCACGCGCGTTTGTTTATGCTCTGGCTTTCAAAAGGTTCAGGGGAGTTTACAATCAAGTCAACATTTAAAATACACAAAATAATAATATGAAAGGAATGCAATACATACTAAAGTATACAAAATATATTGATCTGGATTCATTGTTGAAAATAAATTTGTAAATAAATAAATTATATATTTTGTACGTACAGTGCTACAAGAATCCTTTTGCGCTAGAATGCTAATGTTGGGAGGCGTTGATGGAAATTATTTATGATTTTATGCGCGCCTAAAAAAACCGACTCGTATCCCGTGACGGAGGATGGCATGACGCTGTCATGGCGTGATGCCTCCTCTATGCCACGTGAAATCAACCTTTCCCATTATAATAAAGGTTTTTTCCAACTATTGTTGATCTACATACTCCGTTTTCGAAAGTTCCACGCTACTCAATTAGTGATTATTTAGGTCGTATGCAGATTTGATCGATAGATATCGATTAAAGAAAATACTTTAATGTAATATTGATTCTTTATTTTATTCCATATTTCGTTACAAGTCTTTTTATTAATTATGAATTCTAATATTAACACAGATGTTTCACATCTGCCGGGCGTCCTGTAACGGGCAATTTTTTTCCTGAACCTGAATTGACAAAACAAGATGGCGGCGTTAGTTCCGATTTTGACCACGCGCCAAAAGATCCTTGTTCAACTAGTGAATATGGCTGACATTTATATTACTTTAAATAAGCTGTTTCTAGGAAGACTGGAATAGGAAGTACAAGTTTATAATAAAAATAAAAACTCAAATAGAAATAACACTTATTTCTAATATTTTAGTCTAGCAACACTACTTCGATTCTTTTAGTATTGAGATACTAATTCCGATTTTCACCGCGAATCCGCAGCGGCAAAGCCGTCCAACCGCAACGGCAGACCGCAACGACACAGCTGGTTTATATCACTATTAAAACGGTAATGGGCAAAGGCCTTGTAGATTCCTAGATGAACTTTTCTATATTGTTTTACGGTTTTGTGAAGTAAGCAACGACGTATTGTCGGGTCTATGTTTTTTTTTTGTGTATGATATATGTTTCGCAGGTCAACCTATGAGGCTAGCTTCTGCTTAACCGGACTATCCTGTGGATGCCTTGAGTGTAAGGCCTCCAGCCAGGGGCATAAACTTATAAACTACTAGCGATCCGCCCCGGCTTCGCGCGGGTGCAATATGTATATATAAACCTTCCTCTTGAATCACTCTATCTATTAAAAAAAACCGCATCAAAATCCGTTGTGTAGTTTTAAAGATCTAAGCATACATAGGGACAGACAGCGGGAAGCGACTTTGTTTTATACTATGTAGTGAAGCGACTACACGCTAAGGGCACCCCCTGTGGGGTCGACCCTCGGCTTAGGGCGACGCTGGGAAGGGCAGCAAGGGAACAGGTCTGATCTGCTGTCCTCCCTAAGTACTAACGATGTTACATAATAACATTGTAAAATCAAATAATTACAAAAGAGTAACCATGGAGTTTCTTGCCGGTTGTTCTCCAGAGGAAACGACTAACCTGAACCGTGCACCTTTTTATAAGTCTTCATGTAGGACTATGTGCAAAAGTCGAAGATAACTTTCGGATTTTTATGACAGCGACTTCCGAAAAAAAAGTCATATCGTCGGGGATAGTGCAAATCCGCGAATCTACCACACGTAAAGTGCGCGTATCTGCACTACGTGTAAGTTTACTGGGGAAGGTTATAAGTTTATTTTATTTCATCGATTTTTGATCTCATTTGAACAGTAACAATTCATGTGTTCTATGTATTGTTAACAGTAGAAATCTATTAAATTCAAGAATTTAGTCGCTACGAAAATGCGTTATTGAAATTGGCTACATTTGTTAGATACGCGGAATTATCCAATTCTAGTTCCGCGGATTTGCACTATCCCCGACAGTTTTACACTTTTTTTTGGTAGTCCTGACTTTAGATGTGCAACATTTAAATGCGCCTAGGCAGTAAAACCGACGCGTATGCCGTGACTGAAGATAGTATGACGCTGTCATGGCGCGATGCCTCCTCTATGCCATGTAAAATCAACATTTTACCATTAGAATAAAGTTTTATTTTGGAACGATAGTTGTGAGTCAAAATAACATCTCTTGCATTATAGGAATTAAAATAAATTGATTTTATTAACATAATTATTTTTTCTTTGTACTTTATTTTAATACATATTTCATTATAGGTTTTTTTATTAATTATGAATTCTAAAATTAACATAGATGTTTCACATCAAAAAGCCGCTAAGCTGAAGTGGGACTGGACTGGCCACGTCTGCCGCATGCCCAATGGGCAAAATAACCACTTTCTGGAGCCCTGACACAGCCAGATGGCGTCGCAGCAGACCTCGTAGAAGATGGCGGGACGAGCTGGACAAAAAAAACGACCAGTGGCCCACATTGGCCCTGGACCGTAGCAACTGGAAGTCATGGGGAGGCCTTTGCCCAGTAGTGGGATGACGCAGGCTAACAGTATCAGTATGTTTCACATCTGCCGGTCGTCCCGTGACAACAATTTCGTTTTTTGGTAGCCTCGACTTTTTTTTAAACCAGTAGTGTCGCTGCGATGTCGGAATAGTACCATTTACTCTATAAGTTAGTCTCACGGACATATTAATCACTACCCTGACACATCGACCATTAGAAAGAGACAGGTATGCGTGATAGAGACAACGCTATACAAAGACGAGACTTGAAACTAGGTACTGTAAGTGGCTTAACCTTTTGAAACGGTTGGAAATGAAAACGTGTCCAAAAACGTATCTTTTTTTTTTAAACTTTGTAACTGCTGTTAAATGATAGTGTAATACGAAATAGTGTCAAATTAAATTAAATAATGCCGATTTTTTGTCTAAAAAACCCAGCGAATTTTTATAAAAAAAATCAGTTTTTTTTTTATTATAGCATGCTAAAACTATCTGATCTGAGGGATTAGTGGTAGCCTAAAACCTCACAACGTATCACGAAGGGGATGGAGGGGGCTATAAAAGTGACCTTAAAAAACCTCACGTGATTAAAGGTGGGTCCCTAAGTACTGTTGTCTCTGGCCGCAGCCAGGTGGCCTACCATAACGTCTTAAAGCAGGAGTAATTCCAAAAATTGTGGGAAAGAGATGGCGCTAGATGATCTGTATAGCTCTGTCTCTTTCCCACACTGGAATTACTCCTGCTTCAAGACTTCATAGTAACACCCCAGTTCAGAGACCTCGTGCTCTATGGTTAGTGCCAATACTAGAAAAAAAGAATCGCTTTCTTATTTTAGTTCCTTTCTTTTAACTTATCACCATATGTGTAGTCAATGCGTCCTTAATTTTATTATTAAGTACTGTTCTGTTTCTACAACTTTGGATCTTAAAAATTCACGAGCGCGCGACATAATAACTCTTATGTCTCTATGTTAAGCTATAAATTACATTGCTATTAAGTCATTGTTTTAAGGTATAAATTGCATTGATTCACGCGTTCATGAAATAACAACTAACTACACTAATTGTAAATTTATACTGTCACTTATGGGATATCCCGTCTCCAGTCGTCCCGCGACCATGGCGCTTGCAACAGCGTCGAAATATCGGGAGCTCATAATAAGGTGGCGTTCAAGTATTACGTCACGCAATTTGGGGGAGAAGGGGGTCTTGTAAAACGTTACTATGCGTTACAGGGTCGGGACGGGTTCAAGAAAGTGTTACGTTACATTGATTTTTTTTATTTAAATTAAAAAAAACTGGAAATTAAAATCGCCCAAGTTGGCAACCATTTTCGTTTATGCCTTACGGGGAATCCCTCGATTGTATTGTACACGTAGCAGAAGCTAGCAGCGGCACGCAGCAGCGGCGCGCGAGCGGATTAAAGCCATAACAAAGGTATTTTAGCGACTTTCCGGTACTTTGCGTAACATAATTGTGACTTTATGGTCACTTTGGATGTTACGTAACGTTTTGGGAGGGGAGGGGGAGGGTACAGGAAAACGTTACGGCGCGTTACATGGGGGGGAGGGAGGGTCAAAAATCGACAAAAATTGCGTTACATAATACTTGAACTTTCCCTAATGAACAATCACGGAAGATATCCCGTAAGAGACAGCTTAGTATAATTTTAATTTTAAACCGTAAAAGCTTAAAACAGTGTTTATACTAATATTGTATTTCTAACTAATGCGTTGCGTTTTTGAAAATTTCTGGAAGTTACGCCGCGAGAGGGCGCTAAGTGTTTGTTAAAATCATCATTCTTCTACCCTTATCCCAATGTATTTGGGGTCGGTGCAGCATGTCTTCTTCTTCCATACTCTATTAATCTTCATCTCATCAGACACCTCCTTTCTAGCCATAGCATCCTTCACACAGTTCATCCACCGTTTCTTTGGTCTTCCTCTACTCTTATAGACATCTACATTCACAACTCGAAACAATGCAACGATATAAAGGGTGTAAATAGACCCTTAACGAAGCCGAAAGGCACTTGTTCTCCTCGTCGGTGTTGTACACACGGTGTAAACGGACCCTTCACGATGCCGTCAACAAGCATTCTAAACATTGAACTAAGTAACTCTAAGGAGATGGCGTGACGAGCTGGACTCTTGTCAAAAGGATTGGGCCCAAATAGCAAAAGACAGAGATAAATGGAAAGAGGGAAGGGAGGCCTTTGCCCTGCAGTGGGACACATCAGGCTCATAATAAATAATAAAATAAGTAACTGTACGCAAAAATATTGCTGGGAAACGACTAGCTGTTTATTGTGTGAAAAATCATGTTTTACTTTTTAACACTGTGCTAATGGATGCATTGCATAGTACGGGGGTCGTTGAGGTATTTAAAGTACAGTTACAACATTAAAAAACGTGTATTTAAAAAAAAGTTGGTACTTTGACCCCCAATATCTCCGTAACTAGAAGGTACCCAGGTATGGCCTAGAACGAAAAACATATCGCAATGACGTAGAGAACAACTGCATTTCGGCTTCGCTAAGGCTATTTTTACACCCATTAAACATTCACGTTACACCACATATCCCACTTAGCGTTCTTAACTATCAGTCATCTTGAACGAAAACCGACCAATCGGTGACTAGACAAAACACTTAACGCCATCTCGCGGCCAAGTTGTGTACAAACATCTCCATGACAGCTAAACTAAAGTAGCGCCATCTACGCGGAACTAATTTGACATTTCTCTTCCCTATTATATACAGATTTAAAAGTAAGCCTCGTTGGTCTAGAGTCGCAAGCGCAACTACTGAGCATGAGGCTCTAGGTTCAATTCCAAGGACGGGCAAAGCGGTTGATGGCAATAGGCTCGCCCCCTGGACTTAAACATAACTGGTGAAATATGGGTGTACTGTTAGGCACACTTCTGCCCTAACCTTGGGGAATTCCAGGTAGTGTTATGATGATGATGCGTCGCTTACTCTAATATTCGTCAGCCATGATGAGGACCACTAGAGCCGTCCATCCGTTGAAGGGCTTGCAACCAGACCCCTTGCCGTCTTCTCCCGAATATTGTTCGAACAGGTATCCCGTTCTCTTGTATTCGTTTAGAATATTACCTGAGAAGATAATCATAATCCTTTATTCATTTGAAAGAAAGAATATACATTTATTTGGCTCATGCCACAAGTGCACACAGTACACCACTATTTTTTAATTAGTACAAATACTTAAAGGGCTTATTAGAGAATGTCTTGTTTAATATCCATAAACAGCAAAGTTATAAGCGTTTGTTTATATTCCAAAATGTCACTCAATTTATGGAAATATAGTTTGCCGGGACCTATGAATGGCGACAGGAATGGAAAAGCACTGCGTTAAGTATTTTCTAGTGGTAATTGTTATGAATGATTGATTCAATTATGAATTTACCAGTTATGACAAATTTTCCTGGACAATTTTGGGATTTCGTTTTTTTGACTTTTGATTACACAAATATGATCAGTAACGTATTTTTTTTTTGTACATATAAAAAATAGTGGTGTATAAAACAAAATAATATAAAAAAAAAAAACTTAAAACTAAACAATAAATGTAGGCGTGCGTGCCTCATAGCTGCGCCAAATAGGACCAGTTCAGCAAAATTCCGGGCAACTAGTGCCTGACGCTGGTTTTCAACTGGACCTGGATTAGGTCACGGATGTAAAACAGTTTTATGTGTTGTGTCAATGGTGGTGGAGAAAAGGTACTTAAATATGTATAATAGATGTGTACAAAAAATTTAATAAACATACAGTAAATTATTTGCGAATATGGGTAAAAGTAAAAAAGAAAAGGTCTTTATTTAGATAAAAATAATATAAATATTTTTTAGGCTAGATGTAGGAGTCAAAAACGTTTTTAAATCACTCAAAAGTGCAAAATTACTTTACTTTTAGAAGACGTTGACAAAAAAGTCAATGAAACAAACTGAAGTCCGACTTTGAAAAGTAACGTTATTTTCCACTTTTTGGAAGCTGTTTTTGTTTTGCAAAAAAAAAATTGTTTTACCCTTTTTAGTTAACAAAACCATGCATTTAATAAAACGGGGGTCGTGGAGATATTTGAAGTAAAGTTATAACTTTAAAAACTTGTATTTAAAAAAAAAAACTTTGACCCCCAATATTTCCGTAACTAGAAGGTTCCCAGGAATGGTCTAGAAAAAAAAACTATCGGATATCCGAAATAAAAATATATCCGTAATCGTAACCGTATCCGTTTCACAAGTTTCGGATAGTTTTGTATAAGGGCGGAGTCTAAATAAAACGACATGTTTCGACAGGTTTTTGTTTCACCGCTCGCGCGCCACGTGAATCTTGCAGTTTGTTTGTTATTTCTAGTCATAACATAACCTCTTTCATAACTAGTTATTTTTTTATTTTAGAGTTGATACTTAATTGAAGAAAATCTTGTGTTAATTATTAAATTGATTTCTATAAACAAAATGCGATCAAAGTCGAGTTTAATTTGGATATTTTTTGCCAGATTGAAGTAAAATTTTTACTTCAATCTAATATCCGTAACCGAAACTATCCGAAACTAACGGATAATCCGAAATAATTACATATCCGTAATCGTATCTGAAACCGATTTAAATTTATTCCTATATACCTATTCCTCGCACAGTAGCCGCTATTAACGCTCTCCTGGACTCAAACACAAGTCTTGATATGTTTGCGGATGAATGGAAGGTGATACTATCAGAATGTTTGATTTTCTGTGAGAAGAATGCATGACTGGGTTAAATAAATTAAATGTTAAATAGTTTAATTGGCTTCGGCCGTTCTATTTAAAATAAATAAATAAATATCCGTATCCAGATCCGAAATATCATATCCATAATATCTCTGCCATTAATGATAATATTTATCCGTGGTGTTAGGCTTATCCCAGTTGTAAACGTCCCTTTGTGCCTATTGGCCTTGTTTCGTTCTGTCTCCTGCTGATATGGAGGGAAGTGGAAATCATGTTTATCCTACTCCCCCGCTATACTTTTCTGATTAATTTCGTTTCGGGATCCAAGACAGTTAAATTGTTTCTCTGGGACTTCGTCGAGCTTCATTGTCTCGGCGCTTTCCTGATGGTCGCCACTGTTGATTCTGGCGCACAGGAGTTGCAGTGGGCAGGGACTAGTGTGGCGGGTATGAACCAAAAAAATACTTACGAACGACATTATCCCTGAGTCTTGCGTTCAGCTCGGCTGCTCTGACCGCATGGGGTCCTTCCACACTAGCGTAATATTTCAGACTAGATAAAGCTAAGTAGTTGATAGGGATCCAGATTTGACCCCGCCAGTATGGGGGGTCGTGTTCCGTGTTCCTCTTCATGTATAGGGGGGCTGCTTTTGAGAGGGATCTGGAAAATGAAGGATTATAGTTTTAATAGATGTGTAGAAAAAAGTTTTTGTAAAAGTGAAACAGGGCGTTATACAACATATGCGAAACCTGATACACGTGTCTAGTATTTTTATGTAAAGAATCTATGTACAAAATTTCAAAACTGTATCATGAAAAATCACAAAGTTACAAGCTCGTTCTGTTACCTAGTTGTCCGCACAAAATCGTGGTTACCACGCAGCGCGCGCCTCCAGCTTCGTCTTGAGCTCATTGATAATAATAATTTGGCAGTAGGTACCTAAATTATTGCGATAGCTACTCAAAGTCGCTCGGTATCCAACTTTTAACTTTTTTAAATATTTTTGGGACAAAAGATAACCATGGTTTAAAAATGATTGGAATCGATTCAGTTACTTATTCTAGTCTATATATAAAACCTGAATATAGTTTGTTCAGAATAAGTAACTGAATCGATTCCAATAATGTTTAAACCATGTTATATTTTGTCCCAAAAATATTTTAAAAAAGTTACAAGTTGGAACATTAAAAGTACCTATTGCAATAATTTAGTTACCTACTGCCTAATTATTGTTATCAATGAGCTCAAGACGACGCTCAAGACGACGCTCAAGACGACGCTCAAGACGACGCTGTAGGCGCGCGCGCGGGCGCGCTGCTTGGTGACCACGTTTTTGCGCGGACAACCAGTTAACAGAACAAGCTTATTATAACTTTGTGATTTTTCATGATTGAAATTTTGTACATAGATTCTTTACATAAAAATACTAGACACGTGTTTCAGGTTTCGCATATACTAAAACTAAGGTTGTATATATATATATATTTTACTATATATTTTGTCAGTTTTTTTTTTTAAATTATGATTTAATATTAACGTACATAATATTAGTAGCAGCTGCACTTCAGCTGTATTAGTAGTATAGTATTATTAGTGCTTAGCTTAGTATTGGTACTGGTGGGGGGGCCAGCGGGAAATGATTAAAATAATAAAAAATTGTTCCCGTTGGCCCCACCGTATTTTTGAGTAATACAATATTACTCAAAAACATTGCTTGGGATCGAGTAGTGTTAGTACAGTTGTGTTAGTTATGGGCAGTAACCTTACGAACAGTACTAGGCGGGCATGAATCCGAGAAGGTATTTATTACTAGAAGACCGTAAATTATTAAAATGTACATATCACCTTGAGCTCATGCCAGCCTGGTACTTTTGGAGAACATTTGTGTCATATTATATGCCTGTTGAGGGGCGATTGAGGAGGCCTATGTCCAGCAGTGGACTGCTGTAGGCTGATGATGATGTCCATGCCCATGGGCGGCATAATGCCTCTGACACCAGGTTAGGCACTAACCACACGATAAAGACTAGGGACTTACCTTAAGCCATAAGGTGACCACAGCAGTGCTGGTTTGTCCAGGTCTTCCAAGATCTTGCCTAGCTTCTCACTGTCAGGTTTTAGTACCTTCATCAACATCGGAAATAGTGAGACGTAGCCTGAAAAATTAAGATTTTATTATATTGGTTAGTTAAGAAACTAGGGCGGCCCACATGGAGGTCAAATCAGTTCTTGGAACAAGGATTTTAATTTAAACTATCTACAGGACGGTCAAAATAGTGAGGTCATTAAGAAAAAATTTAGATTCCTCACGCCAGGGGCATCCGAAAATAACTCATGTATTTTCAGCAATTCTTGATATAGTTCTGGAGTTATAACTTCTTGAAAATTGTATAGCAACCGCTTTAAAAAAATATATCTTTATTTTTATGACGTCACTATTTGGACCTTATATACTTTTACTAATATTATAAACTAGCTGTTGCTCGCGACCTTCAACCGCGTGAAATTTATACCCTATAACCTTCCTCGATAAATTGGCTACCCAACGCTAAAAGAATTTTTCAAATCGAACCAGTAGTTCCTGAGATTAGCACGTTCAACCAAACAAACAAACTCTTCAGCTTTATAATATTAGTATAGATGCGAAAGTTTGGATGATTGGATGGATATTTGTTACTCAATCACGCCAGAACGGCTGAACGGATCTGGATGAAATTTGGCACATAGATTATGATCTGGAATAGCACATTTTTCTCACACTTACACATCAAAATTTCCGTGTGTAACTTACCAAAAGCAGATGTAACTAATCTGGGCTGTGGTGGCGCAGTAACACTTCTGATCACTCGGGCGCCCTCGTTGGGGTTCTTAGGTTGCTGGCGAACCAGCTTCACTCCGTCCGTGTGCATACCTGGACAAATATACTTCATATAAGATCACGCCTGTATGAGCCGAAGAGGTAGATAGAGGTGTACAGTTCATCCGCTGAAATACAAGGTGTAAGCGGACCCTTCACGAAGCCGTCAACCAAGCATTCTGTACATCAAACTAAGTAACTCTACGCAAAAATTATTGCTAGCAGACGACTTTTTTTTTGGGGTGAAAAATCTCGTTTTACGCCAAAACTCAATGTAACGCACTCAAAACATTGTTTTGAAGGATGCATTGTATAGTACAGGGGTCATGGAGGTATTTAAAGTAAATTTATAACATTAAAAACATGTATTATTGTTATAGTTGGATGGACTGTGTGAGACTGGGTGTAAAAGTACCCTTAACGAAGCCGAAAGGCATTTGTTCTCCCCGACATTGCGATATTTTTTTTGTTCTGGACCACATCTGGGAACATTTTAGTTACGGAGATTTTGGGGGCCAAGTTTCAACTTTTTCAACAGTTTTTTTTTTAAACAAGTTTTTAATATTATAACTTTAATTTAAATACCCCACGAACCCCGTACTACTCAATGCATCCATCAGCAAAATGTTTTGAGTGCGTTACATTGAGTCCTACCGTAAAACGTGTTTCCCAGCAATAATTTTTGCTTAGTTTGATGTACAGAATGCTTGGTTGACGGCTTCGTGAAGGGGCCGTTTACATCTTGTACAAAAATATATGGAAGAAGACATGCTGCGCCAACCACAAATCAATTAAGATCTTTGATGATGATTAAACTTACCATAGTCAGCATATGTCTGTGTATGGGATGACCAATGTAGATCGTTCAGTAAGTCTTCATCGCCGAGTTGGTCCCGAGTAGCTTCATACCTGGATAGAGTAGATATCCAAATTAAGCTAATAATCAGCACTTGTTGAAAGTCAAAAGTTACAGGAGGCTTTTGAGAGCCAAAATATAAAAAAAACTAAAATAAAGACCAATGTTGGGTTTGAGCAATTTTCTGAAAGTCGTAAAATACGCGCTTTGGACGTGGATTTGCCGACACCACCCCGTTGTACAATCTATATCATCATCATCATCATCATCATCTGCCGAGCCTTTTCCCAACTATATTGGAGTCGGCTTCCAGTCTAACCGGATGCAGCTGAATACCAGTATTTTACATGGAGCGACTGCCTATCTGACCTCCACAACCCAGTTAGTACTGGGTAATACGATACCCTCTGGTAAGACTGGTTGTCAGACTTTTTGGGCCACTGACTTCCTAACGACTGTCAAATACAATCTATATATGTATATAAAACGGTAAACTGACTGACTGACTGGGTGATATATCACCACACAGTCCAAACCGCTGGTCCTAGAGGCATGAAATTTGGAGGGTGTGTTCTTTGTAAAGAGTAAGTATCGACTAAAAAAGGATTTTCGGGAATTCCACCCCTAAAGGGGTGAAATAGGGGGTGGAAGTTTATATGAAAGTGCGTCAGTTTTGAAGATAAATGTATATCTGTCTCTGCGTTTTGCAGATCTGCAGATCTACATCATGTTTTAAAATAAGAAAGTGAAAAATAATTTCCTGTAGCTAAAGTATTCATTGGATTTGATTGAATTTTTGTATACGGGTAAAGAACATGACACTCTTTACGTGGTTTGAAGGATTGTCAATCGTCCTGCCCCACTCTGTATATAGGTGCAGAACTTGTTTCAAAATCAAAACTTTTTATTGGCCAAAGTACTAGGCTACCATATGTTACCAGCAGTATTCACAACGGCAACCTTCAAATCTAGTGTGCCATTGACATCTTGAAAACTAGGAGAACACCAACTTTTATTTTGACAAAAGTACTAGGATAACATAAGTAACTAGCAGCTGTCCAGAATCAGAATAATCACAAACCAAGGAGACTATTGGTCAAAATAACGCTGATAAATGATTACATAGTCTACGATTGCCATCATACCGTTAGCGCCCACCCTCCCTCCTCTAATAGTCCTCTCTCCTCCACCCTTCCTCCCATATCTTCCAATAAAGATTTATATCGCCTCTTCACTGTCAAAAGTACTAGGCTAGCATAAGTTACCAGCAGTATTCACAACGGCAACCTTTCAAAACTAGTGTTCTATTGACACAAGTACCAGGCATGCATATGTGATTAGAACGTTCGATGTTAGCTTACTTGCTGGAATCCCTGTGCAGTACATCGGCGATGGTCATCATAGCGTCTGCAGCCGCATACATCCAACATCTGAGGTCCACATGACGCTCTATGTCTGATGGATGGGAAGCCCTGAAAACATCTTTATTTCGTAAGTTATAAGCGCGGTTTTGACATTGGCAAAGACTGCTCTTTGAAAACATCGTGAGGAAACCAGAAGAAAGGGCCTGTGTCCCAACAGTGGGACGTTATAGACAGATCACATAACATCACGCCTGTAACCCTGAAAGGGTTAGACAGAGGTGTACCTAATAATAGGGGGCAAAACCCAGATTCCGTGGCTGCTCCTGAGAAATTCCTGATGGAAAAACCGAATAACAATTTGCCCGACTCGGGAATCTAACCCAGGACCACCACCGAGGTAGTCAGAGTCGAGGTAGTCAGATTACTGGCTGACTTTAGGCATACACAGTGTAACGATACTCGATCAGCGGTATCAATTACAGAAAAGTGAAAAATGTCATAAAGAACAATGTATTAGGAATTTCGCAGAAAAAACCCGGAGACAGAATTTGTGCCCGGTTGATGGCAATAGGATCGCCCACTATTACATAAGCCTTAAACATGACTTAGGAAGGCAAAACCTGCGATGACGCAGAGACTGGCAGGAACACAAACAAAGAGAAGCCTAGCAGTGGATGAAGCCTAAATGATCCCACTGCTGGGACACAAGCCCACTCTCTATGAGAGGGAGTGGGCTATAATCCACTACGCGGGCCCAGTGCGGGTTGGATGTCACATGTCTTCGAATTTTTGGTTCTAGGACATGTCGGTTTTGAGGGCAGCTTGTTACATAACTGGCATAAATCATACCTGGGATAGTCATCAAGTCCTGAGGTAAGAGTCTTGGGGTTTAATTGCAAGCCATCATCATCCCGTCCTCTCCAGCGGTAGGACGTTGGTTCGTCCCCCCTCTGAGATGTCTGGAACCATTGGTACCAGGCCTGCAGAAGTACCAAGAAGGTGAATAAATTAAAAACGGCCCCTTCACGAAGCCGTACATCAAAATCAGTAACTCTAAGCAAAAATTATAGCTGGGAAACGTTTTTTTTTTTTTTGAATAAAATATCTCGTTTTACGGTAAGACTCAATGTAACGCCCTCAAAACATTGTGCTGATGGATGCATTGAATAGTACGAAGGTCGTGGAGTCATACGGCCTGACACTGACCAGCAAAATTTCAAAAAACTTAAGAAAATTTGAATTTCGCTGGCTACCCTGGCCTTCCACCTCAAGATACCAGGATGTCATAGATCAGTAAAAGACCTCAGTATCAACAGTCTGCATAACATTTTCACCCGACCTCTGCTTAAAGTACCAGGCTCCCCATATCATAGTAGAATTCGCGAGCTACCCTGGCCTTCCACCTCAATACACCAGGATGTCATAGATCAGTAAGAGACCTCAGTATCAAAAATCTGAATAACATTTTCACCCGACCTCTGCTCAAAGTACCAGGCTCCCATATCAAAGTAGAAGACCCCAACACTTTGAAATTCTAAACATTTTCCTTTAGTATTTGTCTCGAAGTACTAGGCTATCATAACTTAGAAGGAGCTTACCTGCAGTCTACTAAACATCCTATCCAGCAAGCTGCGATACTTGGACCCGCTGACAAAAAGTTCGGGCCGTATCTTCACCAAGTGAGCCAGCTGTATTAACAGCATGGGAGGGTTCGCAGCAGCGTTGCTTTGCACTACGAACTCTTTTGGTACTCTTGCTAGCGCCTCCGATCCTGGTAGATGGGAAAGTATTTTTGATTAGATATAAAAAAAATTGCTTTGGTGGTCTGTCTAGTCGACCACGTGTAAATCAACATCTGCCTGGCTTTTCCCAATTATGTTGGGGTCGGCTTCCAGTCTAACCGGATGCAGCTGAACATGGAGCGACTGCCTATCTGATCTCCACAACCCAATTAGTACTGGGTAATACGATACCCCTTGAAAGACTTTTGGTCACACTCTTTGGGCCACTGACTACCTGTAACGACTGTCAAAGATCTATAAATGACAGCCGGTACCAGCAGCTTAACGTGCTTTCCGAGGCACGGGGGAAACTCGGTGGTCACCCATTCAGAGACCAACCTAAGCAAGCACGCCTTAACCTTTTTTTTTTTTTAATATGGGAAATCATCAAATGACCCCCCCCCCCCCCCCGCTCTGGGCGGAGCGGAAGGGAGTGTCAGACTTGTACTGACTAAAACCCATCCATGTTCCTTCTTTGCCCTTTGTGTTCCAGGGCCGCGGTATCTCTTTCGAACAGTCCCGCAGCCCTGGCAGGAAGCACGGCTTAACCTAAGGATCGACCCGAGCGGCTATTATTATTTAGCCTTGAGGTTCTCATAACGTGTAGGTAAGTATATGCGTGGGCCCAACTACTTCAGCCAATTTAAACGCCTCCACAGCAAGGTGCATCTCTGGTGGGAGCGGTTTAAACTCCCTGACAACTTCAACGATCTATCAGAAAACCTCCCACCTGGACACGCGTTGCCGTGGCCAACTTAGAAATCTTTAAACAGACTTCGAACCCAAGTCGGCCGGACCAAAGACAATCTCTGCAGATGGGAGTTCATGGACGGCTCAGACCTCAAGTGCGTATGCGGCGTGTCTCCACAGAAAATGGCCCACCTTCCATACCTGCGCACTTGATGATCTGCTTACTGCATCAGTGAGTGGGGTTCGCGTGGCTGAGTTTTTTTAACTAAAATTAAACGTAAACTCATCATTCCCAATTTATTTAAGGTCGGCGCAGCATTTGCTCTTATTCCTTCTTCATTCATCCTCTCGCAATCTCATCAGACACCTCCTTTCTTGGCACATCATCACGCATAAGTACCAAACATACCTAAAATCTGTTCTCGAGGAATCCATCCCTCGACGTTGATCAGGTCCATCCAATGTGCTGCTATGTCCATCTGTATGGCTGGAGACCAGCGGCCGATCAGCAGCCCGTGGAAACCTTCGTCCCAGAGGAAACCACGGGGGAAGAATGATCTAGAATGTTATAGAAAAACTTTGTATTGATATGACGGACCTGCTATAACATGTTCACCCGAAAATGTCCCTTCACATCATTAACTTAAGGTCAAAATTCTGGCCACGTCCAAAGAACTCAGTAAAATTTGTCAGTAATACTTCTATGTCAAACTACCAGGCTGACATAATGGGTGTAACAAGACCCTTAACGAAGCCGAAAGGCACTTGTTCTCCCCGTCTTTGCGATCATTTTTTTGTTCTAGACCGTACCTGGGGTCTTCTAGTTACGGAGATATTGGGGGTCAAAGTTACAACTACTTTGCAATTTTTTTTTTTTTAATACCTTTTTAATGTAAGATTTTACTCTAAACGCCTCCACGACCCTCGTACTACTACTCAATTCATCCATCAGCACAATGTTTTGAGTCCGTTACATTGAGTCCTACCGTAAAACCTGATTTTTCACCCAAAAAAAAAAAATTGTCGTTTCCCAGCAATAACTTTTGCGTAAAGTTACTTAGTAAATGACTCACCTGAACGTTGCAAAACATAGTCCCTACCACAAGTCATTAAAACTGTTTAATAAACTGCCGACAGAAATAAAAGGTCTTGTGTATAAAAGTGAGTTTCAGAGTAAACTTAAGTGGTTCTTGTTGAATAAATGTCTATATTCTATTGATGAATTAAAATTTAATAGAAATGGTTTTTGTTTTAGTTGTTGTTTTATATATCATTCTTATTATTATTGATATTCTGATTGTAATTTAATATGGATAATTTAGATTTTTTAAATATGGATTGACATTTAATTTGGATAATTTAGATTTTTTAATATGGATGGACATTTAATTTGGATAATTTAGATTTTTTAAATATGGATTGACATTTAATTTGGATAATTGTGATGATTTAAATACAGATTGCATGTATACTTTTAAGATATATTTAGCTGTAGAAATTCAGACACAATGTGAAAATTGTTATTGAATAAATGAATTGAATAGTTTGATGTACTTTGTCAAATTTCTCACTTTAATGTACTAGGCTGTCAGAACTGAATAGGAGGTTTTACGGTCAACATTCTCCCGACTGTCCAGTCCAAGCGACTATAACCTTGAACTACATACATTTAAGTGTCAAATTCCCGTCTAGTTTCAAAGTACCGAACCCCTGTCGTGGACACGCAAAAATAACCTTTAATAGTCTAGATATAAAACAAATATAGGCAAACTTACCTGCTAGGTACACCAGTGTATAAGGGCGCTTTCCAGTACGGTACTGGTTCCTTAGTATATTGGGACTGAACTCTGCTAGCCCCGAAGAAATAGCCCACACCTCCAACCATATTGGAAAGTGCTGCCCTGGCTATCGCCACATCTTGGAGTGCGTAACTGTAAAGAAAAACGCAGTTCTATAACGTCCCCACTGTTGGGATAGAGGCTATCTGTCTTTGGTAAGGAATTGGAGCGGCTCGGGGTCAATCTTCAGGTTTAGCTGCGCTTGCCTAGGTTGGTTCGTAGATGGGTGACATATTAAGTTTCCTCAGTGAGCCGTTGGTCCCGGCTGTCATTTGTAGATCTTTGACAGTCGTCACAGGTCTAGGTCTAGTGGCCTGAAAGTCTGACAAACAGTCTTATGAAGGGGGATCGTATTACCCGGTATTATCTGGGTTGTAGAGGTCAGATAGGCAGTCGCTCCATGTAAAATACTTGTATTCAGCTGCATCCGGTTAGACTGGAAGCCGACCCCAACGTAGTTGAGAAACGGCTAGGCAGATGATGATAGTATGGGATGCTATTCATTGGGTGAAGAGGTAGATGGTCCGTTTGTAATTTTAAAATAACAGCATTTTACTCATCATCATCATTTCAGCCGAAAGACGTCCACTGCTGGACATAGGCCTCCCCCATAGCATAGCATTTTACTGAATGCATATAAAGTAATTATACAGTACTTATACCAAAAAAAAATGTTTTTTTTTCCGGCTGTAATCTCCGAAACGGCTGGACCGATTTTGACCGGACTTTTACTGGCAGATAGCTGATGTTATAAGGAGTAACTAAGGAGTAACCTACTTCTATTTTAGAAAAAGGGTTAGGGTCCCGTGCAAAAAAATTAAACTCATGAAATTGTTAACTAAATAACTAAATCCGATTAAGAAAAGGAAGTAAATTTTTATAATAATAATTACACGCGGACGAAACTCGCGGGCAACAGCTATCTATACTAATATTATAAAGCTGAAGAATTTATTTGTTTGGCTGAACGCGCTTATCTCAGGAACTACTGGTTCGAATTGAAAAATTCTTTTAGTGTTGGATAGCCCATTTATCGAGGAAGGTTATAGGTTTTATAACATCACGCTGCGACCAATAGGAACGGAGCAACAATGAAAAATGTAAATAGCTCCGCAGCAAAGTAATGATCAAGTACCGCGCTCGAATTTTTACTCTCATATGTGACGCAGACGATGTTGCGCATGTCTGCTAGTAAAAAAAAACTTACCCTTTCTCATCCAGCTTGAATTTCTCCTCAAAGTCAAGATCGAACGCCATCTTTTTCGCTTCCAATGCTTTAGTATATTTATCCCCTTTCAGAGGAGGGGTCGCCAGGTCCTCAGTAGTATACACTATGTCTATGACAAACGGCGTTTCGACCAGCATCTGAATTGGCACGAAGTTTATGTCTTTTTCCTGTGAAAATATAATAATAATAACATAACATCACGCCTGTAATCCCCGAAGGGTTGGGCAGATGTGTACCTAATAGTACGGCCGACATTTCGCCAGTTATGTTTTAAGGCTCATGTAATAGGGAGCGAGCCTATTGCCATCAATCGGGCACAAATCCAGACTCCGTGGCTTCTACTGAGTAACTCATAACATAACATATCATCACGCTGGTAATCCCCGAAGGGTTGGGCAGAAGTGTACCTAATAGTACGGCCGACATTTCGCTAGTTATGTTTTAATTCCCATGTAATAGGGGCCGAGCCTATTGCCATCAATCGGGCACGAATTCAGACTCCGTGGCTGCTACTGAGTTATTCCTGATGGAAAAACCCAATAACACTTAGCCCGACCCGGGAACCGAATCCAGGACCTCATTGCTCAGCAGTCCAGCTTTCGACCACTCGACTGCTCATACACACACGCCGGTTGCACGTACTACACACCTGACTTTTCTGAGAAATCCTAAATTCCTAACCTAACCTAACTTATATTATAAATACGAAAATAAGTTTGTTTGTTTGTTACCTTTTCACATCTAAACCACTGAACCGATCAGCCTGAAATTTTGCATATACGTTGTCAGGTGTACAGAAACGGACATAGGGTACCTTTCATCCAGAAAAAAAGTACTGTTCCCGAGGAAAACAACAATAACGTTCTTATGATAATAGATGGCGCCACGTGTCTTTCGAATCATGATTGAGTTATACAGGGTGAAAGGGACAGCTCTCCTCAAACTGACAGGGTTATCCTTATTTTGAATTATGCAACATTATTTTTAGTATATGCGAAACCTGAATATAGTTTGTTCAGAATAAGTAACTGAATCGATTCCAATAATTTTTAAACCATGTTATATTTTTCCCAAAAATATTTAAAAAAGTTAAAAGTTGGATACCGAGCGACTTTGAGTACCTATCGCAATAATTTAGGTACCTACTGCCAAATTATTATTATCAATGAGCTCAAGACGATGCTGGAGGCGCGCGCTGCGTGGTGACCGCGTTTTTGTGCGGACAACTAGGTAACAGAACAAGCTTATAACTTTGTGAGTTTTCATGATACAGTTTTGAAATTTTATACATAGATTCTTTACATAAAAATACTAGACACGTGTATCAGGTTTCGCATATACTAAAACTAATGGTGTATATCACCGGATGTTTTCTTTTATATTTTATTTCAGTAACTAATCTTTTATTTCAATGTAAAATTACATTCCCTGTACGCAGCACTCCATTTATGTAAATAATACGGCTAAATACAAAAATCCAACAATGAAAGTTGGATTGTTGGATAGTTGGCCAATGTTGTAATACTCTATCAAACGACGCGTGAAATAAGCTGTTCATTTCCTGCCTAGCTACAGAGTTCATCGAACTCGTCGTCGCACTTGCCGTTCGCTACGAGCGTTTTGCCAAAAAATCAAATTTATTGAATTCCCTTAACATTCCTGAAATAATTCCTTGTACGGGTCATCTTAGTATGATACACTGAATTCACCCCATCAGTTTGTGGAGGGCTGTCCCTTACACAATGTATTATTATAGAAACTTCAGTATTGTGTTTATTTACAAATTCTAAATTAACACGAGCGAAGCCGGGCTAAAAAACTAGTATCACCAATAAGGTCAGTTTATATCTACATACCTTAATACTAAGCTCCTCATCAGGTCTTAGAACAGCTAGCTTCCCAAACATCGAGTGTCTCTCAATCTTCAGTAGCGAGTAGAACTTCTCCTTGAGCAGATGAAGCCCTGGTGCGTGTGCCTCGGAATATGACGTGTGGAGGAGCTTCCCTGAACAAAGAACCGTCAAATACCTATTAAAAAAATCTATTATATTAGCCAAAACGCGATGGAGCGTAGCGTATCCTATAAAGGGTGTAAATAGACTCTTAACGAAGCCGAAAGGCACTAGTTCTCCCCGTCATTGCGATCATTTTTTTGTTCTGGACCATACCTGGGAACCTTCTAGTTACGGAGATATCGGGGGTCTAAGTTCCAGCTTTTTCACAAGTTTTATTTTAAATAAAATTTTTCAATTTTATAACTTCACTTTAAATGCCTTAACGACCCCCGTACGAATGCATTTATCAGCACAATGTTTTGATTGCGTTAAATTGAGTCCTACCGTAAAAAGTGATTTTTCACCCCAAAAAAAGTCGTTTCCCAGTAATCGTCTTTGCGTAGTTACTTAGTTTGATGTACAGAATGCTTGGTTGACGGCTTCGTGAAGGGTCCGTTTCATCATCATCATCATTTCAGCCGAAAGACGTCCACTGCTGGACATAGGCCTCCCCCAAGTGTCGCCACATTGACCGGTCCCGTGCGACTCGCATCCAGCCGATCCCTGCAGCCTTCACCAGGTCATCGGTCCACCTAGTGGGAGGCCTTCCAACGCAGCGTCTTCCGGTTCGCGGTCGCCACTCCAGAACTTTTCGGCCCCATCGGCCATCCGTTCTGCGAGCAATGTGCCCTGCCCACTGCCACTTCAGTTTGGCTATTCTTCGGGCTACGTCGGTTACCTTGATTATCTTGCGGATGTCCTCATTTCTGATTTTATCACGCAAAGAAACTCCGAGCATAGCCCTCTCCATTGCCCTTTAGGGTCCGTTTACACCCTGTATATCCTATACTATTAAATGAGCAATAGTTGTATGTGTAAACTTGTAATCACGTTCTCGAAAACGCCTCTAACATTCATACTTAACATTGTCTTCACGACATTTTCCTCATTCCGCCGCATCACATGTACAGCACGATAACCACACAACTTTTCAGTCACCGGCGCCACTACGGCGTCCTACCTTATTTTATCCATTTGCTTAAAACCATACATCCCCCTCAGCATTCTCATCTCAGCCACATGAAATTGCCTTTCATTTCAAAACGAAAAGACATAATTATCACCTTTATGCGGCACCAAATTGAGTCTAAAGTTGTGCAGCTGCGGCGTATGGCCCAGTATGGAGCCATCCTCATACCACACTCTGGAATGTGGGGCGGCAGGGCCTAGGGACTCATCCAGCGCTGCGTACCAGATTAGCATGAAGGGGACATTGGCGTGACCCTGAAAGTTAAAGATAATGGGTATGAAAGTACCCTTAACGAAGCCGAAAGGCACTTGTTCTCTCCGTCATTGCGATTATTTTTTTGTTCTAGACCGTACCTGGGAACCTTCTAGTTACGGAGATATTGGGAGTCAAAGTTGCAACTTTTTCACAAGGCTGTTTTTAAATACAAGTTTTTAATGTTATAAATTTACTTTAAATACCACCATGAAACCCGTACTATTGTGAAATGGCATGCGACGGAACGCACCTCGCGGGCTGATTGGTTGAACGTCATGTGCCCCGCGCCGCCATATTTGTTTATTAATTCGAAATAAATAAATGTAAGAATATATTTGAAAATAGAATGAGAAAGAATAGAAATAATAAAATAGAATAGAAATAGAAGAAGAATAGAATTAGAAACAAAAAAGAAATAGAAAGAAGAATAGAATGGAATTAGAATTTATTTGATTTGGTGCTTTTTTTTTTTTTTGATTTATTTGATTTAAAGCGGTTCCCATACAATTTTCAAGAATCTATAACTCGAAAGATATCAAGAATCGCGGAGCATACATGGAGTATTTTCGGATACACCTGGGCGTGAGGAATCAAATTTTTTATTTATGACGTCACTATTTGGACTACCCTGTATAATACAGATTATGGTTGTGAATCGTATTTTAATCTTACCTTAGTAGTAATATTAATCCTAGCCGTCCAATGACCCCCATGTTCACCCCCAGGGGTCTTTATAAACGAGGTAGTAATATTGTGGGGGAGATCCGTAATGAGCTGCTCCCCAAAAGTGACCCCATCGTGTCTGAGCCAGCCATACGTTGCTAGGAGATCGTTTTGGTCACACCAATGTCTGAAAAAAAATGGTATATTTATTTAATGTGTGTAATTGAAAGAAACTGTCTTTGTATATTATATGTGATGAGGAGGGATGAATCGCATGTGACTAAAAGAGTCATCATCTGCCTACCTTTTCCCAACTATGTTGAGGTCGGCTTCCAGTCTAACCGGATGCAGCTGAATACCAGTATTCTATATGGAGCGACTGCCTATCTGACCTCCACAACCCAGTTAGTACTGGGTAATACGATACCCCTTGGTACGACTGGTTGTCACACTTTTTGGGCCACTGACTACCTAACGACTGTCAAAGATCTACAAATCGATCGATTTGACGACACGGTTGGCGCAGTGGCTGAGCGATTGACTGCTGCGCTTCGTGTCGCGGGTTCGATTCCCGCACGGAACAAATATCTGTATGGCCTACAAATAGTTGTTCCGGGTCTGGCTGTTTGTGTCAGTTTAAATGTTTGTAAACGCACCCACGATACAGGAGAAATTCCTAGTGTCGGGCAAAGCGGTTAAAAAAAAATTTTAAAAATGACACCCGGGACCAACGGCTTAACGTGCTTTCCGAGGCACGGAGGAAACTCGGTATGTAATGGGTGGTCAGCCATCCACAGACCAACCTAGGCAAGCACGGCTTAACCTAAAGATCGATCCGAGCGGCTGTTTATTATTTAGCAACGAGCTCCTACCTCCGAGTTTTATGTGACAAAAAGAGTAATGAATATAAACATTCGTGGATCGAGAGGGAGAGGATGACCAAAGAAAAGATGGATGGATTGTGTGAGGAATGATATGAAGGAAACAGGTGTAAATGATAGCGTGACGACCACAGATATAGATAGACCTAGATAAAGCAAGTATCACGATCTGTATGAAAACCAAGCGTGTCATTTTTTGACTACCTGTTATGACGTCACAAGCACTATTTAGTGATGGGAAAATCAAACCGATTCAAAGACGCCGCCGCGTACGGCGCCCCCCTCGTCCTACCCCCCGCCATGACGCCCACTGACGTCCGACTAGCGCTATGCTCCGATGCAGACTGAGCGCGAAATTGGCCACTTACGATTTTTGTACGTAAGCTAGGCACGCGAAGTAGTTGCTCTCGCGTTATCTAGGTCTATCTATATCTGTGGTGACGACTGACAGGAGAATGGAAGAAAACAACGTGTTGCGCCGACCCCAAGTAACATGGGACGAGGGCAGGAAGATAATGATGTGTGTAATTACAAAAAAAAAGACCAAAAGCAAAACCAAACAGTTACTAATATCCGTGTCTGTCTCTATATAAAAAATGAAGTAAATTTATTTTTACACAAATTTGCTAATTATAATGTTGTAGGAGTAACAGTACGGAGGCATTTCATACTTCGTAACAGGGTAATTTCGAACTGGCGTACATCGCACTCGTATGCTTTCTAACTAACGATACGTCGGCCTTGCATACTTCGCTCCAGTGAACTTTCGAACTGGCGTACATCGAGATCCTGTACTTTAGAACTAACATACGTCGACATTTCAAACTTCGACATTCGGTAGCGGAGTCTTTTATTACGTTTTTTTGCAATTTGCAGGTCAGTGTCAGGTTGTATGTTGATCAAGATATGATTCGCGACCGCAACAAATATGGCTTTACAGAGTTATAGTCATTAAACTCATCAATACAACCCTCTAAGTTCATGTAATCCCATTGACTGACTTTTTCATGAAATAATCACGTGTCTAAACAGTCAAATTAAAAAAAAAATAGGTTCCTATCAATTTTGGAGTCCATTGCCACTGCCAGTACCATCTCCTCGGGGTAAACAAATTGTATCTCTAATAAAATATACAACATTAGTTTTAGTATATGCGAAACCTGATACACGTGTCTAGTATTTTTATGTAAAGAATCTATGTACAAAATTTCAAAACTGTATCACGAAAAATATGAGCTTGTTCATCTGTTACCTAGTTGTCCGCACAAAAACGTGATCACCACGCAGCGCGCGCCACCAGCCTCGTCTTGAGCTCATTGATAATAATAATTTGGCAATAGGTACATAATTATTGCGATAGGTACTCAAAGCCACTCGGTATCCAACTTTTAACTTTTTTAAATATTTTTGGAAAAAAATATAACATGGTTTAAAAATTATTGGAATCGATTCAGTTACTTATTCTGAACAAACTATATTCAGGTTTCGCAAATACTAAAAATAATGTTGAATAGTTTTATGATGATACGAGTTTTGTTCTTTTTTATTGTAATTTCATTGTTTATTCTAATTCTGTCTACTAAAAATGTTTTGTTTATTCTAACGTCTACCATATTGTTTACTTCCTAATATTATTACAATTTTTTTTTAAATTCTGATTTTGATTTTATGTAGTTTTACTTGATTTTTATGTTCAACTAATAACTTGTATGTGTGGTGTAAGCTTTAAGTATAAGTTGGTTATAAAGAAATAAAATTAAAATAATTTATTTACGGAAAAACTTTTCGAATTTGTCTGGTAGTCCTCTAACACGGCCCTGAAAATGTGGCAATTTTTGTAATTTTTGAGGGGTCATATTTTCTTTACTTATTACTTGCTGAAAAAAAAGTAAATGACAGGGACGTGTCTACAGTAGACCTTGATTTTATTTAAAAAAAAAAGATTGCTCTATAAGGTCTAACTATTCATACACGAAATATTTTAACAGAAACTTCTATAAGTCGTAAAGTCATCAGAGCAACGAAAAAAAAAAAATATCTGAGTGTTTTTTTTACGAAATTATTATAATTTTAAAAGTTTTTGAGACTTTTTGCATAAAATCTTTACTCCCATATTCTAACAATGACAATAGGTAAATACGAAGTAGTAAACTAGCGTAATGGATGCTCAAAAATAAGGAGCTAGTATTTATTTTGTGGGTCAAGTAATTATAAATTATTTATTTTTCATAAAAATATACTCAGATAAAAAAAATAATCCCTTGAAATGGCTTCGTTATAGCCGTTAGATGATTCCCTGAAACGTATTTCGTGTATGAATAGTTGACCTTATATAGAGGCATTATTCAGAATTTTGTATGGAAAATCGCAGCCCCTGTTCCCTCTTAAATGACTTAAATTCAATTACCTACATTGGTTGATGACTTTTATCAAGTGTCACAGACTACACTTCCATAATACGTTATTACTGTCGCTCCCGCTGTAATGTTTTTTTTTTTCCAAAACAAACTCCGATTCCTGGCTAGGAATATAGATTTTTCAAAAATTCAATGATGCAGTTTTAGTTTTTATCAAAATCGGAAGCGAGGCTTCTTTGAGCATTTTTCGCTATTCCTTATAGTTTCCGATTTAGCCATCCACGCCTACTTGAAAAATTCACCCTGTATAACGCTATTGTACCTACATTATACATAACCTCACGCCTTTTTCCTGAGCGGTTGCAGACTCGCGTATTTTGTAGCGCGTATATGCTCGTACCGGCTTACGCGAGTACACGCGACCCATATTACGCGCTACAAAAAATTAAACGCGTGTTCGATTGATTAAAATGATAGCTGTCAGCAAAAATGAGGACTCGCGACTCGCGCTTGTTCCAGCCTGTACGCGCGTCAACGTTCGTACAAGTTCCGTGTATAGCAAAAGGCGCGCGAATACGCGCCTACACGCGCCCAAAATACGCTAATAAAAATGAAATAGATAAATGATGACTAAACTTACCGTATTCCCTTGTGTGGGGAGGCAGTCAGCTCGTACCACATCATACCAAACACGGGGGACCGAGGCTCACGGCTCTTCATACCCATGTAGACCCCAGGTCTGTATGTACCCCAGTAGCGCTCCGGGATTTGAAGCCCTGTCTCTTTGACGACCTAGAAAGTTATGGGGAAAGTTTAAATTCTGTAGTCTATGCACGGTATACAACATTATTTTTAAAATGCGAAACCTGAATATAGTTTGTTCAGAATAAATAACTGAATCAATTGCAATAATTTTTAAACCATGTTATATTTTGTCCCACAAATATTTAAAAAAAGTTACAAGTTGGACACCGAGCGACATTAAGTACCTATCCCAATAACTTAGGTACCTACTGCCAAATTATGTTTATCAATGAGCTCAAGACGACGCTGGAGGCCCGCGCGCGGGCGCGTTGAGTGGTGACCACGCTTTTGTGCGGACAACCAGGTAACAGAATAAGCTTATAACTTTGTGATTTTTCATGATACAGTTTTGAAATTTTGTACATAGATTCTTTACATATAATACTCGACACGTGTTTCAGGTTTCGCATATACTAAAACTAATGTTGTATACACGGTGTTTGGTGCATTGTGCATCGAAACCAGAGGCAATTTGTTGTGTCTTCAGCCCCAATATCACATCCTTGGTCCCACAGATTTTTTTTAATTAATTTTTTTGAATATTTATTTTGAAAAATTCAACATTTAAATTCAAATAAATAAAAAAAAGAGATTGTAGTGTTGTCGCCTTTAATATAAATGTTGATGTCTACTGTTTTCTGGTTCTATTGAATTCAAACTTGGTCCCAGATAACATCTAGGTTTTTTTTTAACTCGCTAAGTTTTTAAAAAATGTAAAATTCAAATTCAAATTGAAATGTTGAATTTTGCGATTTTTCAAAATAAGCATACTATTTTTTATTATCAGCCTGCTCTGTCCCACTACTGGCCAATGGCCTCCCCCATGGCTATGCAATTTTGTATTTTTTTTTTTTAATAAAGAAAATCGTGTAATCAAGGATGAGTTACTAGGGCTGAAGAGACAGCAAATGACCCCTCCTTTCGACCAGATCAATTTGGCAAACGATGCACCAAACAGCCTGTATAATAAAAAAGTAACGTTTGTAAGTTTTGATGTAGAGGGTAATCTTCAGAACTTCTGTTCCGAATCCGAAGATTCTTTCACCAATGCAAAGCACTACATTTCTCGAGTTTCATAGGAAACACGGAAGATGTACGTAACAGACCTATCAGCCCTCATTCCAATAATGGCTAAAATATTTGAAAGAGTACTGTATAATAATCTTATACTATACTATTACTATATATAATCAGGTTGGGTTCAGAAAAGGAAAATCGGTTAATACAGCAATGCATCCGTTTTTACAAAAAATTATAACGGAACTAGATAACAAATATCAGGTCACAGCCTTATACATGGACATGACAAAGGCTTTTGATTATGTCGACCATGGCCTACTACTACATAAACTAGAAACTATGGAGTTCGAGGTAAAGCACTAGAAATAATCAAATCCTATCTCAGTAATAGAATACAGTACACTGAAATAATACAATAATTATGTCCATTCACAAAAACAGAAATTAAATATACATCGAGCCCAAGATGTATAAAATTTGGTGTACCTCAAGGGTCGATACTAGGCCCACCACTATTTCTCATTTATATATATGATTTACCTAACGCTATTCAACACCCTATGGTTTTATTTGCAGATGACAGTACGGCGATTTTCACAAATAACAAAAATAAAAATATTGAACTAGAAATAAAAGATTTCTTATCGAAATTAATACACTGGCTAACAATAAATAATCTAAAAATCAATCTTACAAAAACCCATTTCATGAATTTCAAGAATAAAAACGCAAAATCAATTCCATTATCTATTGAGTACAGTAATGCAACTGTATCTGAAGTTACAAGTACAAAATTTCTAGGCATCCATATAGATATTAATATGTCATGGAAAACACATGTAAATAGTGTATGTAACAAATTGCATCAGTTCTCTTATGCCCTCTACATGCTCAAAAAAGTATCTAACCAAACCACACTACTTAGTGCTTATCATGCCTATGTGGGATCCACTATCTTATGGGATACCATATTGGGGATAATCGTCTAATAAAGAAATTGCGTTCAAGGGACAAAAAAAGTGTATTAGATCAATATGTGGTATACACCAAACAGATTCATATAGACCTCATTTCATAAACCTCAAGATATTAACCCCCCCTGCTTTATATATCTACAAGGCCTCAATTTTAGTTAAATCAAATATCAGTAGCTATGACTCATTAAAAAGCAGTAGACTTAGAAATACACTACGTAATAAAACATCCCACACTACACTACATAGCAATAGTATTTTTTGTATGGGCCTAAAAATATATAATAAGTTACCCATAGGCATTAAGAACATTCATTTAATTGGTATTTTTAAAAGAAAGCTAAAAGACTTCTTGATTCAAAAGGCATATTACTCTATAAAAGAATTCCTTGGAGAAAAATAATTATGTATATTAAAATAAGAAGAGTATGATTAATATAAAATGTTTGAATAATGGTAATTAATATAATGTTAATTATAATATTAAGTATGTTAGTTCGCAATAAAGAATTTGAATTTGAATACTTTAAAAATGTTCCTTTGGGTAATTGCGAGATCCATGCGAGATCCACAAGCGAGATCAAAGAAGAGATCGAGAGAGAAGCGAGATGCTAGATTCACAAGCTTTTGACCGCAGCATCGGCTGCAGTCAAAAGCTAATAATAATCGCTGAAATGAAAGTAAAATTCATCTTATCTTTTCTGATACCTGAGCGCCTCATTGGTTTCAGCTCAATGTGGGTGTATTATTAGGTACACCTCTGCCTTACCCTTCGGGAATTACAAGCGTGATGTTATGTTAAGGGGGAAGCTAGGGTAACCCGCGAAATTCGAATTTTCTTAGGTTTATTTATCTAATGACTATTTCATGAAAATGTCATTCGATGACTGTCGACCTGTAATGGTGAGGGAGTGTATGTCTATACATTTTTCTTAGGGGAATTATAAAACGAGCGATTAAAAAAAAGCTTTGCGACTGATGATGACATACTGTATTAATAACTTGAGCGGTATGAATTTGAGTAAGCGAAAAATTAACTAAACTAACGACGAATATTGATTAATAATAAAATCCAGAACGAGCTTACAAAAAGTGGATTGTGATAAATCCATTTCATATATTAAAATTTTATCCGAGCGACTACATTACTAAGTGAGCGACTGGAAATACAGAGAGGGCAACTTCAATTTAGGTTAGGTTAGGTTAGGTTATTGTATTTTAAGTAACTCAAATTAATGTTTGTAAGATACTATTCTGTTGATTTTTCGTCACTTACAGTCAATCGCTCACTTAGTAATTATATAACCCAAATTAATTAATTTTGACACTTAAAATTGTAATTTACAGTCACTCGTTTTATTGCTACCCTTTTTCTTAATCGAAGTGTTTGTGAATAGCAATGGCTGTGAGTGTTTCTGGAGAGCACGGTGCAACTAAATCGGTACTGAAGAGAATCCTGGCTGCTCCACTAATGTCACCTTGTGAGATATACCTCTCGAAGAGGTATATCTCTTCGATGGTAATTTAAAAGTGATTAAATGATGGTTTTAATGATTACAATTTTGTAACTACATACGTGTTACTTGCGCAATTCGTTTTTAATCAAGATACAACCTGACACTGACCTGCAAATTGCAAAAAACGTAAGAAAATTTGAATTTCGCGGGATACCCTGACGCTCCCACCTTTTTTTTTCTTTTTTTTTATTATTATTTAAATCAGTTTGCGTATTATGAGGTTGTACAGTCAGCCAGCGCATCAAGTTACCATAAACTGTCAAATTTTCTCATTCAATTTTGAACTTAACCATCAACATTTTACGGTTTAAAATAATTTGGAGAAATTTGACAGTTTGTGGTAACTTGAATGTACTATGAGATAATGTATGCTAATCATCATCATTTCAGCCGAAAGACGTCAATACATAGAACATAGGCCTCCCCCAAGTGTCGCCACATTGACCGGTCCCGTGCGACTCGCATCCAGCGGAACCCCGCAACCTTTACCAGTTCATCGGTCGACCTAGTGGGAGGCCTAGCAACGTTTTCTGGTTCGCGGTCGACACTCCAGAACTTTTCGGCCCCATCGGCCATCCGTTCTGCGAGCGAGTGCTCTGCCCACTGCCACTTAAGTTTGGCAATTCTTCGCTAAAGTAGGCTAATAACCTCACTAAACGAAAAGATAGCTAGAACCAAGGTTGTACTAAATTAAATCCACTGTATAACACTTTCATGAGGCACTCACATAGTGGATTAAAGATAAACAGATACGATAATGACAACACTTGACATATCGTCGGGGATAGTGTAAATCCGCGGAACTAGCATTGGATAATTCCGCGTATCTGACAAATGTAGCCAATTTCAATTACGCATTGTCGTAGCGACTAAATTAATGACTTTAATAGATTTCTACTGTTAACAAAAAAGGAACAAGAAAGAGGGTAGACCGATTTGTCTGCTCATAAACACCCACCCGCAATAACTTCAGTTTATTCGTGATCATGGTGCTTGCAACAGCGCCGAAATATCGGGAACTCAAAAGAAATATTAAACATGGTAAATATCCCGTTTCTAGTCTAAATAATACTTTTAACAATACATAGAACACATGAATTGTTACTATTCATGTAAAAATGAGGTCAAAAATCGTTGAAATAAAATGTATATAAACTTATAACCTTCCCCTGTAAACCTACACATAGTGCAGATATGCGCACTTGATGTATGGTAGATTCGCGGATTAGCGATATCCCCGACGATCTCATTTTTATTATGCTTTCTTGCTTTGTGATTATAAGACACTATTTGACATGTTAATATGATTAAAACTGCAAGCTCGGAATGTATGTATTTCTGAATTAATAAATAAATAAATATACAGTCATAAGTGCTAATTAAGTATATACAGCGCAGCTTTTAATCCGTAAATTGTATTTATTGTAGTTTCAGGTTAATTTTTTCTTGTGCACTATTGTCGGCTCATATGACACACTAGCTGTGCCCCGTGACTTTCGTCCGCGTAAAACTACATATATATATTTTTTTTTTATTGTATCTGCAATCAGAATTCACTATAAGCAGATTTGTCGAGTTACTAAAGTCAAGTAAAACTATTATAAAAATGTAACTACCCTATTTGAATCGGATTTTTGGAACCCTAAACCTTTTTCTAAAATAAAAGTAGCCTGAGTTACTCCTTATAACATCAGCTATCTGCCAGTGAAAGTCTAGTCAAAATCGATCCAGCCGTTTCGGAGATTAGCTGGTACAAAAAAACAGAAAGACAGACAAAAATTTTTAAAAATTTGTTTTTATTATAAATACCGTTTTTGATTGTATATACTTTCATGCACTCAAAAAAGCTGTTATTTTAAAATTACAACAGACAATTCAATATTAATTATTTGTATAGATAAACTCACGCTTTTTTCCTATGGGGTGGGCAGAAACTACAGAACGTCTTTACATACTCCTCTTGCTTTGTCCACTTTCATACATCTGGTCAGACACGCACGCCGGTTACTAGTACTAAGCACCTGCCCTTGCAGAAAAACCTGACCAGTAGGGTCAATGGAAGTCCTTCAAATGCGTCTACTCCTGGCGTTGCCACCAGAGATGTTATGGATATGATATTTCAGATCTGGATACAGATATGGATATAGAAATAAAATTAATCGGTGTCAGATACGGTTACAGATATCTAGTTATTTTGGATTATCCATTAGTTAGAAGTAAAATATAAACACAAATATTATGTAATAATTTGGTTTTATTTATAGATTTTATCTAGTCTAGGCTATCATTTGGTATTATAATCGGTCATATAGGTAAGTAACTATCCGAAACTAGTGAAACGGATTCGGTTACGGATATATTTTTATTTCGGGTATCCCATAGTTTTGGTTACGGTTACGGAGCTCCATAACATCCCTTGCCACTCACATCTGCCTAGCCTTTCACTCATCCTCTCCACATGACCAAACCATCTAAGCATACTCTTTTCAATTTTTGTCACTACGTCTGCTTTCAATGGTCTCTTATATAAACTCATATTATAAAGCTGAAGAGTTTGTTTGTCTGGTTGAACACTCTAATCTCAGGAACTACTGGTTCGATTTGAAAAATTCTTTTAGTGTTGGATAGTCCATTTATTGAGGATGTGGATGAAGGTCGCGGGCAACAGCTAGTCTCGTATATGATATAATATATGGAATAAGTTGGGCCTTTTTTTTTTGTTGAAAGCCAAAATCCACAATTTGCAAGTTGGGTTTATATAGAGGTCAAATGGTCATATTCCAGTTTCCTAATGAGACATCTTTAATGGAAAAACATAATAACACATTGCCAAAACTGGCACGTGGGCCCAGGGCCCGATACTCAGCAGTTGCGCTTGCGAACTCAACACCAACAAAGCGCTTACCGGCTTGAAAAATATAAAACAGGACAAAACAATGTTTGAAATTAGTTTAAATTTATTTACCTTATCATCGTCGAATGGTGTATTAACTCGCGTTTCTAAATATCCCAGAGTGCTAATATACACAGCAATCAAGAAACAAACGAAGCCGATGCCGGTCTTCCAAACAGAAAGATATTTAAAGGTTTTACTACCAAAAGACGATTCACTACTTCCCGAACTACTGCTAGTATCTACTTTATCTGTCTTAAGTGAAACTGTTTTTCTATGTCTAACCATCTTAAATGATTACTTATTAACTAATCTACAATATGTATGTGGAATTGACACGTTTTCTTGTATAATTTATCTGTAAATTCGTGTAATATTTTTATCGGCGAACGCGAATTGCAAGCGACAATACGCGATCGCGTTTGACGTTTCGGTTTGGTAGTGATGTGACCTGATTATTACTAAAGGTCGGTACTAATAGAAAACGCGATTATCTTTTATATGAAGTTCTTTAGAATGATGATAATGCACCGAAAATACACTCTTGGTTTACGATAAAAACTAAATAACAATGTGCAGTCTAAAAAATTGCTACGTTAGACCGGTTCTAAAAAGAATTAAAATTGTTTTTGTTTTTAAACTTCGTGAATATAATACTACTTCCGTAGGGTCATTAACTTTTTGTTTATAGCGTGTGAGGGTTAACAATATATCATCGTGTATTGCAATGTCTCCAAATGGGTCAGAGAGAATATCCACAAAGTAAAATTCACTAGAAATCTGTTTTTTGCGAACACCAGATGAAATGACTCGGAACGGGATATTTACCATGTTTACTGTTTTTGTTGAGTTCCCGATATTTCGGCGCTGTTGCAAGCACCATGACCACGGATAAACTGAAGTTACTGCGGGTGTAAACATGGTAAATATCCCGTTCCGAGTCTAAATAATAATGTAAGTGACCATGATAGTTTAAAATCTTATACCAGATGAAATGCTTTAAATTATATCGCTGAATTTTCTTTTTACGATACACGCGTAGTCGATGTAATGAAGATTAATATTTTATAACTTAGTGTGATCAATAAACTCACTCGGTTGAGAGAGTGTCGTCTATAGCCTCACTCAACTTATACGGATACAATAAAGTGATTTTATTTCTTGTAAGTGACATCCCGTCTTTTACAACAACCAACATCACCACAACATCAACATACACGCTGCCAACTCCTATACGAGCTAGCGGCTTGTACAGTCTGATTTCGATGACGTGGTTAATGTCTGCCTTCATGATTTCCCGATCTTTTTGTTTCGACCAGTACCGTGCGCCATGTAAATTTGGGCCAAAAACACCACCTCATTACTTGAAGGTTGCAGTCTATGGCTGCGATTTAATAAATTATGCGTTTGTTACGATTTTTGCGTAAGCATTCAAAACACTGTGTAGAAAACAAATGTTTTCAAATAGTAATCAATATTGGAGTGTTGAAGATATAGTCGATTCTTCTAAAATATTATATTCATCGGTAAGATTAGTAATAAGTGTTCCATCACCAACATCAATACGTGTGGCTGGTTGACGTTTCATTTGATTTGTATCACCACGTTCGGAAATTACGCAAATTAAAGGTTGGGCCATTGCGTATTTTCCGGTTTTTTTATCGAAAACAAACATTCAAAGCGATAATCAACATCAGTAAGCCTTTCATTTCAGCAAGGAGAGCTAAATCTATCTCGTAACCCCTTCCCTGTACCTATTTAATTTTAAAGTAATTGTTTTACTATTCCAAACCACCTTACTTTAATTTAAAGAAATCGAATTGGTAGTTTTTGAGAAAAAGTAAAGACGCTAGCACATCAAGCTACTACAATCTGTCAAATTTATTTAATAGATTTTCAACTTTATCACTAAAGTATTAGGTTCATTCAAGGTTGATTGGGAAAATTTGACAGTTTCGGGTAGCTTGATGTGCTGGCGTCTGTACCATTACAATTACGAATGTTCTTTTAATTTTCTTTAAAATGTTATTGATGTTTGACCTACCTACTTATATACCTACTTGTATCTTACCTTTAGCTTGATCTTCTCGAAATATTTTAAAAATATTCATAGACTGCTAAAATCAAAACAATTCCTATTGGCCTTTCCGCGGTCGGGTAAAAATAGAGACATCAATGGCATGCTTGCAGCAATTGGCAGCAATCGGCAGCAATCATGACAGACAAGTAAAGCAAACAGGTTGGTGACCGTTGACCACAGAGGTACACTATAATATACTGCCGCTGTTACCGCGTCGACCGAAGACGATGCGAAGCGGCCTAGCGAATCTAGCGGTCCAATTAATAATTATAATCGTTGCAAATGTTTGTTTATTTACCTTCACACGACCTAAGCACTATTCCACTCTAAAACACGTCTTATGTAGGACATGTTTTAATTATTGTGTTTTTTATCATCAATATCTACAAATATGGTCTTGATAATTTCTTACTCTACGAAAAATCTGGCTTGGTTATTTCCTTACTTTTTCACGATACGAAGGCACTATTTACTACACAAAGCCGTATTCATTTAAAAAATATATCGAATTTCTTACCCAACGAGAAATAAACTAACTTAGTCCGAGCGACGAAATTAATAACAGTGCCACCTATCTTACTAGAGTTGTACTATTAGTGACCGCGGAGCCTCATAACAATGTCCCACCTACTTTCCTCCTCTTTGAGTAACCATACTAAGTCCATGCTTCAGCCGCAGAATCTGCAGGAACTTGTCCGAAGTCTCTGCTAACGCTGCCATTATAGCAGAGTTCTGGTCACTGCTCATTTATCAGAACGATAAGAAATAGGTACACGACGACGAAGAAGAAAAAACAGTTGCAAATACCTAAATTATTTTTATTTCTTTATGTCTGCATAAACAGTAGATAACTTATAACATTTTTAAAGGTTATGAGTATTGAGTTCTGTGACCAAGTAAAGTCAGGTGTTTTACAAAGCCCACAAAAAACTATCTTTTTTTTTTTTACGTGACAAGCGCATCGCTGGCGTTTTGTTGTTCAGCCTTTATAGCGCTTTATTTTAAGCTGACTGTGTGAAACGAGAGGGTTATGTTTTGGCCGAAAGTATTGTGAGGAATGAATTATAACGATTATATTTATTTCAGTGAAATAAATCAGATGAGTGTAGGTACCTATTATCTGGGTTGGGTCACTTTTTAATTCTTGTTTGCATTGTAAAAGCAAAAAAGGCGTCGTAATCGTAGGTAAAATAGATTTCAGCAGTAACAATAATATTTTCTTAGCATATAAATAAGCAAAAATCAATAAAACTGCATAATTAATCATTCGTTACGAAGACTAAACATACCTTATCTAATAAGTGCGTAATCTATCTTATCATAATACTGATAAGTCAACAATGGGTCTATCATATAGAATCTATACAAAAATTTTTCTTCACAATCATAAGCATAATAAAATAATTAAACAAAATTGAACCGCTTTGTCCTCAAAATATTCATTTGCTTCAAGCGCTGTCTAGCTTCGAGCCACTAACCGCGCCACCTGTCCGTTCCAAATGTAGATAAAACAGTTCAGAAATATTGTGCGTCGGTAAAGCAGGCGTTCCCCCCGCGACGGCGTACCCGACCCCCTCCGAGGGCGCACGAAACCAGTGCGATCGAGCGATACGTACCGCGCGTACCTGCTACAGACGCTAAACGCGCCACGCTACGCGATTATGATGAACCGAACACAACATTACACGCATTTATTCAGTGAAATAATGTAAATAATAACGTTAAACAACATTTAGTATAGTTTTAGTGCTGTGTAAAATTCGTGTGCTTTGTTTACCGGCCGGCGAACGCACGCGACAACGCTCCCCGAAAAAAAAAAACTGATGTCGGTGGCAGTGAGGATGCTTGTGTCAGTGTAGTGTATTAAAATAGGTAAATGTATAAAAGGCGTGCTATGATCGTATGAGGAAGAAAAGCACAAGGAACATTGTAAGTGAAGAGCGTGTGGCTCAGTGTTTTTAAGTTGTGTTTGGGCAGAAATGCGGGGTAGCTCTCCCCAGAGCACGGAGGTTTATTCCGAGTGGGGCGGCCGTCGCTGATCAAAAACGGAGGTACGGAGGACTATCCCTCGTGTACTCAGTGTTTTTTTTATACCGAAGCAGGTCCCACGTAACCCCTTTTTTGTGCGACGCGTTTTTTTTGGAGGGAATGTTTACGAATCGATACTCTTGTAGGTTATAAGCGCCTAGTACTCGACTTCGAGTTTCTACACGCGTTTTTGATAAATAAACACAAAAAACGTTGATATCGGTTCGATAGTTCTCTTTTTTTCAAAAACAAAGTTTGTTTTTTCCGTTGTCGGCTAACTTCGGGTTTTACCGTTGGAAACTTTAGGTTATCTCGCGTTCGTTCGTGTTTCTGTACGTTTAACTTTTATTCGTAGTACTCAGTACCTAGCTACGTCTGTACCGAGACACTATTTTCGAGCTTGATTGGAGCTGTAATAAAAACAAACAAACATCAGGAATAACTACTTTGTTTTTTTATGTAAACAGAAGAATAGTGGTCTATTCTATTCCATACCTAAATTCTACATTTACGTTATATCATCAGTGGCATCGGCAGAGACAGAGCTCTATACGGAATAATTTTCGAAACACAAACAGTTCGTTCAAAAAAATCACCTCCTTTTTGATCATGACAGCCTAGTACCTTGAGAAAGCCTTCAAATAAATGGGACCTATTTTTTTAATAATACATACCTACCAGTTTGGCTCAGACTGAGGATATCCAAAAAGGCTACTTACCAAAAAAATAATAATGCCAATACATAGGCAATATTTCTATACTCGAATACCTGTAATTGCCATGTTTTCGTCAAGCTTGGTGATAATAGTAATAACATCCATTTTCTGGGGTCGGCGCAGCTTGCCTTTCTCTATTACTCGACATCTCGGCAGTCACCTCCTTTCTAGCCAGATCATCCTTCGCACAGTTCATGCGTCGTTTATTTGACCTCATACTCTTATAGCCATAGCCCCTTATAGTACCTACATTCCAGGAAAAGATAGTCAGAGGCTAATAGGACTCTCAGCCTTTCATCAGTTATGTTGGAATTGCAGCTCCGCTAGCAGCCAAGCCACAACAGGCACAAATCCAGACGAGGCTGCTATCTAAAATTTACACATGGCCTGATCAAAGTTTCGTTCCTTGAATTTGCGACATTGTGGCATCATAATAATCTGAGCATCCTAAAGTACTTGCCGAATTATGATAAAGTAAAGGTGCAGTGTCCCAAAAGCCTGAAATCACCTTTTTCTGCCAAAGTTCTTGGTTCCATGCGTCAATTATCTAACTGTTCCCCGCGACTGACGATATCGTCAACCCAACGGGCTTCTGGACGGCCCGGCCTTGGTCATCATTCGCTCAAGTATGCCTCTAGCCCTGCCACCGCCACAAAGAAGGACTGGATCAATCCTTGGCGACAGTTCAGTACGTAACCGTGCCCTTGGCTCGAATCATTGAGACAGAAAAAAAAAAACTTAAAACTTAGTGTTAGTATTTATTGTTAATGATCACTATTCTATTATAAACTAAATACATTATTAATTAAAAACTATTAAATAACCTAAAATAAATAAACTAACAACAAACTTTATAAGGGCATCAAAAAACTCCTCAACGCTGTCAGCTGGTAATGTGCCCAAGAGACTGGCGGCGTTGCCACGTTGTGTGGCAACACTTAGCCTTTGGCCAAAGTAAAAGCCAGCCCTTGGGTCACGGGAAGCGTCAACTAGGCGTTTCGAAATTTCCTTAAATAGGCTATGAGCACTCGGTCCCCACGACCCCAGGATTTCAACCCCAAACAGCTCGATAATATAGTTACCACAAAGGTTTCTATATTTACGCCGCTTCAGGTTCTCTGCAGCCGCAGCGGCAGCGCCAGCACAGCACGAAGAATGGATTGGAAGATGTGATGGCACAAGAGTATCTTAAACTTAGTTACAAAACATTTCATCATCTGCCTCGCCTTTTTCCAACCATGTTGGGGTCGGCTTCTAGTCTAACCGGACGCAACTGAGTACCAGTATTTTACATGGAGCGACTGCCTATCTGACCTCCACAACCCAGTTAGTACTGGGTAATACGATACCCCTTGGCAAGCCCAACTTCATCACACGAAAATGGTCGGGTGCACAACCTGTAATACAACGCAAGACTAAAGCTTTTCACTGCAAATCTACTTGGAGAAAGAACTCTTAACTCAGGCACGACCTGAGTACCTAAAAAAAAACCATACCTTGCTTCGTTATTAATGTTGGAAAAGATAAAGATGTAGAGCGACGCAAGCCACAGAAAAACCATAATGTCGATCGTGTTGAAAGACGTTGTGGAAACACGTAACCTTTTTGAAAGAGATTGGTCTTGTCCATGGTACATACTTCGCATCTCTTCCCGTGACAGCTGGGTCACGTGATTGGCCCAAGGATACGTCATCAGTTGCGATGCTGTCGATGTGTTGCCACGGTGTGTGATTGAATTACCCGAGCAAAATGCATTTTTTAACTTAAAAAAGCAATTATAAACTAATAGTTCAATATTTAAATTAATTTAAAACTAAATATATGAATCACACGAGTTACTAAATAGTTAAGCTAGTTAGTAATTTATTTTATATTCATTCACTAAATGAGAGTCCCTAAATTCACTGAAAAGGACAATCAATGGTAACACTTATCGTGACGTAGTCTTGGGCCATCGTGGGAAGAGAATACCAGGCGAAGTATATTATTATACCATGGTCTTGTCTAGGTACTTTGGGGAAGGGTCGTGACAAGAAAAGAAAACAAAAGACAGTGGTATCTTCCACCACACATCCCTGTGGTCATCGTTTATGTTCTGAGATCGACGACTGTGCTTTTCAAGACTTAGATTTCGATACTGATACTGAGATTGGAAAGTCGAAACAAACAATCAACGTCACCCTGTCCTTGTCCCATGTGATGGGGTCGGCGCCACACGTTTTTTTCTTCCATTCTTTGTGAACCGTTAAGCTTTCATATCAATATCATTCCTCACGCAATCCATCCATCGTTTCCTTGGTCTTCCTCTCCCTCTCCATCAATCAACATTTAAATTCAACACTCTTTTGGTCACATGCCATTCGACCCTCCTCATCACATGCCCCTACCAAGACAGTCGATTCCCTTTCAACTTTTTTGCAAGTATCGCAACTTTCAAACTTCCTCTAATATACTCATAACTCGAAACAAATAATAAACTTGGTAAATTTAAAGTGCAAATGATAAATTTCATACGTCCAAATATTATTTATAACGATTTCTATACTTTTGGTCTGCAAACTATGAACGAAATCATCGTTAAGAAACTTTGGCATGTCTTAGAACCAAAAATTCAAAGGCATATGGCATCCACCATCCCTCATTCGACTTGCAAGGCGAGCATACGGCTCTGTACCTTTCTTAGAGAGGAGGCCTGAATCTCCGCAGTGTAAACATGACCGATTACTTGGCGCATGGAAATGTAATGTTTTCTTTTATTCCATAATATTGGTCTTATAAGACGCGTTAAAACATGTAAATGTTTATAAACTGGAAAGCGATGGACTGAAATGGAACGCCGAAACAAACGCTGTTGTTAAAACTAACAAATCTTGAAAGAAAATATCTTGGATTCAAAAGAAATTAAGCGTAAGAAACACTGCCCTGCGCTCCATTACTCAAGTAGCAGATGTTAAAGAAAAAACAGCCAAGTGGAAGTGGGCTGGCCACGTAGCACGAATATGCCCGGAGAGATGGGCAACGATCGTCACCCACTGGACGCCTGTCGGAGGAAATCGCTGTCGAGTAGACCGCGGCGAAGGTGGTGTGACGATCTGATCTCGTTTGAGGGGCGAACATGGCCAGATATCGCACAGGACAGAGAGGTTTGTAAGGATAACGGGGAGGCCTTTGCCCAGCTGTGGGACACTCAATTCAAGCTGGATTTAACCTGCTTAGATTGAAGATTGGAGACTTGATAATAGGTGACTAAATCGCAATACTCAATGATACTAAAATTCATAAATAAGTCAGAAGACTTTTTGCCGTAGAGAAATTGGCCATAAGATAAAAAAATCTCTTCATAATCATCAACAACTGTGTAGTCTTTTCCCAACTATGTTGGTGTCGGCTTCCAATCTAACCGAATGCAGCTGTATATTATTTGGAGCGACTGCCTATCTGACCTCCACAACCCAGTTGGTACTGGGTAATACGATACCCCCTGGCAAGACTGGTTGTCGGATTTTTGTGCCACTGACTGTATCGACTGTCAAAGACCTACAAATGACAGCCGAGAAAATTACATCTAAAGCATAATATTTATTATTGTAACCAGTAACATATTTGTAAACTATGGACAAAAACAAACACCTTGGGGATTCCAAAAAGCATCGAAACTAATTTATGGCCAGCCCTGATGGTGATAGCGATGAGTATATATACTCCTTACTAAAGATATGAAAATATGGATGGATTGTGTGAGGAATGATATGAAAGAGAAAGGAGTAAATGATGCCATGACTTCTGACAGGGGAGAATGGAAGAAGAAAACGTGTTGCGCCGACCCCAAGTAGAATGGGACAAGAGCAGGAAGATGATTACCAAAGGTATGCAAATGCAAGTAGAACGAGGTAACTGGCTAAGACGGCTTTTACCTCGCAGTGGGACGATAGAGCAGTAGTGGACCAGTGGTATCACCCCAAGCTTACACGTTGTAAGTCGTGAGTACGTACCCAAGCAAGCACTTGACTTTGTTTCGTCGCTACTGCGCTCGAAATAGATAAGGAAAACATCGTAAGGAAACCGGCATATCTTAGAACTAAAAATTGAAAGACATGTGACATCTACCAACCCGCATTAGGGCCACGTGGTGGTCTCTTGAAGTGCGATCAAGCTGATTGATGTTATGGGACGCTCATCATCTTCCGGCCCATGTCCCATATTACTTACCTTGACAGCGTCACAGTATAGATCGCTAAAGTCTTACTATTATAAATGCGAAAGTTTGGATGGATGGATGTATGTTTGTTACTCAATCACGGCAGAACAGCTAAACGCATCTGGATGAAATTTAGCATAGTCTGGAGAGCATATAGGCCACTTTTTTTATCGCAGGCAGAAGTACAATCCCGTGGCAAAATCCCGAACTCCACGTGGACGAAGCCGCGGACATAAGCTAGTGTAAAATAATTATATATCTTACTGTTCAAACCAGTATTAGACGTAAGAATCGCGAATACATAACAAATCAATAATTCGCTTAGCTAGTAAAAAAAAACTAGAACGCGAAGTGTTTAGCTAACCCCAAATACTGGTTTTTGCAAAGTACCTACTTGGCACATTGCAATGACGAAATTGGTTAGCCTTAGAATTATAACCTACGTATTTATGGGGTAGGCAGTGTTGTAACGGTATGGTTGAATCGTAATTTATTTTACATGTGAAAGGAAAATCACATACCGAGTTTCCTCCGTGCCTCGGAAAGCACGTTAAGCCGTTGGTCCCGGGTGTCATTTGTAGATCTTTGACAGTCGTTAGGTAGTCAGTGGCCCAAAAAGTCTGACAACCAGTCTTACTAAGGGGTATCGTATTACCCAGTACTAGCTGGGTTGTGGAGGTCAGATAGGCAGTCGCTTCATGTAAAATACTGGTATTCAGCTGCATTCGGTTAGACTGGAAGCTGACCCCAACATAGTTGGGCAAAGGCTAGGCAGATGATGAAAGGAAAAGGGAATCTTCATTTTTCAGACGCTATATTGACTCGGGAGGACTGAATTCTTACAGAAATACACCGTTATTTTCATTCTTTTTCAAACCTGGAAAGGAGACCTTAAAAAAAAATGCTCTTTTTCCCTATGGTATATAATTATACATGTTTTTAAACTTAACCTATTAATATTTTGTCCTTTATTTGTAAAAGTAAATATTATAAAATAACTTATATTAACTAACTAACTTAAAAATGGCGTCAAAAAACTCCTCCTCAACGCTGTCAACTGGTAATGTACCCAAAAGACTGGCGGCGTTGCCACGTTGTATGGCAACGCTAAGCCTTTGACCAAGGTAAAAGCCAGGCCTTGGGTCACTGGAAGAGTCAACAAAACGTTTAGAAATGTCCTTGAAAAGGCTGTGAGCACTCGGACCCATTAAGAGGTCATCCATCTCTGGATGAAGGCCTCCTCCATCTGCTTCCATTTATTGGGCCGTTCTGGTCCACTCTAACCCTGCCAGAGCGACGATATCGTCTCGACATCGTTCCAATGGTCTGCCGCGGCGTCTGTTTCCGCTTCGGGGATATGGAACTGTTGTCTGTGGTCCTCGCAATGTGACCTGCCTAGTTCCACTTCTGTTTCTCGGCCATATACAAAGCATTGACTTTGGAAATGAGACCTTAAAATTGACTAAATGTTATGTGCTAGCCTCTTGGGCAAGATTGCACTGTGTTGCGCCATCAACTGCAGACGAAACAATTTAAGAAAGTAGATGCTACTTGCGACGCGAAAGGTACTCAAACGATTGACGAGCGCACGAAGCAATTCGCATCGCCCAAAACTGTAAACGGGTGGGTATGCTTATTATGATGTACAGTTTCCGAAGACGTGCTTCAGCATTGACTTGCAGGGTAGCCTGCAGCTCTGCACCAGTTTCAACCTAGCATTATCTGTAGTAAGAAAAAATCACAGTCAAAGAAATCGGAGACACTTTAGATACGCCTGTAATCCCAGAGGTGTCAATATCATCATCTGCCTGGTCTTTTCCCAACTATGTTAGGGTCGGCTTCCAGTCTAACTGGCCGCAGATGAGTTTGACCCTTACGTCTATCGAGTCAAAGGTTATTTTGGCTTAGAATTGACAATGGAGAGAAATTTGACAAAGAAACCTCCTATTGAATTCTGACAGCCTGGTACTTTGAAGTGAGTTATTCGAACAAAATCGGTATGAATTGAATAATCACCAGCCTGGCCTTTTTCCATCCATGTCGGGGTCGGCTTCCAGTCTAACCGGATGCAGAATAATACCAGTAGTTTACATGATGCGACTGCCTATTTGATCTCCAATCTATAGTGTAGTTTAGTTCTATCAACCAGTCTTACCAAGGGGTATCGTATTACCCAGTACTAACTGGGTTGTGGAGGTCAGATAGGCAGTCGCTCCATGTAAAATACTGGTATTCAGCTGAATCCGGTTAGACTGCAAGCCGACCCCAATTAAGTTAGGATAAGGCTAGGCAGATGATGAAGACTGCCTATCTGATCTCCACAATCCAGTTAGTACTGCATAAACGATACCTATTGGGAAGAATGGTTGTCAGATTCACATAGTGTTATTAAATTTTGCAGTACTCAGACCAATCCGGAAGACTGACTAGATTTTGAAGCAACAAAAAACGGGCATAGTCTTCGCGTCTTGGCTCGCAGACTCGTAGTATATAATATCAGTAATACTACTCATAAATTGGTAGGTTACGCTTTTTTGGCGGCACGAAATTGGGCTTGCTTGGGTCAACGGTCGAACGCGTCTGCATACAGTTACTCTGGCGGGATGCCACGGAAGCTTCGTCTTCATTCAATGTTTAAAAGCATTCCTTTTTCTCTAGCTAATCAGCCTATATTGTTCCCACTGCTGAGACACAGGCCTCCAGTCCTGTCTATGAGAGGGAGTGGGCTATAATCCAACACGCGTGCCCAGTGCGAGTTGGTAGATGTCATATGTCTTCGAATTTCTCACGATGTTTTCCTTCACCGTTTTGAGAGCATTGGTGATGAAATAAATTACACAAAGTAATGCGCCTGCCTGGGTTCGAACCCACAACTTACTGCTTGTATGTCGGGAGCGCCATCGCTGCTCGCAACGCTAGGCGACACCTAAACGAATGCCTATACAACATTAGTTTTAGTATATGCGAAACCTGATACACGTGTCTAGTATTTTTATGTAAAGAATCTATGTACAAAATTTCAAAACTGTGTCATGAAAAATCACAAAGTTATAAGCTTGTTCTGTTACCTAGTTGTCCGCACAAAAACGCGGTCACCACGCAGCGCGCGCCTCCAGCGTCGTCTTGAGCTCATTGACAATAATAATTTGGCAGTAGGTACCTAAATTATTGCGATAGTTACTCAAAGTCGCTCGGTATCCAACTTTTAACTTTCTTAAATATTTTTGGGAAAAAATATAACATGGTTTAAAAATTATTGGAATCGATTCGGTTACTTATTCTGAACAAACTATATTCAGGTTTCGCATATACTAAAAATAATATAAGCCCGTTGTTGGAATTTCGAAGCTCGGGTCAGCGTCGAAAGTTGACAGTCGAATAGGGTGCTAATCGAACACAGAAACCCATTTTTAAAAGTAGATGTTGCAAATGTAACAATTGAATTGAGGGTCGCAGTCAGGCAGAGGTGTACCGAATAGTACGCACGGCGGCCAGTCAAGCCATGTTAAACCAAATTAAGCTGATCTCTCATGGTACGGGAAGCTCAATGCGAAGTCAGGTTATACTGGTTATGTATAGCTTGATGTGCCGCATTTATGTTTAATGTGGAAACGCCAGGCTACCCCGCGAAATTCAAATTTTCTTACGTTTTTTGCAATCTAAAAGTCAGTGTCTTCTGCCTTAAGTTAGGGATGTCGGAAGTGAAAAAAAATATCGATATATCGATGTATCGATGCTTATTAAAATATCAGTATCGACGTCGAAATTTCGAGGAAGAAATATCGATGTATTTTCAAAAGATTTTGAGTTTTTTAAAGCTTTGTAAGTAAGTTGTGAGTTTTTTTTGGTGTATTTAGCTCATTTATTTTATCAATAGTATTTTTTATACAAAATGTGAAGTACATTATTTGAATGTACAAAAATCTCAATAATAATGAAATTTTTTTTTTTTTATTTGGCAATGATTACAAAACATTTGGATTCTAGTGACTTTAGTTACATAAATAAATAAAATATATCGTTTTTGATAAAATTTTCAATATTGGATATTTTGTATCGTACCTACCTTAAGTCCCATGTCATGTCATGGCAGCGAGTCTATTCCCATCAAACGGGCACAAATCCAGACTCCATGGCTGCTACAGCAAATAATACTTTGTTCGATCTAGGAATCGTACCCAGGAACTCATGCTCAGCAGTCACGCTTGCGACCAACCGACAGACCAACGAGGCTGAAACTTTAGATAAATATTACTCAATAAAGTAGCTAAAGTAATTAATCACTATAATTACAAATTATAGGTTTGCGTTGTTTCTGCCACTAACAAGATAATTTTGAAATGGTTGTAATATAGTACTGGGGAATTACTATGACGTCTTAAAACAGATGTAATTCCAGTGTGGAAGAGAGACAGAGCTATACTGGTCGTCTAGCGCCATCTCTTTCCCATACTGGAATTACTCCTGCTTTAAGACGTCATGGGGGGTTACTATGACATCTTAATGCAGAAGTAATGCCAGTGTGGGAAAGAGACAGAGCTATACAGGTCGTCTAGCGCCATCTCTTTCCCACACTGGAATTACTCCTGCTTTAAGACGTCACGGTAGTCCACCTGGGGGGTTACTATGACGTCTTAAAGCAGGAGTAATGCCAGTGAGGGAAAGAGACAGAACTATACTGGTCGTCTAGCGCCATCTCTTTCCCATACTGGAATTACTCCTGCTTTATGACGTCATGGGGGGTTACCATGTCATTTTAAAGCAGGGGTAATGCCAGTGAGTGAAAGAGACAGAGCTTTACAGGTCGACTAGCGCCATCTCTTTCCCACACTGGAATTACTTCTGCTTTAAGACGTCACGGTAGTCCACCTGGGGGGTTACTATGACGTCTTAAAGCAGGAGTAATGCCAGTGAGGGAAAGAGACAGAACTATACAGGTCGTCTAGCGCCATCTCTTTCCCACACTGGAATTACTCCTGCTATAAGACGTGATGGTAGGCCACCTGATTACGGAAGTACACGTGCACTGATGAACTGAAAAATGTCAATAGTATCACACCTGAACAAATCTAAAGTATGTTTTTTGTTTGTTTGTTTAAACGCGCTGATATCTGAAAGTACGGGTTAGATTTCGAAAAATCTTTTTGCATTTGAGAGCCCGATTTTTGAAGAAGGTTATATGCTATTTAACATCACGCTTAAACCGCGGGCCAAAAGTAGTGAATAAGTAAAACCCACTATCTTATTCTAGAAATTTAAACCAATAAATAAAATTGAAGTGTCTGTTTGTAATTTCAAAATAACAGCTTTTTACTGAATGCATATGAAAGTATGTATATTCGGTAATTTTTTTAAATTTTTGACTGTCGCTCTGTTCCGGCTAATCTCCGAAACGGCGGGACCGATTTTGTCGGGACATTTACTGCCAGATAGCTGATGTCATAAGGAGTAACTATTATTTTAGAAAAAAGGTTATGGTTCCGCGCAAAAAATCCTTGAAATTGTTAACAAAATCTGCTTCAAATAGGAAAGTAAAATTTAAAAAACAATTTCACGCGTACGTAGGAAAATAAAATCAATCGAAAATAATAAAATCATCCAGTTTCCAAGAAAAAACCAGTTCAAATAAGAAATTCTATAATTACTTTTATGTAGCCGCCTGCTAAACTAATTAATCAAAATAATTGATTCATTCGTTATTTCAAAAAAATTCTATTGATTGGTACAAGTATACATAACTAGGCGATACGTGTCTTGAGACTATTTCAAATCCATTGTTGGGGTAAAATACCAGTATTTTACATGGAGCGACTGCCTATCTGACCTCCACAACCCAATTAGTACTGGGTAATACGATACCCCTTGGTAAGACTGGTTGTCAGACTTTTTAGGCCTCTGACTACCTGTAACGACTGTCAAAGATCTACGAATGACGGCTAAACGTGCTTTCCGAGACACGGAGGAAACAGCTGCAACAGAAAGCTGGCCGTAATCTGCCACGTGTGCCCAGTACCTTATGGTGGACCAATCAAGCTGTCTACCTTGATTGGTCGTTGTATGTGAGCTCCACGACCTGATCCCACCATCACCTTTTTACCACCGGACTAGCAGAAGCACTGCGGCGTACCATCCACACTTGGTTGATATCGGGATGAGTCGTACTCAGCGCTTCTCATCCACGTTTATAATGCGCACAGCCAAAGTGTGGAACTCTCTGCCAGCATGTGTTCCCTCCCCCATTGAACCCGTCAGTCTTCAAAGCAAGAGTGAACAGGCATCTGGGCTCTCTCGTCCCATCATAGACCTCATCTATCGCTTTCCATCAGGCGTGATCGAGGTCAAAAGCAGGCCCATTTTGTAATATGTACCATCGCTCCACAAGTCGTGTTTTTGTGACTGGTGGACTGTTTAAGTAGCTTCTATCTTTCATTTGCTTTCTTAGCAGGAAATGTCGCAAGAAGCATACTAGCTCGTGTTTAGGTTAACGATAACTTGTGATATAATTTGCTCCAAAACATTTCCTTATTCCAGCATAATCAATAGGACCGTTATTCAGTTTGGTTTTGACCTTTAAAAGAAAAAAAAATGGTTGCCAAGCCACGTGGCTTCATCGTATTGCACGTTTATTTAATATAAGTACCCACAAATGAGGATAAATATTAAAATACTAGACTGCGAAATTGATATGGTAACTGGTATTACGCAATTCCATATAACACGTGGTAATGGCGAGGGGCTTCGATTGAAGTTTAAGCTACGCTTGTCGTGGTCGGTTTGTGGATGGGTGACCATTTGTGACCGTCGTATCAAGACCCCTTTGCGCTTCGGAAAGCACGTTAAGCCGTTGACCCCGGCTTATTTGTCGATCTCTGACAGTCGTTGCAGGTAGTCAATTCTTGAAAACGTACTATCTTTTGCTCGCGGCTTCGCTCCCGTTTTGTACGGAAATTGACCCACGGGAACGTTTTAAATGTAGCCTATGATACTCGGGGATAATGGAGCTTCCCGTTAGTGAAAGAATGTTCGGAATCCGATCATTAGTTCCGAAGATTAGCCGCTACATACAAACATTACCTGTTTATAATATTAATATAGACTAGCTTTTTCAGCCCGCGGCTTCGCCCGCGTGGTTGTCGAAAAATATCCGATTACTTACCTTCATCCTGGAAGACGCTGCGTTGGAAGGCCTCCCACTAGGTGGACCGATGACCTGGTGAAGGTTGCAGGGATCCGCTGGATGCGAGTCGCACGGGATCGGTCAATGTGGCGACACTTGGGGGAGGCCTATGTCCAGCAGTGGACGTCTTTCGGCTGAAATGATGATGATGATGATACCCCTTTTTAACCCTTCGGGGGTAGAATTATCAAAAACGCTGAGACATGTATAAATTAATTTTCAATCGTCAGCCTAAACACAAAATTTGAAGATCCTAACTTCAAAACTGACGGACTTTCATATAAACTTCCATCCCCTATTTTACCCCTTCAGGGGTGAAATTTCCAAAAATCCTTTCTTAGTAGATACTTAATCTTCACAAAGAACACACCCTCCAAGTTTCATGTCTCTAGGACCAGCGGTTTGGGCTGTGTGTTGACATATCAACTAGTCAGTCAGTCAGTTTACCATTTTATATAAAGGGTGTAAATAAACCCTAAATACATCCGAAAGGCACTTGTTCTCTCCGTCTTTGCGATAATTTTTTTGTTCTAGACCATACCTGGAAACCTTCTAGTTACGGAGATATTGGGGGTCAAAGTTCCAACTTTTTCAAAAGTTTTTTTTTAAATGCATGTTTTAATGTACGATTTTTACTTTACACACCTCCACGACCCCCGTACTATTCAATCCATCCATCAGCACAATGCTTTGAGTGCTTTCCATCGAGTCCTCCTACCTTAAAACGTGATTTTTCACCCCAAAAAAAAAGTCGTTTCCCAGCAATAATTTTTGCGTAAAGTTACTTAGTTTGATGTACAGAATGCTTGGTTGACGGTTATGTGAAGGGTCAGTTTACACCCTGTATATAGATAGAAGATGGATAGCTAACCCAGTCAATGCGTTGTAGATGTCATGTAAAAACATAGACATAGCATGTCACAATAGTTCGTTTCCTTGGGAGGATTTCCAACATCGCGCGAACGAAGCCACAGGCAAAAACTAGTTTTAACATAAGCCAAAAAAGTATCCTTTCGGGGTATTCCTCAAAGCGCAACTAAATTATTCCTCGAAGCGCAACCATTAGTTGCGCTCACAAATTCAAATTAAACATTTATTCCTCAAAGCGCAACAATGATTGAAAAAAAAAATAACGACTCCGTCATACCCGTCTCTATTTTTCATCATGGTTGCTCTTTGAAGAATTAACATATTTTAATTTGAATTTGTGAATGCAACTTATGGTTGCGGTTCGAGGAATAATTTAGTTGCGCTTTGAAGAATACCCGATAATTTCTGGTAACAACTCAATATTTTGGTATTAAAATCGAAACTACTAATCGTTTAAATATTGGACATGTTGGTAGCTAGCTCTGGTTTGAAACCCGTTTGGGTCCCTTTTTTTGTCCCTGCGACCCATGCTGTCATAAATTCTCGAGACCAGAAAGGGAATAAGTAGGTCCCGTTTGTTATTGCCCAGTGTTTAATTCTTCTTTTGTAACGGAACGAACTATAATGAGAGTAAAAATACGATTAACGAAGCCGAATATCACTTGTTCTCCCCGTCATTGCGGTCATTTTTTTGTTCGATATTTGGGGTCAAAGTACCAACTTTTTCACAAGTTTTTTTTTTTGTTTACTCTAGTTTAAATACCTCTACTCTAGTACTCTCTCTAGTGTACTGTATGGTGTCCGGACGTAAAGAATAGCACCATCCCATATCTTCCCATGGGTGTCGTAAGAGGCGACTAAGGGACTTACCAGAGAATGGGCAGCAGCGTTCTCTGTGTTTTATAACAACCATACTGCGATCGCCAACCCGCCTGCCAAGCGTGGCGATTATGGCAAAACCCCCCTTCTTGGGGGAGGCTTATGTCCAGCAGTGGACGTCTTTCGGCTGAAATGATGATGATGATGATGATGAAATACCTCTATGACACTATTCAATGCATCCATCAGCAGTCAATGTTATGAGTGCGCTACATTGAGTTCTACCGTAAACCGTGATTTTTCTCCCAAAAAAAAAAGTCGTTTCCCAACAATATTTTTCTCGTAGAGTTACTTAATTTGATGTACAGAATGCTTGGTTGCCGGCTTCGTTGGTTGAACGGTCCTTTTATTAATATTCCCTTAATTTTTCACAAATACTAACTGACACCAAAATCACTACATAGTATAAAACAAAGTCGCTTCCCGCTGTCTGTCCCCATGTATGCTTAGATCTTTAAAACTACGCAACGGATTTTGATGCGGTTTTTTTTAATAGATAGAGTGATTCAAGAGGAAGGTTTATATGTATACAACATTAGTTTTAGTATATGCGAAACCTGATACAGGTGTCTAGTATTTTTATGTAAAGAATCTATGTACAAAATTTCAAAACTATATCATGAAAAATCACAAAGTTATAAGCTTGTTCGGTTACCTAGTTGTCCGCACAAAAACGCGGTCACCACGCAGCGCGCTTCTCCAGCGTCGTCTTGAGCTCATTGAAAATAATAATTTGGCAGTAGGTACCTAAATTATTGCGATAGGTACGCAAAGTCGCTCGGTATACAACTTTTAGTTTTTTTAAATATTTATGTGAAAAAATATTTAAAAAAGTTAAAGTTCATGGTTTAAAATGATTGGAATCGATTCAGTTACTTATTCTGAACAAACTATATTCAGGTTTCGCATATACTAAAAATAATGTTATATTGCACCCGTGCGAAGCCGGGGCGGGTCGCTAGTGAATACATAAAATAATCGCTCTTTTGGAGTTTTCCGCGGTGGTAGATGTCGGCTACCATAAGTGAAATCGAGCATATCTCATGTCCTGGCAAAAATTTTGGCAAGGCAACAATGTGGTACGGGACTAGCTGCACTATTGCACAGGACATGCTACTTCCACAGGTCAAAGTCTCTTAATCTTAAGGTCGAGACATAATCATGGTCAACTCACATGGACTATGCAGATAAGTATCTGAGATGGTCTTTTGAAGAAAGCACCGCACAGATTTTAGTGAACCTATCGAGACAGTACAAGCATTTGTCAGTATGTGCATTATTTCTCCTTCTTCCAAACAATATGTCTGAGTCAACTCAGCAGATAAATTATCTCTGGGTTCACATCAACATCAACACCATTCTCCTGTCCTTCTTCCACACTTTACTCATCATCATCTGCCTAGCCTTTTCCCAACTATGTTGGGGTCGGCTTTACATGGAGCGACTGCCTATCTGACCTCCACAACCCAATTAGTACTAGGTAATACGATACCACTTGGTAAGACTGGTTGTCAGACCTTTTGAACCATTGACTACCTGTAACGACTGTCAAAGATCTACAAATGACAGCCGGGACCAACAGCTTAACGTGCTTTCCGAGGCACGGAGGAAACTCGGTATGTAATGGGTGGTCACCCATCCACAGACCAACCTAAGCAAGCACGGCTTAACTTAAAGATCGATCCGAGCGCCTGTTATTATTTAGCCACGTGCTCCTCCACACTTTTCTATGGCTCAAAATAACTTTTATTTATGGAACAGCTAACTTAAAAAATAGCGTCACAAAACTCCTCCTCAACGCTGTCAGCTGGTAATGTCCCGAAGAGACTGGCGGCGTTGCCACGTTGTATGGCAACGCTAAGCTCTTAACCAAAGTAAAAGCCAGCCCTTGGGTCACGGGAAGTGTCAACTAAGCGTTTTGGAATTTCATTAAAAAGGCTATGAGCACTCGGATCCCACGGTCTCTGTTCATCTCATCAGACACCTCCTTTCTTGCCATATTAGGGGTTAAAAGTAATACGCAAATACCCAGAAGTACCAGGCAAGCATAAGTTGAAACAATAAGTAATAATGTAACACTTCGAAGGTCGGTATGACTCACCTACTACCTGCAATGCAAAAATTTGGTCCCGTGAAACTGATTTTATCATTAAGAACAATAAAACGGCGTTAGTATTTGTATTGAAATACACATTTGGTTTTTGTACAATTGTGCAAGTTATTTTGGGACACGAAGAAATAATAATTAATGTAACTGGAGAAGAATCGGAGTTGCAGACCCCAGTCCAATACACAATGTTAAGGCACACTTTACGAAGCTGCTAACCAAGCATTCTGTACATCAAACTAAGTAACTTTCCCACTAGTGGGGCCAACGGGAATAGATTATAATAATTAAAAACTGGACCACCGCGAAACAATATTCATCCAAACAAAAGAAGAATCATCAAAATCGGTTCACAATTGGCGAAGAAATCGCTGAACACACACACACAAAAAAAAAAAAAACATTCAGACGAATTGATAACCGCCTCCTTTTTGGAAGTCGGTTAAAAACATCGCTTGGGATCGCGTAGTTTTAGTACAGTTGTGCTAGTTATGGGCAGTAACCTTACGAACAGTACTAGGCGGGCATGAATCCAAGAAAGTATATTCTGTACATCAAACAAACTAAGTAACTTTACGCAAAAATTATTGCTGGGAATCGACTTTTTTTTGGAGGTGAAATATCGCGGTTTACGGTAGGACTCAATGTAACGCACTCAAAACATTGTACTGATGGATGGATTGAATAGGACAGGGGTCATGTTTACACCGTGTATGTTTTATCTTCGGCGATTCGTTCCTTCCTAAGTAAAAGTCTGATTGAATATGGGAAAGCGGCAAAAAACAAAGAAATCGAAAGTCTCTCTTTGACGGCGCTGGTTACCGATAATGACAGGGTTAAAGTAAACACAATAGGATTAAAAGTGTCGTACATACCATCTTTTTGAATATCCATGGCACAATAATATTACAAACAATCAATTTCTGAGAAAAACAACACTTTGAATACAATAGAAATTTCGGCGAAAAGATAACGCTAATGAGCACTAATGAAGTTTTACCACTTCGGGTGCCCAAAATGAAATGGCATCTCGCAGGTCAACCTAGGAGGTTGTCGACTGCTCAACCGGACTATCCTGTGGGTGCCTTGAGTGTAAGACCTCCAGCCAGGGCAAAAAACTTACAAACTAAGCGACTACACGCTGTGGTACGAGCCTCGGCTTAGGGCGTCGCTGGGGGAGGACAGCTAAGGGACAGGCTGGATCTGATTTGGATAATTTAGGGGCTGATTTAATACTGCTGGCTCAGCATCGCGGGCTGGCTTGAGCAAGGGTCGGGGAGGGCATGAAACGAGGTGTCGCGACGGGCCTCGACGGCGAGGACGGAAAGACGGCTGTTTGCGTCTAGGTTTCTTCAGAGTTCTGTTCCATGTATGTTATTGCAATTTATTTTATACCTGTGGGTAGAAGGATTATTTGTGTATCGTGTAACGATAAATGACATCATAATTTGACCATCGACATTTCAGCCCTATGATCTATAGCGGGACCACTGTGCATTGGTCCAGTTGTCGCACGCGTGACTGCTGCGGGTATATTTAAATATGGGGCCCAGCATAGAATTTTAACAAAACTCTGTGCTGGACCTGAAAGCTTTTCAACTAGAGCCTAGAGCTGACGAAAGAACTGTCAGTTTCCAGAATATGCAAAGATCTTAGGGCGTAGACTTCACTACGAGTTTTATCTGTTTTGGCACAAGCTTTTCGATATCCTATGTCAATCTGCTAATATTAATGAGCTGAAGAGTTTGTTTGGTTGAACGCGCTTATCTCAGGAACTGCTGGTTCGAATTGAAAATTCTTTTAGTGTTGGATAGCCCATTTATCGAGGAAGGCTTTAGATTATAGAACATCACGATACGACCATTAGGAGTGGAGCATCAATGAAATAAATTGCAAAAACGCGGACGAAGGTCTAGGGCAACAGCTAATTCAATATACAGGGTGTAAACAGACCCTTCACATAGTCAACCAAGCATTCTGTACATCAAACTAAGTAACTTTACGCAAAAATTATTGCTGGGATACGATTTTTTTTGGGGGTGAAAAATCACGTTTTACGGTAGGACTCGATGTAACGCACTCAAAACATATTGCTGATGGATGGATTGAATAGTGCGGGGGTCGTGGAGACACCTCCACGACGCCCGTAAAATAAAAATCTTACATTAAAAACATGTATTTTAAAAAAAACTTGTGAAAAAGTTGTAACTTTGACCCCCAATATCCCCGTAACTACAAGGTTCCCAGGTATGGTCTAGAACAAAACAATTATCGCAAAGACGGGGAGAACAAGTGCCTTTCGACTATGTTAAGGATCTATTTACACCCTTTCTTTTTTAAAATCGCTATATCGCTGAAAAGATGTCACGTTGTCCAGACCGGACCAGGTCTTGGGATAAAAATGAAAGCAAGTGCAATTTACCAACCAACTAGAATTTGTGTGAAATTCTGCAACTAAAAAACCCGATTACTGAAAAAACACGCTCTATTTGAATTCGGGGATTACAAGCTAAAAACGACTCCTATTGTTGAAGTCGGTTGAAATGTAGTCTATGTTACCCGGGCCATAATAACGAATCGATTGACACCTTACTCCTCAAAATCGGATGAATAGTTTAGGCGCTACAGAGGAACATACGTAAATACATACATACATAGACTGCTAAAATCATAACCCTTCCTTTTGGCTTAGTCGTAGTCGGGTAAAAGAGCTCAAAACATGGGTGTTCTCCAATTTGTCGAACAACAGTCCACCTGCACGTCTGTTGAAAGTTCTCGCCCTAAATATAGCCACGCGATAAGTTGGCACGCGAGAGATCCTCGATGCAATCGCCTCGGCTGCTATGCACTCCTGGTATTCCAATTTATGTATCTGCTTTAGGTAGACGTAATCTGGCAACTAATTCTTAGTATTTGGAATCAATTTGATGAACTTTTTGAAGTGTATGTATGAAGTAGCTTTTGCTCGCGACTTCGCTCGCTTTGTGTTCAGAAATGATCCCATGGGAATGTCGTAAATAATGGGTGTAAAAAAGACCCTTAACATATCCGAAAGGCACTTGTTCTTCCCGTCTTTGCGATATTTTTTTGTTCTAGACCATACCTGGGACCTTCTAGTTACGGAGATTTTGGGGGTCAATGTTCCAACTTTTTCACAAGTTTTTGTAAAAATACTAGTTTTTAATGTTATGACTTTACTTTAAATACCTTCATGACCCCTATACTATACAATCCATCCATCAGCATGTCTTGAGTGCGTTACATTGAGTCCTACAGTAAAACGTGATTTTTCACCCCAAAAAAAATCGTTTCCCAGCAATAATTTTAGCGTAAAGTTACTTAGTTTGATGTACAGAATGCTTGGTTGACGGCTTCGTGAAAGGGCCTATGACACTCAACGATATTATAGCTTCCCATTAGTAAAAGAATATTCGGTATCGGATCAGCAGTAGTTGATAAGTTGGCACGCGAGTGATCCCCGATGCGATCACCTGCGCTGCTATGCTCTCCTGGTATTCTAATTGGTATATCTAGTTGTGCGAAACGGTAAACTGGCTAATTAATGATTGTTTAAAATATTTGCAAATGATTTGAGTATATAGGTCTAACTATTCATACACGAAATATTTTAAGAGTAACTTCTTTATGTCGTAAAGTCGCCATAGCTACGAAAAAAAAAATTGTCTGAGTGTTTTTTTTTTACGAAAGGGTATTATTATAATTCTAAAAAAATTTGAGACTTTTTGCATAAAATCTTTACTCCCATATTCTAACAATGACACTAGGTAAATACGACGTAGTAAACTAACGTAATGGATGTTCAAAAATAAGGAGCTAGTATTTATTTTGTGGGTCAAGTAATTTTAAACTATTTATTTTTCATAAAAATATACTCAGTTAAAAAAAGAATCCCATAAAATGGCTTCGTTATAACCGTTAGATGATTCCCTGAAAATACTTCGTGTATGAATAGTTAGACCTTATTTATGTGTGTATGTTTTTCCTACTCCTCCGCTTTTCTTTTTCGTTTCGGGATCTAAGACAGTTAAATTGTTTCTCTGGGACTTCGTCGAGCTTCATTGTCTCGGCGCTTTCCTGGTGGTCGCCACTGTTGATTCTGGCGCACAGGAGTTGCAGTGGGCAGGGAATAGTGTGGACGGGCTTGACCCTAAGAAAAATACTTACGAACGACATTATCCCTGAGTCTTGTTTATCCAACTGATAGTCAGAAATCATTTTTTCAGGGTTCTGTACCCTATTATTAAGCCTTCGTTGTCCGTCCGTCCGTCCGTCTGTCTGTCAGCGGGCTGTAACTCATGATCCGTAATAGGTAGACAGTTGAAATTTTCACACAATGTGTATTTCTGTTGCTGCTATAATAAAAATAAAAGGGGGCTCCCCTACTGCGATGGTACGGAACCTTTCATGCGCGAATTCGACTCGCTCTTGGCTGGTTTTCCACCTGCAATGGATTGGCTGTCTGAAATAACAAAAAAAACAATCAGATTATTTGAAATGAGTTAGACATTCTGGAAATAAGTTATTAGACCATTTGAGTCGCCACAATCAAGTAAAGAGGTTCTGTCTAGGCAAGAGAGCACCACCAGCCCCTGTAGCATGACCACCGTAGACAAAGATTTCTTTGGCGGAAGACTCGACAAAATGACAGATAGTGCAAAGAAATCTGTCACTGTGTCGACATAATCTGTCATTTTGTCGATTCTTCCGTCAAAGAAATCCTTGTCTACGTTGGTCATGCTACGGGGGCAACTATTGCATCATTGCTTACCATCAGTTGTGCGAATGGTCGGTCTTGAAACGCGAAACTATCAAATAAAATCATGGAAAACAAAAACATCGCCAATCGGAAATACACAGCGTTGCTTTGCAATGCGTAATATGAAAAAATATATTTTTGAGCTACGAATTTAATGGCAAACTAGCTTTTGCCCATAGCTTCGCTCGGTTTGTAGTTGGAAATTAAACACAACATTATTTTTAGTATATGCGAAACCTGAATATAGTTTGTTCAGAATAAGTAACTGAATCGATTCCAATCATTTTTAAACCATGTTATATTTTTTCGCAAAAATATTTAAAAAAGTTAAAAGTTGGACACCGAGCGACTTTGAGTAACTATCGCAATAATTTAGGTACCTACTACCAAATTATTATTATCAATGAGCTCAAGACGAAGCTGGAGCCGCGCTGCGTGGTGACCTCGTTTTTGTGCGGACAACTAGGTAACAGATGAACAAGCTTATAACTTTGTGATTTTTCATGATACAGTTTTGAAATTTTGTGCATAGATTCTTTACATAAAAAATACTAGACACGTGTATCAGGTTTCGCATATACTATAACTAATGTTGTATAGCCGTTGAAACTCAGGTATGATGCAGCTAGCACCCATAAGTAAAAGGATTTTCGGAATCGTATCAGTAGTTGTGTTAGTGCTTATTACAGTGGCGAAGGCTCCATAGAACCCGATTCCTATTGGCTTCCCTTTGAAAAATGCCACAGTCAGTATTCTATCTAAAGGGTGTAAATAGACCCTTGACATATCCGAAAGGCACTTGTTCTCCCCGTATTTGCGATCATTTTTTTTGTTCTAGACCATACCTGGGAACCTTCTAGTTACGGAGATATTGCGGGTCAAAGTTCCAACTTTTTCACAAGTTTTTTTTTTTAATACATGTTTTTATTGTATGATTTACTTTAAACATCTCCACGACCCCCGTACTATTCAATACATCCATCATCACAATGCTTTGAGTGCTTTCCATCCAGTCCTACCGTAAAACGTGATTTTTCACGCCAAAAAAAAGTCGATTCCCAGCAATAATTTTTCTTGAAATTTGATGTACAGAATGCTTGGTTGACGGCTTCGTGAAGGGTCTGTTTACACCCTGTATAATAGGTAGAAAGGCATCCTATTTACATAAGGCACCTATATTACTAGCTACCTACACTTACATCTATAGTAATCAATTTATCAACCTAACTAGCGACCCGCCCCGGCTTCGCACAGGTGCAATATATACATATAAACCTTCCTCTTGAATCACTCTATCTATTAAAAAAAACCGCATCAAAATCCGTTGCGTAGTTTCAAAGATTTAAGCATACAAAGGGACATAGGGACAGAGAAAGCGACTTTGTTTTATACTATGTAGTGATTTTTCCATAGAACCCGATTCCTATTGGCTTCCCTTTGAAAAATGGCACAGTCAGTATTCTAAAGACAAATAATATAATCCGATTAAAGATATTATGTAGACCGGTTTACCTCTTACAAAAAAATGACTTTTCGCTACTGGCTTTTAATATTATTGTTGTACTCTGTTTGAAAAAATATACAGTTCGTTAACGACCTTAAATATTTCTATTGTTTTTAATCCTTTGAAGTATTTACTGATAAAACTTTCGTTTCATTGACAGGTGTTTTATGATGGGATTTATTCCAAAAAACTACCTCTTTTGTTTCCAAACTATTGTTAAAAATATTCGTTGCAAGGGGCTATTATTATTAGTTGTCAATATTGTCATTACTGTTCTGACTTTTGAACAGTGCGGTCGTCTATTTCGTTCTCGTGATTTTCGTTCTACTAAGTTATCGTGACAAGTGCTTAGTTATGAGTTGTGCCCACATGTGTGGTGGATTTTTCACCACCAAAAAGTGTTTTGCAAAGGGAACCAAATCAACTGCTGTAAGTTTTATTTAAAATTTTGTTTATGTCCGAACGGCTAACTTAAATTAGCTCTAACAAATTATTGTACCTATTTTCTAGTATTTTTCTCAAATCAAATCAAATATGTTTATTTGCAAGTAAATACGTACAAAATTACAAGGAAAGATCTTCTATCCTAAAAGTCAATGTATTCTGCCTGCAAGCAAGCGTTCAAATTATTTACTTAAATCTATTAATGTAATTATTATCATGCAATTAATATATATGTATATATATTAACTAGCGACCCGCCCCGGCTTCGCACAGGTGCAATATATACATATAAACCTTCCTCTTGAATCACTCTATCTATTAAAAAAAAACGCATCAAAATCCGTTGCGTAGTTTCAAAGATTTAAGCATACAAAGGGACATAGGGACAGAGAAAGCGACTTTGTTTTATACTATGTAGTGATTATTTATATTAATTATTATATTTATATTATTACGTCCTTTATTTAATTTTTTACAAATTATTTTACATTTTTAAATATTCCTTAAAAAAATATATATAAAAAAAACATTTAAAAATGTAATAATTGTAATAATATAAATATTATTACAATTATTATAAAAACCAATTATTCATTTTTAAATTCCATAAATTCCTTAATGCTATAGAAACAACTATTTTGTAGCCACTCTGTCAATTTTTTTTAAAATAAATTACCCTGCAACAATTTCAAATCATTTGGAATATTATTATAAATCAGTATAGACATATTAAACACATTCTTTTTATAAATATCTTTATGACTAGGTGGGTGATACAATAGGTTGTGAAACTTAGCCCTTTTTGTCTTGGTAGAACCTCACTACGTTCTTGTTTATTTGCTGCAACAAATTAGCAATTTTATTTAAATAAAAATCCTTTGTTAAATCTATCTTCTATCTATTATGTACATTATATACAGACTAAAAAGAACTAAAGTAATGATAAAAATAATTAATTAATTAATTAGCAATTAATTGTCCATACACATAAGCCTCTATTAATTTGATATTTATGGAGATACCTAGCTACCCTTAACTTAAAAACTAAATATAGCATAACTTTATGTTTATTGACGTTTTGACGTTTTTTATTTTTGCAACAAATACAACGAATTAAGACCTTTCTTTTGATGCATCATTGGCCTATCTGCATTATTTAGTTTCTATGTAATCAAAGGCGATGAATACCGCAAGGGGTGGTTCTAGCGGCTAACTATTTTTGGTCATAGCGTTTTAGTTTTTTTTACAACAAATTCAGGAAAAGAGATGTGTATAGCAGTGGCGAAGGTTCCATAGAACTCGATTCCTACCGGCTTCCCTTTGAAAAATGGCACAGTCAGTATTCTATAGACACATAATATAATCTCATTAGAAGAAAGAAACAAAGAAAATATATTTATTTACCGCAGGGACATGTCGTGCAACATACAAAATTACAAAAAAATAACAACAAAACACAAATAAAATAAAAAAAGAAAAAAATTAACAGCTTGCACGTCGTGACTGCGACAAGCAGGTTACCACTCATGATGCTACTACATGATGCTGTGCTATGGGGCCCACAACACAACGCCGGTTTTCAGTGGTCACCCGTGAAAAAACGTACGGAAGCCAAGACAGCATAAATATTTTTGAAATTATCATTAAAGATAATAATATATTTATCATTAAAGATATGTACGCACGACGGCCAATCAAGCTATACAAAACCAGTTTATGCGGATCCCTCATGGTATAGAAAATCTATACAAAGCGAGGCCAAGTTATACTGGAAATGTACAGCTTCATGTGCCGCCGTGTGTACTCCGGTTTACCCCTTACAAAAGCCCTTCGCTACTGGTGTATAGTAACAAATTACCACTAATTCCTGGCAAAGTTTCATCAAATTTTATGAAATCTCCGCGCGGTTGAAATGGACATAGTTTTTATACGTGTTATCCTCGAAAACCGACTCCCGTCGATGTCAGAAGTCAGAGGGAATGGCTAAGCATACATCCGACAATGATTGGCAGAAGACACAATTACTCCGTCAATGACCAATCCATCGACTAAATACATACACTTAAGGGCATTACATTGCTCGATGACCTTGATGATTTGATCCCTGTACTGGTTTTTGTTGACTTGCCCCGCACATTTCGCAAAATTTCGGTTTTTATTTATTATTTAAACATATTAAAAGAAACAACAGAAAAAAAAATACAGATTGTTAAGTATATCATTACGTATTTGTTGTTACAAAATTCATGCCGATCTATTCAGCCGTTATAGAGATAATTTACAATTAAGGTTGAAAAAGGACCTATTTTCTACGATTAACCAAAAAAAATTGAGAAGGTTTATTAAAATTTTAAACAATACAATTTATTTGTGATGAACTTAACTATAACATACTTTTTTACACGGAAAACGCACGAAGGGATTGATCAACAAATTTCTTTGAACATACGCTGTTTTTGGGATTTGAGCCATGTAATGCCCTTAAATGTTACACAATTCAAAAAAAAATTAAAACTGTTATTAATTGAAAAATGTTATTATACGACTGATGAATTCCTGAATGATAAATTAATGTAAACTTATTTATTTATTCGATTGGAGAATACACACAATTTTTAATTTAATAATGAGACTAATTGGAATTTTTGATTATTTATTTTATCATTGACTGTAGAAATTACTCCATATTCTGACATTTATAATTTTTGTTTTTATTTTAATTTTTTATTATTTATCATCATTCTATTAATTTTGTCATACCTACCAAATAATTTGTGTTTATTTTCTCGCATGATTCATAATTTTTTATTTTATTTGAATGCAACCATATATTTGTACGCCTCTTGGCATAACATAGCGACCTATCTTTAATTTAAGAACTGTATTCAATACCTATGTTACACAAATAAAAATTATTTTGATTTTGAAAGCCAATAGAGGTCCTTTAGCACAAAGTTAAATGATGTCCATTTTAATCCCGCGACCAATAATAAAATTTGATGAAACTGTGCAAAAAGGAATTAAAGGTAATTTGTTACTATGTACCCACCTCTTTTCCTGTAAAAAAAACTAAGATGCTATGACCAAAAATAGTTGGCCGCTAGAACCGCCACTTGCCGTAGTCATCCCCTGTGATTACACAGAAACTAAATAATGCAGATAGGCGAATGATGCATCAAAAGAAAGATCTTAATTTGTTGTATTTGTTGCAAAAATAGAAAGAAATAAGAAAGAAAATACATTTATTTGGCACAAGCCACATGTGTACACAATATAAAACAAAAATACTACAAGAAAAAAACTTAAAACTAAACAAAAAATGTAGGTAAACACTGTGTGCCTCATAGCTGCGCCAAATAGGACCAGTTCAGCAAAATGCCATGCAACTAGTGCCTGACGATGGTTTTCAACTGGACCTGGATTAGAGAAGGTCACTGATGTGAAACAGTTTTATGTGTTGTGTCAATGCTGGTGGAGAAAAGGTCCTTAAATATGTATAATACAAAAAATTCAATAAACATACAGTAAATTATTACTATATAAACTAAGAAATAATAAATATCGAGAAAGTGCAAAGCAAAACAAAAAAGTAGATAGATAAATGGCACGGACGCATGATTAAAGAACCTGTTTGACACGATGACTATTTACGCACAATTAGATACTATTACTATTAAATAAAAAATCATCAAAACGTAAATATACAAAAAGTTATGCTATATTTAGTTTCCAAGTTAAGGCAGTGGCGAAGGTTCCATACAACTCGATTCCTACCGGCTTCCCTTTGAAAAATGCCACAGTCAGTATTTTATAGACAAATAATAAAATCACATTAAAGATATGTACTCCGGCTTACCTCTTACAAAAATTGACCCTTCGCTACTGTTAGGTAGGTGTCAGAAGTCAGAGGCTATGGCTAAGTATACAACATTAGTTTTAATATATGCGAAACCTGATACACGTGTCTAATATTTTTATGTAAAGAATCTATGTACAAAATTTCAAAACTGTATCATGAAAAATCACAAAGTTATAAGCTTGTTTTCTTACATAGTTGTCCGCACAAAAACGCGGTCACCACGCAGCGCGCGCCTCCAGCGTCGTCTTGAGCTCATTGATAATAATAATTTGGCAGTAGGTACCTAAGTTATTGCGATAGGTACTCAAAGTCGCTCGGTATACAACTTTAAACTTTTTTAATATTTTTGGAAAAATATAACAAGGTTTAAAAATGATTGGAATCGATTCAGTTACTTATTCTGAACAAACTATACTCAGGTTTCGCATATACTAAAAATAATGTTGTAGAACCGACAATGATTGACAAGAGACACAATGATTCCGTCAATGACCAATCCATCCACTTTTCTGTTATCCTAGTACTTTTAACGCCTTTGTGAGCCATTTTGGTCTGCAATGCTGTATGATTGTCGCGACCTTTGTTTAATTAAGGATGATTTCCACCAAACGGCTCGCATCGCATCGAACGAATTTTACAATCTATAAACAACAGAAAAACAACACACACACACATAATGCAATATTACTCACTCACCTAAGTTGTTAGCATGATAATATATATATAGCCTCTAGCCTTACTCGATAAATGGGCTATCCAATACTAAAATAATTTTTCAATTCGAACCAGTAGTTCCTGAGATTAGCGCGTTCAAGCAAACAAACAAACTCTTCAGCTTTATAATATTAGTATAGATAGATATTTAATCGTGTACACAGTATTTAAAGTCTATATTTATTACCAAGCCGGGCACGCAGCTTGAACGGGGGCGTCTTCCGGGACACGCGATCGGCTCCGTCCGCCTGTCGTCGCATCCTATCAGATACTTTCGTCTGTCAACACAGTAGGAATCAAACTATTTGACTAGGCGCCAAAACGGCTACGTTCGCAAGCGACGGTACGGAGCCGATCGTATGCGACATCCTGCCGGACGCGATCGGCTGTCGCCGCATACGTTCGTATCCTTTCCGATCCGATGAGAGCCGTTTGGTAGAAATCATCCTTAACTAAAGAAATCATACGGTTGCTCGCGACACAAAGGCGTTAAAAGTACTAGGATAGCAGAAAACCGGAGGAGCTTAGATCGAAAGATAAACGCCAACAAACAAGTAGCGACAGGTTGCTGGTTCATCGAAACCTGTTTCTCTCAACGCGGAAAGATAAGACCCTCTGCCTTGTATGTTATATCTTGTACGTAAAACGCTATGTATACGGATTTGGATTAATAAATCGTAATGCTATACTTACTGACATTTAAGGGCATTACATTGCTCGATGACCTTGATGATTTGATCCCTGTACTGGTTTTTGTTGCCTTGCCCCGCACATTTCGCAAAATTTCGGTTTTTATTTATTATTTAAAAATATTAAAAGAAATAACAGAAAAAAAAACAATACAGATTGTAAAGTATATCATTACGTATTTGTTGTTACAAAATTCATGCCGATCTATTTAGCCGTTACAGAGATAATTTAAAATTAAGGTTGAAAAAGGACCTATTTTCTACGATTATTTTGAGACGATTGAGACGGTTTATTAAAATTTTAAACAATACAATTTATTTGTGATGAACTTAACTATAACATACTTTTTTTACACGGAAAACGTACGAAGGGATTCATCAACAAATTTCTTTGAACATACGCTGTTTTTGGGATTTGAGCCATGTAATGCCCTTAAAGAGTGTATATGGAGTTTCTTGTCAATTCTTCTCCATACAGATCTATGCTTAAACAGTTATTATGCCTTGTGACTACTGTATCATCATATTTTTGAAAATGTCAGCATAAATCCACTATAATCTGGATTTCTGGAGTCCTGCGTAGACGCCTACTCACCACAAGGAAGGATACGTTAATTAAGCTTAGTAACGTACGGTTCGGCCACGAGATAAACGCTCAAGCGAGGCGCGTTTTGACAGCTACTGCGGAAATTAATAAGTAATGAAATAACTTTCCTATTGCATAGGTACAGCGAGTCACCGCGACACTAAGGTTACAAGTAACTCGCGCGCTTGTCGCATCACCTGAGGTCGGGGACGGGGCGTAACAATTAATATTATATCACAGGCGTGATACGTTTGCACGACTGACTTAATGGTCTAGTCGTTGTACAGTGCAACTATTGAACATGGGGTCTTGCAATTCATCATATGCTTAGCTTTTTCTCAACTATGTTAGGGTAGGCTTCCAGTCTAAACGGATACAGCTGAATACCAGTATTTTACATGGAGCGACTTCCTATCTCCACAACCCAGTCAGTACTGGGTAATACGATACCCCTTGGTAAGACTGATTGTCAGAATTTCGGGCCACTGACTACCTGTAACGACTGTCAAATGACAGCCAGGACCAACGGTTTAGCATGCTTTCCGAGGCACGGAGGAAACTCGGTATGTAATGGGTGGTCACACATCCACGGACCAACCTAGGCAAGCGCCGCTTAACCTAAAGATCGACCCGAGCGGCTGTTATAATTTAGCCACGAGCTTGGGGTCATGCAATACGCTGTCTGGTCAAGTGTACCGTCATGAAATTCTCGGTAGAATCCAGGTCTGTCAGAGAGAGTATGTAGATTTTTTGTTAATGACGATAGTCGTTTTACGGGCAGTTAGAAGGCAGATAGTCTGACAGCCAGTCTTGCCAAGGGGTATCTTGATACCCAGTAACTAAGTTGCTCCATAAAGACAGTCGCTTCATGCAAAATACTGGTAGATCTTCGACAGTCGTTGCAGCACACGTAGCATGACAGATCAATAAAAGAAATCTGTCATTTTGTCGATTCTTCCGTAGACAAGTCCCGTTTCTACGTTGTTCATGACTCATGCTACGCGTGCAGGTAGTCCAGTGGCCCGAAAGTCTGACAACCAGACTTACCAAGGGTATCTATCGTATTACCCATATCTAACTGGGTTGTGGAGGTCAGATTGGCATTGCCTCCATGTAAAATACTGGTATTCAGCTGCAACCGGTTAGACTGGACGCTGACCCTAACATAGTTGGGACAAGGACAGGCAGATGATGATGACAATAGACTACCCCAATTAGATAGGGATTTAAACATAACTTAGACAAACTGTGGGAGTACTAACTGTAGCTAGACACTTCTGCCCACGCCTACAGAGAATACAACCGTGATGTTATGCAAAACGTAAATTAATTTAGAATATCAAGTGCACGGAAGCGCAGAACGCAGTTTTTTTTTACAAAATAAAAAAAACATAATATCACGCCTGTAATCCCCGAAGGGTTATGCAGAGGTGTGCCTAATAGTACTCCCACATTTCGCCAGTTATGTTTAAGTCCCATGTGATAAGGGGCGAGCCTATTGCCATCATTCGGGCGCAAATCCAGACTGAAATTCCTGGCGGAAAAACCCAATATCACTTTGTCCGACTTGGGAATTGAACCCAGGACCTCAAGCTCGGCAATCGTGCTTCCGACCACTAGACTAACGGCCGGGCAGTCATTCATTACATTAAAATAATCAAAAACTAATAAAATTATACATCAGAATTACATTACCAATGTCCAGCAATACAATTAAATTAAAGACAAATTAAATAAAGTACACATTAAAACAATCAATAACCAAATTAGAAACGGCCCCTTCATATAGCCGTCAACCAAGCATTCTGTACATCAAACTAAGTAACTTTACGCAAAAATTATTGCTGGGAAACGACTTTTTTTTGGGGTGAAAAGTCACGTTTTACGGTAGAACTCGATGGAAAGCACTCAAAGCATTGTGCTGATGGATGGATTGAATAGTACGGGGGTCGTGGAGGTGTGTAAAGTAAAAATTAAAAGCATGTGTTTAAAATAAACTTGTGAAAAAGTTGGAACTTAGACCCCCAATATCTCCGTAACTAGAAGGTTCACAGGTATGGTCTAGAACAAAAAAATGATCGCAAAGACGGGGAGAACAAGTGCTTTTCGGTTATGTTAAGGGTCTATTTACACCCTTTATAATCACACACGCATGTCAAATAATACGAGGAGAGGCGCTAACATGAAGCTAAAGTATAACTGCGTAAAATTAAAAATGGATGCGCTCTAGATCCAATATTATTTTGTTAGGAAATAGACCCCACTGTGAAAAAATTCCCATACTTCTTGAGAATCAGCACGAATAACGTGTAATTGTGCAAGCTGTGGTATTTTTTTAACCAGTCAGCAAGGCAATCTGTCAAATTTCTTAAATAGATTTTCAACTTTATCGCTAAAGCATTAGCTTCAAGGTTGATTGGGAAAATTTGAATTGTTTGATGTACAGAATTCATGGTTGACGGCTTCATGAAGGGTCTGTTTACACCCTGTATTCTATTAGACGAAGGAATCCCCCAAGCATCGCTACCACGACCGGTTCTGCTCTGCTGGCATCTAGGGGATTCTCGCAATTTTTTACAGCTCTTCTTCAGTAGTTGATAGATACCTTATATGCTTCTTTATCTTTTGTTACTTGTCCTTTTAGTACCCCTAGTAGGTCTTGAACTCGAACAACATTCAATTCATTTTTATTTCAGACTAGCTGACCCGCGCAACTTCGTCTGCGTTTGGATTTTCCCCGTTTTTGCAATCTTTTTCATAAATTCTCCACTCCTATTGGTCGTAACGTGATGTTATGTAGCCTATAGCCTTCCTCGATAAATGGGCTATCAAACACTAAAAGAATTTTTCAATTCGGACCAGTAGTTTCTGAGATTAGCGCGTTCAAACAAACAAACAAACCCTTTAGCTTTATAATATTAGTATAGATAAATTACATTATTATCATCTATACAAGTTTTTTAAATAATATAATACACATACAAAGAACACAACAAATAGATACAAACAATGGAAACATTGGATTAGGACCGCACCGCTTCTCCATGAAGTTGCACTCCATGTCCATTCTCCCATCAATGAGCTGCAGGAAGCTGTTGTAGCTGCTTCGTATGCGGCGCATCAGAGGCGCTATTCTTTTGCGATGTATCGCTTGAAAGCCATCCACTTGAGCAGCTGCAAATATACCTGATGCGCTACAAAAGCGTGGCACCCCATCAACATCCTGAACACGTTATTGTCTTGGACCTTTGCCACCACGAAATCAATACCAGGTTATTTCACATATCAGATAAAAAAAAACAAATAACACAATTTAATAGACCGTACACTTTCTATATTTAGCAATAATATACAATTTACTGAGTGTATGACGTAAGCTGCGCGTACGCCGCTGCACCAAAGTTGTGTAACAACTGTATAGAAATAGTTCAATAAACTCGACAGAACATGAGGCGTCGATTGTACGTCTGATTCGCTGTCAGTGATGCGGGGATTTTGAATTCTCGAATGACGTTTGCCGATTTTGAAAATGGATTCTTTATTTGAACGTATCGTATTGTAAGATTGGTGGAATTTTAATTTAAAAAAAAGAACAAGTTACAATTTATTCATAGAATCAAAAAACAAACAAACAAACAACAATCAACAACAACTAAACAATTTAGAAAAATAAGTAATATAATAAATCTCACGATACAGATGACACCTGCCCCCGTAGCATGACCACCGTAGACAAGGATTTCTTTGACAGAAGAATCGACAAAATGACAAATTGTGTCGACACAATGACAGATTTCTTTGCACTATCTGTCATTTTGTCGATTACATGCTACGGGCGATGTCGTTTCTTCCGTCAAAGAAATCCTTGTCTACGGTGGTCATGCTACGGGGCCTGCCGTCTTATAGGTCCGCTCGCTATGGTGGTCGTCCATAGAGAAAAAAGGGGCGCCTTCTTGCTGGCGTGCGCTTTTATAGTCTATGGTTCAGGTGGTTGCGTTCATCTCCTACAGTATGTACTCGGAATTAGGATTGGAAATTCCCGACCGGCTGGAAGCGACAGGGTAGCCCGCGAAATTCAAACTTTCTTACATATTTTGCAATTTGCAGGTCAGTGTCAGATTGTATGTTGATGAAAATATGATTCGCGCAAGTAACACATATGTAGTTACAGAATTATAATCCTTAAAATCATCAATACAACCCTCTAAGTTCATTTTATCCCATTGAATGACTTTTTCACTCCACGTCTTCTGATGCTGTCTAATACAAACGTGAACGAAGTATGTAAGTTTAAGAATCCATAATAGAACGCGTATTTTTATCAACCGCGATTTTTTTGCATACCACAGAAGAAATATTTATCTGAAACTAAGAGGTGTCAAAATATCGAGACATCTCTCCTCTCTCTTCTCTTTTGGAGGAAATGAGTGTAGGAACTTCACTTATAGGAGCCTTGCATAAAGATGCAAGTATTGCATGCCAGTACGTATTTACTCTTTGTCTGCATTTGTTACTTTATATGCGAGCGAATACACAAAATTTGGGAGTATTTCATACGTACCGGTCCGTTCCGATCCGTCCCGACCTGTCCGTACTGGGAACCTGTGTCGTCTAAATGTAAGTGTTGTGAACTCTTAGGTAGCCATGTCCTCCTGGTACCTAGATGTCACCCAGATTTAGAATAAAAGTGTCGATTCTAATGATCCTACAACCCCCGTAGCATGACCACCGTAGACAAGGATTTCTTTGACGGAAGAATCGACAAAATGACAAGAAATCCTTGTATACTACGGTGGTCATGCTACGGGGGCAGCTATAAAAGACTGGTTACTCTCCTGGGTGTTCTCTCTTTAGATTAAGATTAAGTGTTGAATGAAACTCTTAGTTAACCATGTCCCTTTGGTACCCAGATGTCGGTGGGGCTGCAGCGGCGCGTGCCGGCGCTGGACGAGACCGGCGGCGGCGTGCCGGCGGCGTGGAAGAGCGGCAACGCCGAGCCGCCATTCGCGTCGTTCGCGCCGCCCGCCGGCTCGCCGGCAGGCCCGGCGTTCGCCGCGTCACCAGCCCCGTCGACCCCCGGGCCGGGGTTCGCGGGCCCGCCGTATGCGGCGCCGGGCCCGTTCGGCTCCCCGTCGGCGCGGCCCGGCTCCGGCGGCGGGTTTCCCCCGGGCCCGCCGCAGCAGCCGCACTTTCCTGGCCCGGGGTTCGCGCCGCCGGGGTCTCCCTTCCACCCGCACCCTCCACATCCGCCTATGCCGCCTCACCCGCATATGATGGCGCCCTTGCCGCCGCCTGTTGACAGGTTAGTGTTTTGTTATATCTTAGACTTAAAATTTCTAGACCAGACTCCACCAAATCGGAGACGAGCAAGATTCAACTCACGAGAGACGCAATGTGGATTCCAACGAATGTGATTGGTTGATTCTAGCAATTCTCCCCTTCGCTCCACTCGTCTTTGCTTTAGTGGAGTCCCGGCCTTAAGGCACGGTATGGCCAACTACTGGGCCCAATTTTCTTTTTCTTCTTGATGTGGAAATCTTCAATGGATGCCCTGGGGAGAGCGGAGGGGTCTGTCAGACTCGTACTGACTATAACCACACCGATGTTCCCTCGCACTTTTGCGTTGGGGGGCAACGGGATCTAATGCAAATCAATATATAAGATCCCATTAGAATAGATGGACAAATTTTAACACAGCACTTCTAGTTACGGTGATATTGAAGGTCAAAGTTCCATCTATTTGACAGTTTTTAAGGTTCCGTATCCGAAAGGTAACCAACGGGACCCTATTACTAAGCCTCTGCTGTCCGTCCGTCTGTCTGTCAGCGGGCTGTATCTCATGATCCGTAATAGGTAGCCACTTGAAAGTTTCACAGAATTTGTATTTCTGTAACCGCTATAACAACAATAATTAAAAATTAAAGGGGGCTCCCCTACTACGATGGTACGGAACCTTACATGCGCGAGTCCGACTCACACTTGACCGGTTTTTTTTAAATACAAGTTTTAAATGTTATAGCTTTACTTGACTTTGACCCATGTATAATGTTTTATGTACGTTAAATCGAGCGCTATCGTAAAGCGTGATTTTTCACACCAAAAAACGGAATAATTTCTGCGCAGTGTTACTTAGTTTGATGAACGAAGCCGAAAGGCACTTGTTCTCCCCGTCATTGCGATCATTTTTCGTTCTAGACCATACCTGAGACCTTCTAGTTACGGAGATTTTGGGGGTCAAAGTTCCAACTTTTAAACAAGTTTTTGTAAAAATACAAGTTTTTAATGTTATGACTTTACTTTAAATACCTTCATGACCCCTGTACTATACAATCCATCCATCGGCATAATGTTTTGAGTGCGTTACATTGAGTCCTACCGTAAAACGTGATTTTTCACCGAAAAAAAAAATCGTTTCCCAGCAATAATTTTAGCGTAAAGTTACTTAGTTTGATGTACAGAATGCTTGGTTGACGGCTTCGTGAAGGGTCTGTTTACATCCTTAATAATAAGAAAGAAAGTCAAAACATAGCTTTCGACTAAACACTGCAACGCCGCAACCGGTATTTTAAATTCTATAAGTTATTTACACGATCGATATTATCTTCAAATATTAAAGAATGACTGACCCTCTTGACTGAGGAGCTCGTGGCTAAATAATAACAGCCGCTCGGATCGATATTCAGGTTAAGCCGCGCTTGCCTAGCTTGTTCTGTGGATGGGTGACCACCAGTAGCAACCACGGAGTCTGGATTTGTGCCAGGCAATAGACTCGCCCCCTATTACATGGGACTTCAACAAAACTGGCGAAATGTGGGTGTACTAATTAGCTTCAGGGATTACGAAAGAAAGAAAACATATTTATTTGGCACCTGCCACAAGTACACACAACAAACAAATAAAAATAACTTAAATTTACACACTAAAAACGTTAAAACTAAACAAAAATAAAAAAGAGATAATATTGTGTGTCTCACGGCTGCGCCAAATAGGCTCAGTTCAGCAAACTGCCGAGCCGCTAGTGCCCGACGTTGGTTTTCAACTGGACCTGATGCGAGACTGGATACGAGGCGTGATGTTATAGACTTTTACTTTAGACGCTGAGCCTTGAAAATCCAACAGCACCTAAGTCTAGGCAATCATTTAGACGTCACTTAGTGTTGGTAAAAGCGAGCATTAAAGTTAAACTCAGATTTTTCATAAACAATAGACCACGGACGATAAAGTCTGGCGGCCGTCTGTACTTGTTATCAATTTCTTATCAGTAGCTCAAAGTTCATTATGTTTTCTTTAGGGAGTGTCTTTAGTGACAGGCTTGCGCGGGAGCGTTTAAATCTGTAGGTACTTACAAATAAATAAAATTGAAGTGTCTGTTTGTAATATCAAAATAACAGGTATTTTTTACTGAATGCATATGAAAATATACAACATTATTTTTAGTATATGCGAAACCTGAATATAGTTTGTTCAGAATAAGTAACTGAATCGATTCCAATAATTTTTAAACCATGTTGTATTTTTTCCCAAAAATATTTAAAAAAGTTAAAAGTTGGATACCGAGCGACTTTGAGTACCTTTCGCAATAATTTAGGTACCTACTGCCAAATTATTATTATCAATGAGCTCAAGACGACGCTGGAGGCGCGCGCTGCGTGGTGACCACGATTTTGTGCGGACAACTAGGTAACAGAACAAGCTTATAACTTTGTGATTTTTCATGATACAGTTTTGAAATGTTGTACATAGATTCTTTACATAAAAATACTAGACACGTGTATCAGGTTTCGCATATACTAAAACTAATGTTGTATACTTATAATAATAACACATTTTTTTCAATTTTTGTCTGTTTTTTCCGGCTAATCTCCGAAACGGCTGGACCGATTTCAACGTAACTTACTACTTAGGCTAGCTAGCTTTTATTTTAGAAAAAATATTAGGGAGCTATATGTATATGCAACTTGTTTGTAAATTTTATTTTGTGTGCAATAAAGAATAAGAATAGGGTTCCATTAAAAAAAAATTCAAACTTGAAATTGTTATCAAAATCCGATTCAAATAGGGAAGTAATATTTTTTATAATAATTTCACGCGGACGAAGGTCGCGGGCAACAGCTAGTATAAAGGGTGTAAATAAACCCTTAACATAACCGAAAGGCACTTGTTCTCCCCGTCTTTGCGATCATTTTTTTGTTCTAGACCATACCTGGGAACCTTCTAGTTACGGAGATATTGGAGGTCAAAGTTGCAACTTTTTCACAAGTTTTTTTTTTTTTTAAATACATGTTTTTAATGTAAGATTTTTACTTTACACACCTCCACGACCCCCGAACTATTCAATCCATCCATCAGCACAATGCTTTGAGTGCTTTCCATCGAGTCCTACCGTAAAACAGGATTTATCACCCCAAAAAATAAAAGTCGATTCCCAGCAATAATTTTTGCGTAAAGTTACTTAGTTTGATGTACAGAATGCTTGGTTGACAGCTATGTGAAGGGTCTGTTTACACCCTGTATGTATAAACTTAGTCACGCTTGTGACCAATAGACCAGCGGATTGAAAAATCACATTCACCAGACTTGGAAATCGCATCCAACACCAAAAAAAAAACTTATTTCAATTTTATTCTGTCTACCAAATCGCGCTCGCTTCCGCTAAAGCCACCGCGTGTACTGTGACCGAGGCCTTAGTTTCTGATCATTGGCGGCAGATAACATTTCTGCGTATAAGTTGAAGTAAGACTGCAAGTCGGTTAAAAGAAAACCACGTTTTTATCAAAGACCATGAGCCTGCAAAGTCCCACAGCTGGGACACAGGTCTCCACTCTACGAGCTGGAAGGGACACCGACGTTTACCACGTATTCAGTACCTCATTCTGAGCCCATCCATATAGAAATTTTTCATCGGTTATTTAGAAAAAAAAATCTGCTATTCCATACATTTTGACCGTTTAGGTATTGCATTTTTGTAGGACACAGCTTATTTTTTTGAATAACCCATCATACTTGTTTTCCCAGTCATTTCAATCATTTTTTTGTTCTATTCCATACCTTTTTTTTAATTTTTTTAGGATAGGAAATCATCAAATGACACCCCCCTGCTCTGGGCGGAGCGGAAGGGAGTGTCAGACTTGTACTGACTAAAACCCATCCATGTTCCTTCTTTGCCCTTTGTGTTCCAGGGTATCTCTTTCGAACAGTCCCGCAGCCCTGGCAGGTCTATTCCATACCTGAGAACCTTCTAGTTCCGGAGATATTGGGAGTCAACGTTTCAACTTTGACACATTTTTTTTTAAAATACAAGTTTTCTATGCAATAACTTTAGTTTAAATACCTCCACGACCTCCGTACTATTCAATGCATCCACCAGCACAGTGTTTTGAATGCGTTACATTGAGCCCTACCGTAGTAGCGTGGCGTTTTGGCGTGTATATACCTACACGGTCAAAATGTATGGAACAGCAGATTTTTTTTTTTAATAACCGATGAAAAATTTCTATATGGAGGGGCTTAGAATGATGTACTGAATACGTGGTAACCGTTTTCGCGTCGCTGACCCTTCCACCTTGCATGAGAGGGAGTGGGCTGTGTGGTCTACCACGAGGGCACAGTGCAGACAGCCTCGTTGATCTAGTGTTCGCCAGCAGCATGTTTTCCTTTGACGTTTTGACAGCAGGTGGCCTACCATCATCATCATATGCCTAGCCTTTTCCTAACTATGTTGGGGTCGGCTTCCAGTCTTAACTGGATGCACCTAAATATCAGTATTTTACATGGACGCGACTGCCTATCTTGCCTCCACAACCTAGTTCTTACTGGGTAATACGAAACCCCTTGGTAAGACTCGTTGTCAGACTTTCGGGCCACTGACTACCTGTAACGACTGACAAAGATCTACAAATGACAGCCGGGACCAACGGCTTAACGTACTTTCCGAGGCACGGAGGAAACTCGGTATGTAATGGGTGGTCACCCATCCACAGACCAACCTAGGCAAGCGCGGCTTAACCTTAAGACCGACCCGAGCGGCTGTTATTATTTAGCAGGAGGCCTACCATGACGTCTTAAAGCAGGAGTAATTTCAGTGTGAAAAAGAGATGGCGCTAGACGACCTGTTTAGCTCTGGTCTCTTTCCCACACTGAAATAACTTCAGTTTTAAGATGTCATAGTAACAGTTATCTTACTACCATTATAAATGCGAAAGTTTGTGAGGCTGGATGGATGTTTATTTTTGTAAAACGTTGTCCCACAATAAGAATTTCTCCTGTATGTAATATATAGGGTGCGCTTACAAACATTTAAACTCACACACACAAACAGCCAGACACGGAACAACTACCTGCCCCCGTAGCATGACCACCGTAGACAAGGAACAACTACCTGCCCCCGTAGCATGACCACCGTAGACAAGGATTTCTTTGACGGAAGAATCGACAAAATGACAGATTGTGTCGACACAATGACAGATTTCTTTGCACTATCTGTCATTTTGTCGATTCTTCCGTCAAAGAAATCCTTGTCTACAGTGGTCATGCTACGGGGGCTGTAGGCCATACAAATGTTTGTTCCGTGCGGGAACGGAATCCGCGACACGCAATGCAGAAGCCAATCGCTCAGCCACAGCGCCGACCGTGCCGTCAAATGTTATGCTAATATCTTCGAATATCCGTGTTACCAAGCCAATTGATATTGTCGAACTGTCAAAATGAAAGTGTATTTCATTACTTAACACAATCAGGCTATTGATTTTTGATCTTAATCTTTATTATTCACTCAGCGTAAGAGTGGTGATCAAAAGATAAAGATATATGGAAACAGGCTAGTCCTTCTTGTTGCAAGAATTACCACCAATTTTACAGGAGAATGCAATATTCTCAGAGGCCGTCTTTTATTTTTTAACACCCGATGCAAAAAGCGAGGTGTTATACGTTAAACGTGTGTCTGTCTGAGGCGTTGTAGCTCCTAAACGGATGAATCGATTGATTAGGAGCTGGTGGTCAATCTTCAGGTTAAACCGCCTTTGCCTAGGCCCGTGGATAGGTGACCATCCACCACATACGGAGTTTCCTCCGTGCCTCGGAAAGCACGTTAAACCGTTGTTCCCGGCTGTCATTTGTGGATCTTTGACAGTCGTTACAGGTAGTCAGTGGTCCGAATGTCTGACAACCAGTCTTACCAAGGGGTATCGTATTGCCCAGTACTAACTGGGTTGTGGAGGTCAGATAGGCAGTCGCTCCATGTAAAATACTGGTATTTATCTGCATCCAGTTAGACTGGAAGCCGAATCCACGGACCAACCTAGGCAAGCGCGGCTGAACCTGAAGATCGACCCGAGCGGCTGGTATTATTTAGCCACGAGCTCCTCTAGCTCGATCTAATCTCCGAAACACCACAAGACCGATTTCAATGAAATTTTGTGAATATTTATGGTATTTTTTGACCCGATAGGTGACGCTGTTTTCGAGATTCAATTAGTAAACTGCACCCGTCCGAAGCCGGGGCGCATCGCTTGCAATAATAATATTTTTCAAAAATCACTTATCATCACACAACGGGACCCCACTACTAAGCCTCCGCTGTCCGTCCGTCTGTCTGTCTGTCAGCGGGCTGTATCTCATGACCCGTAATAGGTGGACAGTTGAAATTTTCACAGAATGTGTATTTCTGTTGCCGCTATAACAACAAATAATAAAAATATATTAAAGAGGGCTCCGCTACTACGATGTTACGGAACCCTACATGCGCGAGTCCGACTCGCACTTGACCGGTTTTTTTTTTAAATACCAGTGGCGAAGGTTCCATAGAACTCGATTCCTACCGGCTTCCCTTTGAAAAATGGCACAGTCAGTATTCTATAGATAAATAATATAATCGCATTAAAGATATGTACTCCGGCTTACCTCTACAAAAATTGACCCTTCGTTACTGACAGATACCTACATATTCTAAACTTTATCATACGAAAAAAAAATACTTCAAAATACCACCGTAGTCTCCCTAAGAATAAAATAAAATGGCGGCGTTGGTGTGTGTGAGTTGCCGTGTTTCGTCTGTCTGTGTGCGCCTCGAGTCGAGTCATAAAACTGTGTTAGTGTGTGTGTGCGAGTAAATGTAGGTGAGTGTAGCATGTACTTATAGCTGGTAGCGTTAGTATATTCGTGATAATTAAATATTTTGGTGTATATTTTTTTTGTGGATAGGTTTTGTTTTTAAAAATGTATTGTGTAAGATATTAATAATGTAAGTAATTTTTAGGGATGAAATTTATTTTTTCTTGATTTTTTTTAACTGTTTAAATCTAGTTTATTTTTTTGATTCTGTTTCGTTTGCAATAATTAAGGGTCTTAATAATTTTGAAGTTTATTTTTATCATTTTACAGCCCTCTTATTATTTTTTTAATTTGTAAACAAATAAATAAAATTGAAGTATATGTTTGTAATTTCAAAATAACAGCTTTTTAAATTTTTGTCTGTCTGTTTGTTCCGGCTAATCTCCGAAACGGCTGGACCGATTTTGACGGGACTTTTACTGGCTGATATTTAAAAAAAAAAACACTTGAATTTTATTAACAAAATCCGATTCAAACAGGAGAGTAATATTTTTATAATAGAAATTATTATCGCGGACAAAACCCGTTTCTAAATATATCTTTAAAAAAAAGCTGAAATTGTGTTCTGCGTGTGTCAGGAGCTGATCCAAGTTACCGCTGGCTAGAGTTCCAGAGATAGGAACCTCCTCAAAATGCACGAAAAACGATGAACGATGAATGTATTCAGGAGCAGTACCGTCTACAGTTCTACACCATTAATATTATTGTAAATATTTTCACAAAACAACAACCATCGTCCCAAAAAAACCTGAATAAATTATTCAAAAAATATTAATTAAATTGAAACAAACCACATTTTCTGTCGGTACCAGCCCACCCCGTACCTACATACCTAAGTATAACATTGGTATCGCTTCGCCCAACACAACTTGATCCTTGCTGTTACCGCGACCGTTACTGCCGAGGGTTCAACGTAAACTGGCTCACGATACATACTTTGCCCAACGCTACTTGATCCGTGCTGTTACCGCGACCGCTACTACTGAGGGGTCAATCAAAACTGGTTCACGCTACATAGCTAGATTGAAACTCCACTTGGTTGGAGTGTCGTCTGCCTCGCTCCACGATCAAAACGATTCGAAATTCGAATGAATATTTTTTTTGTTCTATTTTTTTTATTTTTTTATTTCGTATTTTGTAAAAAGTTATGATGACATTCGAATTTCGATTTTTTTTTCTTGGTATTTTTGTGAAATTAAATTTGATAGTGGCGCGTGTTCATAATCTGAACTAACGCCGCCACCTTGTTTTTTTAATACAATTTCCACGGACAATTTCACAAATGTTTATTCTTATAATAACGTCATTCATGCGCCGAAAGATCCTTGCAACACTGCAAGGATCTTTCGGCGCGTGATGGTAACGGTAACAAAGTGGCTGCCAAAATTTTTTTGGATATACATTATACTATATTTTTGTTTCGCAACTGAATGTTTATCAACAACATTTTGATACGAGTAAAGTTCACACGTGGTGACGTGGTTCAAACAATACGGTTACAACTCATTGTTTATAGAAGCCGAAAATACAACACATTACCAACTCGAAGACACTATAGAATCGCGACCTGTTCTTTCATACATTACTGTAATAACATAACATACGGTGTTCCGCTTGATAAGTCATTAATACACAGCACAGTACAGCCAGAAATTAGGAGGAGCTCGTGGCTAAATAATAACAGCCGCTCGGGTCGATCTTTAGGTTAAGCCGTGCTTGCCTAGGTTGGTCTGTGGATGGGTGACCACCACATACCGAGTTTCCTCCGTGCCTCGGAAAGCACGTTAAGCCGTTGGTCCCGGCTGTTTATTTGTAGATCTTTGACAGTCGTTAGGTAGTCAGTGGCCCAAAACGTCTGACAACCAGTCTTACCAAGGGGTATCGTATTACCCAGTACTAACTGAGTTGTGGAGGTCAGATAGGCAGTAGCTCCATGTAAAATACTGGTATTCAGCTGCATGCGGTTAGACTGGAAGCCGACCCCAACATAGTTGGGAAAAGGCTAGGCAGATGATGAGTACAGCCAGAAATTCTGAAAACCAGTCTTACTAAAGAGAATCATATTACCCAGAAATTGGGTGCAGTCGTAAAATACTGGTAGTATTTGACATGGAGCTACTGTCTATCTGACCGGCTTCGGCTACAACATAGTTGGAAAAAGGCTAGGCAGATGATGATGCTTGATTAGACCGATGAAATAACAGGCATGCGAGTCATTTGAACGTTGTCTGAAGAGTCGTGAAGGCATCGGCTTATCCCTCGGGGTTGCAGGTGCCTGGGTATTGGTATCCACCGTCAGGTTGGCAGGCCACTGTTGGAGAACGTGAAAAACAAGAAAGCATGTCTAAGATAACTATTAAATAGCTGATAATTCCTTCCTTGGCTGTGTGTCAAATTGAAGAAATTTAAAGATTTTTCATATTGTTTTATGTAAGTTCATTTTTCCCTACTTGTGTTTCAAAACTATCTTCGCATACTAATCATCATTATGAGTATCGTATGACACGCAAGCTTATTGTATAGGTCCTCATACTTCATACAGGACAAGTACTCACAGATTCTAACAATGTTTCGCAGCCGTGTAGTTCAAGGGCTCGTAGCGACCTTCACCAGGCCGTTTGGCCGTCAGTCAAGAAATATGTTGGTGAGGAGAGGAAGACCAAAGAAAAGATGGATTGATTGTGTGAGAAATGATAGGAGTCAATGTTGAGTGATGACTGACAGGAGAGAATGGAAGAATAAAACGTAATATTGGAGAAGGACAGAAATATGATGAATAAAATCCTGATCTTTAACCGCTAACAGCCTAAAAGCCAGAGGCTGTTAATCAATAAATCTACCGTTAAAAGGACAAATATATGTTGCATAACGAAAATGCAAGAATGTTTCTCTGATCCTACAGTAAAATTAAAAAAATATATATATTTCAGATAACTTGATCAGTCCGATTTAAATCAAAATTAAATAAATTAACATTGAAATCTACATCAGAATTTTAATAATAAATTAACAATAAAATCTAAATTAATGTTAAAATCTAAATGAACATTAAAATCTAAATTAATATTAAAATCTAAATTAATATTAAAATCTAAATTAATATGAAAATCTAAATTAAAATACTAATACTACAATTACTTGTATTTAATTAATTAGAACGAAAGTATGGAACCAATAAAAAAATCGAAACTAAAAATCACTGAAAAAGTACTTTTAGTTTTGACTTTCTACCAATTTATGTAACGAATAGCTTATGCCAGCGGCTTCGCCTGCGTGGAGTTCGATAATTGTCCCAGGACATCATACTACCAGGATAAAAAGTATCCTATGTTATAATCCAGGTTAGAAACTATCTGTGTGCTAAATTTCATCCAAATCCGTTCATTAGTTTTTGCGTAAAAGAGTAAGAAACATCCATCCGCATTTATAATATTAGTAGAATTAATTTAGATAGTAGCTAAAGGAGTTTAGCATCGTAGCATTCTACAGTTTCTGCCTAACCCCACGGGAAACAGGCGTGAGTATACCATACATACATTCATAACCAACAATTCTACCAACCCCAAAGTAGAACAACAGGGCCATATAGCTATAGTAAGTTCAAAAACGTGGTTAGCAACCTCCACACAGTGACAGACAAGCTAACCTATATTTAAGTATATAGAAGTACATAGCGGTAGGTATGTACGCGAGGGTGGCAAGCACGTGGCGAATGAGGGGTGGCTGCAACCCCCTCGGCTTTGCTGCGGTCTTGGTACTTTGATAGAGCGAGATATCGTTTTTTTTATCGTGAAATCTTAATTTTTGACAATACCTATGCATTTTTATAGAGGATCTTATTTTATAGATTAAATCCATACTTTTCGTATGCGAAAGTCTCTCTCTCTCTTTGTCAGTCTGTCTGTCAAGTTGTCAGGCCTAAACGGCTAAGAAGATTTCGATATTTGGCTAACAGGGACCTTGACCTGTGAGGACACTGGATACTTTTTATCGAAGTGGTGGCTCATGCAGTAAATATTTCGTTATCTTTTTTTCTTGTATTTCTATTTTCCAATACTACAAATGTATGCGAACCCCCACATCGTTTAACACTGATTTGTCAACTACTTAACATAAACTGTCACCATATTACGCATACAGATTAATATTCCATTCAAATCACACGATTGCTGGTCCAATATTTATTAATTCTCAATTATTTTTGACAGGTTTAGTATGTTTTTATTATTTTTTGACTGTTTTATTGGTATTTTAAGACGTTGCATATAATTATTATAAAAGTAACTTTCGGCTATAGTCGTACATTGATATTTTGGCGCGTGTATCTTGTTTTCCAACATATTTTCACAAAATGTTTACCAACAGCGGGCACCTTCAATGTAATTCAAGCGTTAAAAGACTCGTACATCACTGTATATTTTACTCCAAGCAAGAAACAGATTATAATCTAAAAAGTAATAAAAACTGCCAACTTATTTTGGTCACGTTAAAAAAAAACTCAAAGTTTTAGCGAATGATTTTAATTACTCAAGTATCAAGTTTATTTCGTCACAGTATACGAGATCCCCTCGATCGTGTACCCCCAGCGAGTACGGTTCGCAAAAATGCTGAGGCTACACAAAAATATTATCATCAGTGGCCGAGTCAGCATCACCTGGCCATTGCTGATCGCCTAGTACTTTTTATCGAAATGGATTCTTTTTTTTGCACTTTTCCGACTAATTTGTCGGTGTTGATTGGGTAATTAATTAATGGGATGTATTGAGTCTTTTAAACATGCATGATTGGTGATATGGAGAAGAATTTTGTGGACATAAATAAAATACTGATGTGTGTGTCTGACTTCTACCAACTTACACTGGGCCCGTCGCGTGGTGGATTATAGCCGGCATTACAGCCCACTTCCTATCATTAAAAGCGTGGCCCAGCAGTGGGAACATCATAGGCTGATTGATTTAAACTACGTGGATTTGAATCGTCAATTATCAAATCATTCGCCGCTTGAAAACTCCCGACCTTGGCGAAGGTTAGATAAAACTATAACTTGATTTTTTCTCAGTAACTCGCAGACGTACAATTAGTAAAATAAAATTCTCGTTCATTGTAGCAAGTCTAGGGGGAGCGAGACAGAGAATATTGCGAGCGAATGCCGTTGCTAGTACGCCAATATTATGTTACTACTATTATATGCGAAAGTTTGTGAATATGGGTAGATATAATGTTGGTCATTGTTTCACGCTAAAACTACTGAACGAATATGGCTAAAAATTGGCAGATAATAACCTAGATTAATTAATTAATATATATAGGATACTTTTAATCCCAGTTTTAAGTTCCCGTAGGACAAATACTGAACACCACGCGAGCCAAATCGCGTGCATAAGCCAGTTCTCTTTCTTCTACCTTCTTACCCCCCTCCCCCCCCGGCCCAGCTCAGTCCAATGTTTTGACATTTGACGTATCTATACTACCCTAGTAGTTCACGGCCAACGTGACAGGTGGTGGCAGGCAATGCCCACCGCCGCCGTGTGCCGTGTGCCTTCTGTAACTTATGAGCGCCTGGTACTTGCCGGCGGTATCGATCGCCGTTATGGGGGTAGGCAGGGATCTAGGTTATTTTTGTAACACATGAGTGAATTGACTAGTGCAAAAAATTGCCATTTTTAATTTTTTCAAGTTTTCATTTGTTGTAGAAATGTAGACTTGTAACATTACAAAGTGTCGTCAAGAGCCATTTTAATACAAGAATTATTTCAGTGTTTTTCCTGTTACAAAATTTCAAGTTGAAGTAAATTACATAAGTAAGGAAATAAATCTAAACATATTCAAATAAATAAAATTGGCGTGTCTGTTTGTAATTTCAAAATAACAGCTTTTTATTGAATGCATATGCTGTCATATATATACGGTACTTTTATTGTTTTTCTGTTGTATTTACTTATAACAGAAAAACAATATTTTAAACTTTTGTCGTCTGTCTGTGTGTTCCGGCTAATCTCCGAAACGTCTGAACCCCTTACCCTCTAATATTAGCAAAGACTATTTTTAAAATTCTATTACCAAAAACTGTAATTTAAAAGTCAATAGAAGAACTATTGATTTCAAAAATCGACATCAAGTGAAAGAGTGAAGGGTGGCTAAAGTCACCCCTAATAATATAATAAATACTCCATCTTCCTCGCACACGTTACAATGGTATATATCTGTCTCAATTGGCATGTAAATGAAAAATCGATGAATGCATAGGACGGGGATTATTTTTGAGAAAATCTACTACTAAACTCCAAATAGCTTAAACACATAGCTACCAGTAATAGTCTAGTTGTGTGACCGTCGGACTGCCAAGTCATAGGTCTCGAGTTCGAACCCAAGACACGTACCTCTGATTTTTCAGATTCATGTGCGTATTGTATAATTATCACTTGCTTCGGTGAAGAAAAACGTGAGGAAACCAGCATGCCTGAGAGATATTTCTCGACGGCATGTAAAGCGAAGTCAGAGGCACATGGGCGGCATAAAACTCTGACACCAGGTTAGGCGCTAACCACACGATGAGGCAATGAGGCTACTTGCACTATTTGAGGTATTCAGCACCTGCCCCAGCACAGCTCGTCGTGTTAGGAAGTTGGGATTCCGTTGAAACAATAGGACCCCGAGGTCCGAACCCACCAGCTGGTCTCTGGGCATCGGTAAGCGGTTGGTTGTCTCTTCCCGTGTCCAGAGGGCTGGCCAATTTTTTGGTCAAAGAACCAGCGTGACAATGCTGCTAGTCTTCTGGGCATTGTTGCTGTTGACAGTGGAGGATTTTTTTTTAATTACTCATTAGGTTTGGTTAGAGATAATTATGTAATAATATGTTGTCTCTACAGTTTCAACTCCATATTTTTCTCCGATGTTCTGCAAGAAATCACGCTCAGCCGTATTACCCAGTACTAACTGGGTTGTGGAGGTCAGATAGGCAGTCGTTCCATGTAAAATACTGGTATTCAGCTGCATAAAAGCTGCATAAAATTATTTAATATAAGGTCTTGTATCAAATGCAAAAAGAATCATATCGTAATTCGGCCCAGTAATCACGGAGAAATCGGTGTACTTACATACATTTTTTTTAAAGATGGCGGCCGTATTTACAACCTCCTTCTTATATGGAAGTCGGTTTAAATAAAAAATCTATCAAAGCAACGCCGTCCTCTGCTGGACATAGCCTCCCCCAATGACAGATCCTGTGCTTCCCACATGGCATTGGATTCCCTTGACCTTCACGGTTGAGGGTCCACCTTGCAGGGGGCCGCAGGAAATAAAACACGTTTTTCCTCAACTGCCAAGTTATTCAGCGTATTATCAAAATGTGTGATAATATTGAAAATTAGTACAGACCAGGCTCTTGCCTAAATAGAGCCGCTCGGGTCGATCATCAGGTTAAGCAACGTTTGCCTAGGTTGATCCGTGGATGGGTGGTCGACCACCCGTTACATACCGAATTTTCTGCGTACCTCAAAAAACACGTTAGCCGTTGGTCCCGGTTGTCATTTGTAGATCTTTGACAGCCGTTACAGGTAGTCAGTGGCCCGAAAGTCTGACAACTAGTCTTTCTAAGGGGTATCGTGTTACCCAGTACTAACTGGGTTGTGGAGGTCAGATAGGCAGTCGCTCCATGTAAAATGGTATTCAGCTGCATCCGGTTAGACTGGAAGCCGACTCCAAGATAGTTGGGAGAAGGCTAGGCAGATGAGACAGACTATGAAATTCTCATATAATCGCGAAAAAATCATTAGCTGTCCCATTCAAAACTTCAATACTTACTCGACTCATGTACGGAGAGCTGATTATTTTTTTCGCGATCTTCTTTATCGTGTGGTTAGTGCCTAACCTGGTGTTTGAGTTTTTATGCCGCCCATGGGCCTCTGACTTGGCTTTACATGCCGTCGAGAAATATCTCTCAGGCATGCTGGTTTCCTTACGATGTTTTCCTTCACCGAAGCAAGTGATAATTTTACAATACGTATATGAATCCGAAAGATCTGAGGTCTTAGGTTCGAACTCGAGACCTATGACTTGGCAGTCCAACAGGTCACACAACTTGGCTATCACTGCTACACTTCTAAGGGGTCTGTACACGACGGGTAACCAACGGGACCCTATTACTAAGCCTCAGCTGTCCGTCTGTCTGTCAGCGGGCTGTATCTCATGATCCGTTATACGTAGACAGTTGAAATTTTCACAGAATGCGTGTTTCTGTTGCCGGTATAACAAAAAATAATAAAAATTAAAGGGGGCTGCCCTATTACGATGGTACGGAACCTTTCATCCGCGAGTCAGGGTCGCAATTATTTTTCGCGATTAAGATGGAATTGGTCTAACGTTCATTATCATTTTTGTCACCAAGTTTTTCAAAGGTCTGAGAACAGGTCTCATATCTCCTCTGCTAACCCCATAGCGACGTATCATGAAGATAATGTTGTACAAAATCTTCGAACTTACTCTTAAATTAAGTCTCGCACACATGCGCGTACAATTCGCTATATTTTACGGGTATATGTGTATCTGTTTATGTACTGAACTGTGATTATGTATGTAGGTGTGTTTTGGTACCGTAGCGTGATAGTTTTGATTCTTTTGATATTTTTTTTAAAATTTATTTGTGTACTTACTAGCTTATTGCCCGCGATATTGGTCCATGTGGAATTATTATTATTATAAAAAAATATATATGCGAAACCTGATACACGTGTCTAGTATTTTATGTAAAGAATCTATGTACAAAATTTCAAAACTGTATCATGAAAAATCACAAAGTTATAAGCTCGTTCTGTTACCTAGTTGTCCGCACAAAAACGCGGTCACCATGCAGCGCGCGCCTCCAGCTTTGTCTTGAGCTCATTGATAATAATAATTTGGCAGTAGGTACCTAAATTATTGTGAAAGGTACTCAAAGTCGCTCGGTATCCAACTTTTAACTTTTTTAAATATTTTTGGGAAAAATATAACATGGTTTAAAAATGATTGGAATCGATTCAGTTACTTATTCCGAACAAACTATATTCAAGTTTCGCATATACTAAAAATAATGTTGTATATATTCCTTTAAAATATTACTTTAAATCAGATTTTGTTAACAATTTCAAGGGTTTTATTTTTTACCCGACTACGGCGAAGCCAAAAAATTCTAAATTCAAATTATTTATTTGTTAAACTTATGTACAATATATTAAAAAAAAGGGTCATGATTTTAGAAATCTACGTATGTATGTATGCTTGTTTTTACGTATGTTCCTCCGTAGCGCCTAAACTATTCATCCGATTTTGATGAATAAGGTGTCAATCGATTCGTTATTATAGCCCGGGTAACATATGCTACATTTTAATCGACTTCAACAATAGGAGGAGACGATTTTACCTTGTAAACCCCGAATTTAATTAGAGCGTGATTTTTCAGTAATCGGGTTTTTTAGTTGTAGTATACCACACAAAATCTTGTTTTCGTTGCGGGTGAATGATCATTAATTTAATTAGTAATAGAACTAGTTACGTAATTTTGCTCTTTATTTCACGATACAATAGATTTGTTATTTCAATGGCATTATACCAAATAATAAACATCTTTAGCAAAGAGTTGGCACGATCTCCTTTATTTTAAAATTACTTATTTTAATTCGAAAACAATTGTAAGTACGCACGACAGCCAATCAAGCTATCAGTGGCGAAGGTTCCTTAGAACCCGATTCCTACCGGCTTCCCTTTGAAAAATGGCACAGTCAGTATTCTATAGACAAATAATATAATCGCTACTGCAAACTATACATATCCAGTTAAAATGCGGATCTCTAAATGTATAGGAAATCTACAGGGTGTAAACGGACCCTTCACGAAGCCGTCAACCAAGCATTCTGTACATCAAACTAAGCCACTTTATGCAAAAATTATTGCTGGGAAACGATTTTTTTTTTGGGGTGAAAAATTACGTTTTACGGTAGGACTCGGACGCACTCAAAGCATTGTGCTGTTGGGTGGATTGGATAGCACGGGGGTCGTGGAGATGTTTAAAGATAAAAATCTTACATTAAAAACATGTATTAAAAAAAACTTGTGAAAAAGTTGGAACTTTGACCCTCAATATCTCCGTAACTAGAAGGTTCCCAGGTATGGTCTAGAACAAAAAACTGATCGCAAAGACGGGGACAACAAGTGCCTTTCGGCTTCGTTAAGGGTCTATTTACACCCTTTATACAAAGCGAGGCCAAGTTATACTGGAAATGTACAGCTACATATGCCGGCGTGAGTATCTACCAGGAAAATAATACTTGAACTAATTTTCCTTTAAAATTCCGGCCTCGTTGGTCTAGTGGTCGTAAGCGCGGCTACTGAGCGTGAGGGCCTAGGTTGGATCTCCGTAAAAAGTATTTAATGCTAGCTTTTGCCAGCTTCGCTCGCGTTAATTTAGAATTTGACAATCAATTCGGGTTGTACGCTTGTAATAGTTTAATTCGAAAGACACGTGGCGCCATCTATTATCATAAGAACGTTATTGTTGTTTTCCTCGGGAACAGTACTTTTTTTCGGGACGAAAGGTACCCTATGTCCGTTTCTGTACACCTGACAACGTATACGCAAAATTTCACGACGATGGGTTCAGTGGTTTAGATGTGAAAAGGTAACAAACAAACAAACTTGTTTTCGCATTTATAATATTAGTAAGAAAGGAAGGATTGAGGTTTTTTCTATTAGGTAATTCTTATTAGCAGACTAAGTATCTGAACGTGGTTATACTGGGGTTTGTTAAAAAATATTCATCATCTGCCTAGCCTTTTCCCAACTATGTTGGGGTCGGCTCCCAGTCTAACTGGATGCAGCTGAATACCCGTATTTTACATGGAGCGACTGCCTATCTGACCTCCACAACTCAGTTAGTACTGGGTAATACGATACCCCTTGGTAAGACTGGTTGTCAGACTTTCGGGCCACTGACTACCTGTAACGACTGTCAAAGATCTACTAATGACAGCCGTGACCTTTCGAGGCTCGCAGGAATCTCGGTATGTAATGGGTGGTCCATAGACCAACCTAGGCAAGCGCGGCTTAACCTGAAGATTGATCCGAGCAGCTGTTATTATTTAGCCACGAGCTCCTCAAGAATCTGAACAGGGTTAAAATAGGCTAAATTTGTTAAAAAATATTTAAAAAAAAATATTGCTAAAATAAAAATGTCTTGAAAGCCATTCGAAGACTAGACATCTACCAACCCGCACTGGGCCCGTGTGGTGGTTTATAGCCCACACCCTCACATAGAGAGGAGGCCTGTGTCCCAGCAGTGGGAACATTTTAGGCTGATTATCCTGGTCAATTTCGACATTGATACCGTCTTTATTTCATAGCATATAAAGACAGTTCTCATAGTTCTAGTTTCCTACTGATATGCACATTTTTAGCATAGCGCAAGCATAATCAGCCTATAATGTTCCCACTGCTGGGACACAGGTACACTCTCTATGAGAAGGAGTGGGCTATAATCCACCACGCGGGCCCAGTGCGGGTTGGTAGATGTCACATGTCTTCGAATTTTCGGTTCTAATTGTAACCATTGTAACTTTTACAAAACACCTCTGCCGACCCCTTCTAAGTATTGCCCCGTGATGTTTTACATTATCCCCCAAAAACTTCGTCCCATTACTATTAAAATAATCCAGCAAGTATCATAACTGCTTGGCCGCTGTATACATCTAGACATCTCACTCACACATACGCGTTTGATTGTCTTTACTCTTCACACACACAAGATGTTTGCACCTGTGTGGGTGAGTTCATCGGCGCACGACGCCGAACGGTAAGGTGCTAAGTGAATTTTCTGATTATTTTATTTTGATGTTTTTTCATTTGAATTTGACAGATTAAAGATACAAAATGCGATTATTTTTTATCGATGGACTGGTGTGAGTCAATAATGGAAAGTCGCAGAAATTTTTGTTTTTAAAAAGTGTTCTAAATTATTTTAAAATAATGCATTTCTGTATGATAAAAAAATATAGATAAAGAAAAGGGCTCTAAAAGTTATTTATAGGGAAAATAAGTAGGGCCACAAACTCATCAACGACACTTTTCTGTCAAAAAAGGAAATTAAAACTATACAAAAAAAAAAAATGACAGTATTTTTTACGTAAAATAATGATGTAAAAAAAAATCGAAGTATTTTTTCTACTAGTGTTATAGGTCGATCTAGAGTCGATTCAAATGACGAAATAATATCATTATTTTAAATCAATTCCGAAAAATATTTTTTTTTTGTTTTTTTTTTTTCATAAAAATAAATTAGATTTTTTTTTTTCATCAATTTTCAATCGTTACATTTACAAAATATCCTCAGAAATAACAAGAAAACAAATTTTTCACTTACACCATATCCTATCTCTGCTGTCATGTAATAATAATAATTTGTGTCTGTGTGCGTTAGAGCTGTCTATGTATGCGCCGGCTCGTGCCGCGTTTGCATCTTGTCATTGTTGGAGGCGAGTCGTTCGGCGAGCGGATGGACGAGTGGAATGTGTTAGTACTATTTCAAGTTCATCGCAGATGATTGTGGAATTGAGATAGTAATCTTGATATTTTGGGCTAGACTGATAGATAAAGTGAGATTAGGTCGAATATTTTACGCTCTCGGCGAAACAGAACGAAGATTTTAAGAGCGTTAACGTTTAACGGCATTTCATAAAAACTTTCAAGTGATTTTTTTTCGAAATGACTGAACCGATTTTAATTAAACTTCGTACGCATAAGCAGGATACATAAGTTTAAAAACTTGACAGAGAACATTTTAGAAAAATAGTGTTACAGCTAAATTAGACCGATTTTAGATTTTCCATAGAAAGAGAAATCTCAAATTATCTTTTTTTTTAAAAGAGATTTCGAAAAGTTCTCTGTCAAGTTTTTAGACTTATGTATCCTGCTTATGCGTACGAAGTTTCATTAAAATCGGTTCAGTCATTTCTAAAAAAAATCACTTGAAAGTTTGTATGAAATGCCGTAAGACGTTAACGCTCTTAAAAACAATACATGCGTATCCTAAAAGTAAAAACTAGACTGCCGTAAGCACTGCGATAATCCACAACCTCTGAACCCATTATGAAATGATCTTTTTAAAATTGGTCTCCGATTTTTTTTCTGACAATTTCTTAATTAGACTAAATTAATTTAAGTAGTTGGCATAACAAATCATTACAACGTCTATCTCTAAAATAATTATGTCCACTGATAATACCATAGTTATCTTTAATAACATTAAAAAGACGAATTTGTTTGTAAGTTTGTGTATAAGGGGGTAATGTCCGGAACTAAAGATCCAATTCTAAAAAAATCTTTCATTGGCAGAAAGCTACATTATTCGTGGGTGCTATAGGCTATAAATTGTATTTATATCATGCATACTAGTCGAGCTATCACAATTTTTACAGATGAAATCGCTGGCGAAGTGCTAGTGAATAAATAAAGCGAACTTCCCACAATTCCCATACACCTCAGTTTCGCAACAATCGCCCACTCTACTAAACCATGCACTTGCCACAAAAAGCCGTCAGAAAAGTATTCAAGTAAAAAAACAGTTGGAACGCGCACGAAACTGCTGATAGCCCCTTATCTCATCTAGTACTACGTCAACAGACTGTTGCTGTCCCTCTCTAACGCGGGATAGTATCGTATGTCTGTCACGCTCGCGCGGCCGGTGCCTTTCACTCATTCAGTGTTAAGAGGGTTATACACTGTTCAGTTTTGACGTTTAGATTGACAATGCGTGGAAGCGTTGGCAATGCGTTTTGTTTTTTCGTGTTTTTTTTTTCTTGTTATGTGTTTACTGTTTTTGATGAGGAGCTCGTGGCTTATTAATAACAGCCGCTCGGGTCGATCTTCAGGTAAAGCCGCGCTTGCCTAGGTTAGTCTGTGGATGGTTAACCACCCATTACATACCGATTTTCCTCCGTGCCTCGGAAAGCACTACAAGCCATTGATCCCGGCTGTCAATTGTAGATCATTGACAGTCTTTAAGTAGTTAGTGGTCCGAAAATCTGACGACAGTCTTACCAAGGGGTATCTTATTACCCAGTACTAACTGGGTTGTGGAAGTCAGATAGGCAGTCGCTCAATGACCCCAGCAAAGTTTGGTGAAGGCTAGGCAGATGATCCCACGTTATACAATTAAATCCATTTTCTGGTTGAACCTTGCCAATTATCGGGCCCTGATTTAAAACTACCCATCTCCTGGACAGGCCACGGATAAAATATTGGAAAATGAATGATTCTGTGTATCAAAGCAATTTCTTTCGCCTTACCTCTTTTTTTTTTGTTTTGCATTATTTTCGTTTAGTCACTCTAGTTTATTTTATTTTTTTGTATGCAGATCTGTTTCTCGATTTCTCATATTTAAATATCTATTCACCACCACCTTTGACACAAAATATAAAACTGGTTCACATCCGTAACCTCACTAATTCAGGTCCAGTTGAAAACCAGCGTCAGGCACTAGTTGTCCGGCATTTTGCTGAACTGGGCCTATTTGGCGCAGCCGTGAGGCACACAGTGTCGCACTATTCTATATATATTTTAGTTTTTGTTTTTTATTTGTTATTTTTTTATACTGTGTGCACTTGGGGTATGTGCCAAATAAATGTATTTTCTTTCTTTTTTCTTTCATTTGTGTCATTCCGAATCCATTGTGGCATAGTTGAAAACATATCGCTATCGTCGTTTTGTTGTTTCGTTCTTGTCGTTTTCGGATTATAGCCCACTCCCTCTCATAGAGAGGAGGCCTTTGTCCCAGCTGTGGGAACGTTATAGGCTGATATATACCGGGCCATATTATACTGGGACCATCATTCTGCAGACCATCAAACTAAACAACTTCCTCCATGGATCCAATATCGTAAATGCGAAAAAATTATCAGCTGTCCCATACATTTGGGTATTGAAATTTAGTATGGGAGAGCTGATATTTTTTTCGCATTTACGTTATAGGACCCAAGGAGGAAAGTTCAGCATATCCTTTCATATGACTATACGCTTTCTGTTACACCCTGTATAGTACTTCGCCCGCGACATGTAAAAATTGTGATAGCTCGGCTAATATGCATGATATAAATATAATTTATAGCCTATAGCACCCACGAATAATGTAGCTTTCTGCCAGTGAAAGATTTTTTAGAATTGGATCATTAGTTCTGGAGATTACCCCCTACATACAAACTTACAAAATATTTAGATTCACACCAATACCCATCACCTGTGAAAGTCAACGACACAACGGTACTGTGTACAACCCACTTAACGCATCGTTATGTTGCTATCTCGCTCGCACGCCGCTGTCGCCGTCTCTCTCCCGCTAATGAATTAAATCAACAACCTCGCTCGCTCCCTCTCGATAGATGATCGTTCCATATTTGAATTTATTTCAAAATAGGAATTCGATTTTTTTTTCTATACTATGTTTTGATCTAAGTATTCAAGCAGAGATAGCCTAGTGGTGTGACCGTCGCGTCGGACTGTCAAAGCCAGAGGTCTCAAGTTCGAAATTTCGAACCCAAGACACGCATCTCTGATTTTGCGGATTCATGTGCGTATTGTATATTTATCACTTGCTTCGGTGAAGGAAACCAGCATGCCTGAGAGATATTTCTCGACGGCATGTAAAGCCAAGTCAGAGGCCCATGGGCGACATAAAAACTCTGACACCAAGTTAGGCACTAACCACACGATAAAGAAGATCTAAGTATTGTTAGTATATACACTCACGACATTTTGCCCATGCGGGTAGGCAGAAAATATAGAACGTGCCCTGCCACGATCATTACATACACGTCATTGAATTGACAATCGGGAGAATTTTGACAAAGAAACCTCCTGTTGAATTCTGACAGCCTGGTACTTTGAAGTGAGGTATTCGACAAAATCGATACGATTAGCAGAATCATCCATCTACCTTCATCCTTTTCCCTACTATGTTGGGGTCGGCTTCCAGTCAAACTGGATGCAGCTGAAACCAGTATTTTACATGGAGCGACTGCCTATCTGACCTCCACAACCTACTACATTAGTACTGGGTAATACGATACCCCTTGGTAAGACTGTTTGTCAGACTTTTTGGACCACTGACAGCCGGGACCAACAGCTTAATGTGCTTTCCGAGGCACGGAGGAACTTAATGTGGTGGTCACCCATCCAAAGACTAACGTAGGCAAGCACGGCTTAACAGCTCAAGGTACCCGAATTGTCGTTTACCCAAACCTTGAACCTAATGCTTTAGCGATAATGTTGAAAATATATTAAAAAAACTTGACACATTGTAGAAGTTTGATGTGCTGTCGTCGGTACCAGTAATAAAAAAGACAATAGCATGACAAATTCGTTAATTGAGACACGATTTTTCACACTGTCAAGGCGATCATTACTGATATTATAAATGCGAAAGCAATTCCGTCTGTCTGTCTCCTTAAACAAACAAACTAATATGAATGTAAGTTTGTATGTTTGCCTTCACATCTAAACGGCTGAATGGATTTGGAACTCGTATAGTTTATGACCTAGATCAGGATATAAGCTTACTTTTTAATTTGGTATTAGAAAGAAATAAAGAAAACATATCTATTTGGCACATGCCACAAACGAAAACAAAAAAAATAAAACTAAACAGTAAAAAAGAGATAACATTGTGTACACTGTTTAAGCTTTCACGGTTTACAACTAAACTTATACTGTCACTTACGGGATATCTTCCGTGATTGTTCATTATTTTGAGCGCCCGATATTTCGACGCTGTTACAAGCGTCATGATCGGAAAAAAAGAGAAATATCAGGAGCTGAAATAATGAAAAATCACGGAAGATATACCGTAAGTGACAGTATAAGTTTATAATATTGTGTGTCTCACGGCTGCGCCAAATAGGCCCAGTTCAGCAAACTGCCAAGCAGCTAGTGCCCGACGCATATTATATTATGATCCCGTGGCATGATTTTTTATCTCAACGCGGGTGCAGACACAGGAAAGAGCTAGTACAAAATAAACGCAGATGAAGTCGTAGGCTAGTTCAATGATAAATGTCGATAATTTATAACTTCAGACATGAATCGTTTTCACCTTGACACCGCTAATAGTGTCAAATGTTAACCATTTGTCTATCGTTTGGTTATAATCTCCGAAACTGCTAAAAAAAACGATATGAATTATGATACATGTTAACACTAAATACGCTAACACATTATAAGTAACCTGTTTTTCGTGTTCAGTAAAAACGAACTAACCCACACGTACGTCGGAATAATTTTCAAGTGTTGGTCAAAAAAATCGTAAAAATTTGCTTGAAAAACCTTTGGAAAAGTCCTTAATAAATTATAATACTTATACTATTTTTTAGATAAAAAACGTGGGTTAGTTCATTTAGGCTTAACGAATACTTTTGACAATAATTGTAAAAAGCTTAAAAATAAAACTGACGCGGACGGTTTAGTCTAGTGGTCACGGTCAGAAACGCGACGGGTAATCATTGGGTATTAGGTTTGATTCCAAGGTGGGGCAAAGTGATACTTGTTTCCGCTATAAAGAATAACATTTCGCTAGGCGGCCTCTCAGAGACTTGGTATCACTGTTTTTCTACGACATTTCTTTTCACAACCTCTAAATGCAGGCGGGAAAACACAAAACTAAAATGAAATTAAATGTACCAAGTTTCTCATAACGATGCAAATTTTCTTGACAAGCAGCACCACCTTGAACTGCGCACTTGAAGTAGTCAAACTATACTATTCTGAACTCATACTGTCACTTACGGTAAATCTTCCGTGATTATCCATTATAAGACTAAGAAAGAGGGTAGACAGATTTGTCTGCACCTAACAATTTATTTTCCATCCAACCGCATTCTCCAGTCATCCCGCGATCATGGCTGGTCTCAAAATAATGGATAATGACGGAAGATATCCCTTAAGTGCCAGTATAAGAAACATGGTCGCTCACAATGGGCCTTATCAGAAGGCTTAAAGTCACCCAAAGGGCAATGGAGAGGGCTATGCTCGGAGTTTCTTTGCGTGATAAAATCAGAAATGAGGACATCCGCAAGAGAACCAAGGTAACCGACGTAGCCCGAAGAATAGCCAAACTGAAGTGGCAGTGGGCAGGGCACATTGCTCGCAGAACGGATGGCCGATGGGGCCGAAAAGTTCTGGAGTGGCGACCGCGAACCGGAAGACGCTGCGTTGGAAGGCCTCCCACTAGGTGGACCGATGACCTGGTGAAGGCTGCAGAGATCCGCTGGATGCGAGTCGCACGGGACCGGTCAATGTGGCGACACTTGGGGGAGGCCTATGTCCAGCAGTGGACGTCTTTCGGCTGAAATGATGATGATGATGATGATGACAGTATAAGTTTAATTGTAAACCGTGAAGTCTTAAAACAGTGTTTTAAACTATTCTGTACGTAATTAAAGAAATATTATTATTATTAAAGCTACTTATACAATAATTAAAACAAAATATTTACAAAAAAAAGGGTCTAATTTATATAAAATAAACTAACTGAACGTCAGGGCGCTTTAGCGACTAATTACTCCTCCACATCGACGGAAACGTGCCCAGAAGACTGGCAGCATTGCCACGTTGAATCGCAAGGCTAATTCTTCGGCCAAAGAAAGAGCCAACCCTCTGGTCTTCTGTACTAATATTATAAAGAGGTCAAGTTTGGATGTAGAGGGATATCTTCGGAATTGCTGATCCGATTCCGAAAATTATTTCACCAATAAGAAGCTACATTATGACTGTCATAGGCTATATTTAAAATATCACGTGGGATAATTGCCGACCACAACGAAGCCGTATTATAAATCTCTTTCGATTCGTATTGAAACAACACACCGCTGCCTACTCTCGTGTAATTCAGGCGTGATGTTTTACGTATCCAGAGCACAAATGATTTGCTCAACAATAGTGAGAAAGTTGGAGAAAGTTCGTCGCCGTTTTGATGCTTCACTGACTGACTGTCGCCGTCGCACTTTTCAGACAAATTTATTCTAGCTGTGTTTTATATCGTACTAGCATTTGCCCGCGGCTTCGCTCGCGTTTATTTAGAATTTGACCATCAATTCGGGTTGTACTCTGCTTGTAATAATATAATTCAATCATTATTCGAAAGACACGTGGCGCCATCTATTATCATAAGAACGTTATTGTTGTTTTCCTCGGGAATAGTACTTTTTTTGGGGTTGGAAGGTAGCCTATGTCCGTTTCTGTACACCTGACAACGTATACGCAAAATTTCAGGACGATGGGTCCAGTGGTTTATGCGTGAAAAAGTAACAAGCAAACTTATTTTCGCATTTATAATATTATAAGTATGGATACTAGTATGGTTTACCCAGTACTGACTGGGTTGTGGAGATCTGATAGGCAGTCGCTCCATGCAAAATACTGACGATATGAGATCTACGCCATGCTGTCTCTGAATCTGACACTATACTTGCCAATTCAGGGCCTAAAGTACTAATCTGCTTGAAACACCAACGGATCTAATATCCATTGGAGTTTAGAGCTTCTCTTTCGAGTTTCGACACATAAGGTTTTCTTTGCAAGTTATGCCGCCATTTCGGTAACCCCAATTATTTTTGGGAGCATTTAACTATCTGCATTTCTACATCCACACTCTTTGTTTTAGTTAATCCTTATTTGCTTTAAGATAAGCAGGCGAGAACACTGACATACTCCACATTACTTCCACGTTATCTTGTTCTATTGAACGAACAGAAGATAACATTTCTGTGTGGTCCTGAACTGAAAATGTACCAATCTTCTTTTCAGTCGCTACTACTGCGTCTGTCTTTTGTGTTTCCATCCACATTCATACCCAAAGAAGCGATAGAAGTAAGACCAAAGAAACGATGGGTGGACTGTGTGAAGGATGATGTGGCTAGAAAGGAGGTGACTGCTGAGATGACTGAAGAAGATGCGCCGAACCCAAATAATTTGGGTTAAAGACAACAAAATGAATGCTATCTGTAAAAGAGAACCAAGTCATATGCTGATAAATGGATTTCTACGTAAAATACGGCGAAGGTCTTCCTTTTTGTTTTACTCTCAACTCCATTTTGAGCTACGAACAATCCTGTCTACAGCTCATCCAGCCATCTTCTCTAGATCTGTCGTATAGGACGTTTCGGAAGACCCACGTTTTGCATTGGTTGCGGAGATCTTTATCCTTCTAGTTTTGTTCCCCTCTTTGGGGTTATCATATCGCGTCCTATGTGTCCTGCTGTCTGCTAGTTACAAGAACTCATGGACGCTACTGAAGATGCTAAATTCGGCAGCAAATTATGGACCGATTGAATATAGATTGCGGTAGACACGCTATGAAGAAGAATGATACTATACTCTTTGAATCATCAGGCTGTCCAGTTTCCATTTGTGCATTTGCTAAATGCTGGCCGTCGCATGTCTATTTAATTCCTGAGGACACCCTTGGAGAAACCGGCTGAGCCTTTGGCTTCGAATCTTCACATTGTACCGTAGGGTATTGACCACATACTGAGACCAAGAAATCATCATCTTCTTCTTCTTTCTTGCGTTTGCTCCATATTACTTGGAGTCGGTGCCACACGTTTTTTTTCACCCATGCTCCCCGGACAGCTTTCTGGGAGGGACCAAGTAATATGAGGAAGTATCTTTTGTTAGCGTGTCGATGACAATCTATCTTCAGTCACTCCAGAAGTTAGACAGGAGTATAGCATTATCATGGAGTCCTATTTCTGTAATGTGCAGGTGGCAGGGCAAGCAGGTCATGGCATCGTAAATGTCCTATTTCATTGTGGAACAGCACCAATTTTGCAAAGTGCTCCATTGTGAATTCTCACTTGAGCAGATTTCTCAAAAGAAATCACTGTCTACACGAAAAACAGTAGAAGTTCAATCAAACCACTCGTGTCCAAAGCTCTTCTCATATTTCTAACTACGTTAGAGTATTACAAACCTGTTTTCCCTCCAAATCATGACGAGAATGCATCGTTTAGTTGCAAATAGATTTATCAATCGCTATCAGTCGACCTTAGATCGCGGAACCACTTGCGCACCGCCAAAACTAGTCAGCCATTGTAAATTGTAAACCAGTCGAAGTGATTGACCCAACTATAACCGGTTTATATTAATCATTTTGACATAATCTAATCGTGTATCCGAACCGCCTGCCGACGGCGACGCTACCCGACCGCCGCCGAGAGCTCACGGAAACGCCCGAGCGTTGACAGTCCGTCACCCGTCAGAGCGGCACACTTCTGCTATGTACTTTACATAGGTGCAGTACGCCGTCGCGCCGGTAACTAGCTAGTGTGCATTCAAATTTGGAATCGCGTTGTTTTTTTTTTCAATCGATTCGTTTGATAATGTTTACGCGTAATTATTAGTGTTGTAGCCGCCGGGTGCAACGCACGTCGCGTTCGATCGGTCTCGATTTCCACCCCGATTTTCTTTACCACACGTGTATAAGTTTACGTGTACTAGAGTGGAGTCATTGACTCGTCATGACACACATTCTATTTGACGGAACTGCATGTCGGCGGTTTCTTGCGGACGATTTTTTTGTCTAATTTTTATTGTTTTATGGACGTTATAGTTTCTTGTGTACGTACGGCGCCGCGTTGTTTGGTGTTGTTATCAGTGTATCTAGATAACGCGTCAAGGCAACATCCTTGGGTTCGCGATTCGACAATTGTGTGAATTGTTTTTTTATGCTTCGTTCTTACAATGAGGTTTTTGTTGTAGTAATTGTTGAGATGTCCTTGTTAGTTTTGGACGATGTTTTGCAATTTTTTTCTCAACGTAAATGAATAATATTTCTCTCCGTAGAATTAAGAATAAAACAACTATCAATAATTTAAGTAAGTAAACACAGTTACGCGAACAGTAATGTGAAAATACTTAACCGATTAAAACGTAACTATTATCGACCTAATTTTCTGAATTTAGCTTTCCCAATTCGAATTTCAAAACTTTCCCATGTGCTCACACACTCTACTAAACACCGTCAGTTCGCAAAAAAAAAAACTTCACACGTCACGATGACGTTCAGCCCGCCATTTTCGAATTTCGAATTTCATCATTTTCCGAAACAATCGAAGATGCGCGCGTTTCATGGACACGTCTGCATTTTATTTATAGACACGAATGTTTGATTTGTACAGCGACGTAGTTTACCTACATATCTACCGTCGCGGAATGTACATTATATACCATCTTGCACTATGTACTGCGGATACAACAATATAAGCGCTGTCTGTGTGCGTGCCAGCGTAATGAGCGTTTCTATGTGCTAAGAAACAGTAAAAAGTATGGCGCGAACGGTATGAGCGGCAACGTCGCGTGCGTTCCGAGGCCTTGCCGCGGTGAAAACAATAGTCTTTTATTATTTAATTTTTGTTGAATAAATTATTTTATATGGTAATTTCACATTGATGAATAATATATTTCCGATAATTAGCCTCATTATGTGTTTGGCAACCGGTTTTTTGGCGAAACAAACAACGTTACGAAAACAACGCCGTATGCAGTCTATTATGAAACTCAATACAGACATTCTTGTATGAAAATCGATACCTAAATGCGTCAACCGGAACTCTTTGCTGATGTTTAAACTCACAATGATTTCCAATCCACATTCCAGCTCAAAAAAAAATCAATATATCAATGATAAAAAAACAAACAAAGCCAACGAAAATAGCCGGTGGGATGAAAAAAAAAATAGTAACCGATGTTGACCTTTTCGAACGCGTCTCGCTAGTAGCGCGGCCAGCTGACGCGACGTTGCCGCACTTCCCGCCGTGCCCTGAACCGTTCACGCTTATCGCCTCTACTGCCACGCGATTAGGCTGAAATTCGCATGCCAACACTAAGTATATAAAGGATTTAGGACGTTTCACGGTACTATGACACTTCCCGCGCGAAAAATTTGAAATGCTTTATCAGTCGTAGTTCGTGATGCGCGGCGCGTAGTAAATTCTTGAAACGTTTCGCCTAATAATAGTTTTTTTTTCTTTATTTTAGTCGCATTTAGACGTAGAGAAGAAGCTTTTTAGTAATAAATAAAAGTGTTACAAAAACCAAAGTGTCCAAAGTTAGTGTGTTTACACAAAATATTTATTAAAATTTGAAAATAAAAATCTACATTTACCTACTTAAATTAAAAATAAGACAAAAATCTAAGTGAAAAAAACAGTGTGCAATACAAAGAAGTGTGAATAAAACCGAAGAAAATAATCCACGAGGTACCAAGAGCTCATACCGTCAAAGAGCATCGATCGTATCTATCGCGCGACCAACAAGTGACACGAAGATGCGTCGGTGACCAAGGTGGCCTACATGCCGGTGGCGCTGGGCTCGCTCGGCGGCGAGGGCGAGTACCGCGAGTACGGCCACCATCTCTCGCCGCACCACCCGTCGCACATACAATACCACGAATATGCGCCGCCGCCGCCGCCGCCGATGTACCACCCCATACCGGACCCATATTTTAGGTAAACACACCTCTTCGAATCATATAAGCGCCTAGTACTTTTTACCCAACTGCGCGACAGTATTCTGTAGATTGTATGACGAATGATGTAAAAGAAGGAGCAAATATGAAAGCGTGACGGGGGTCAATGGAAGAAAAAAAGGGTAGGCAAATAGACGACAATAATTTAAACCTCTTTGAATCATATAAGCGCCTAGTACTTTTGACCAGAGATCGCGGCAGAGAGAGTTAGTTGTCTTTTAGAATCTAGCTGAAGCGTCTCAGCTTCCAGCATGTATTTTAATACGAAAAACCAAAGCAATTCTCTGACGAAAGAAAACTGAATCCAAATCTAACAAGTGGTTTAGAAGTATTATTGCGTGAATAGGTACATTGGGACTTGAAAGATTATAAAATTAACCTGCACTCAAATTATTCCTAAAACATACGAAGGTCATGCTTGAATTTCTTCGGTAGCATGTGATGAAGAACCACGTGCACTAAATAAGTTACCCTCTTAATTTTTTTTATTAGAATTGGTAACTATTAAGAGGTTTAAGAGTCGTCTTCATCAAAAGTTTTGTTAAATATAAGGTCTATCTTTTCATACACGAAATATTTTAAGAGTAACTTCTATAAGTCGTAAAGTCGCCATTATTATAATTCAAATTTTTTTTTAGACTTTTTGCATAAAACCTTTACTCCCATATTCTAACAAGGACAGTACGTAAATACGACGTAGTAAACTAGCGTAATGGATGGTCAAAAATAAGGAGCTAGTATTTATTTTGTGGGTCAAGTAATTTTAAATTATTTATTTTTTATAAAAATGTACTCAAATAAAAAAAATTAATCCCTTGAAATGGCTTCGTTATAGCCGTTAGATGATTCCCTGAAAATATTTCGTGTATGAATAGTTAGACCTTATATTTTTGGCCACAATTGTAATGCTTTGTTAATTTGGGCAACTGCTTCAACCTTTTATGAAACAGGGAGCGGAAGTCTTAAAAACTGTGTAGAGTTTTGTTAAAATGAACCAACCCACAACACGCTTTCTTTTTCCGAGGTTCCTACTCCGAATGTGTTTACTTTTGATCAAGACAGAAGTTTTTGGGTACTTGTGTATTGGCCTATTAGGACTGTTTTTAACAAAATAGATATTTACACAATATTTACATTTACAGGATCAAATATCAAGATGGTAAGACGAAAATTAAATAAATTGTGGCTTGGTTCATTTTGGCTCAACTGGGTCAATCGGAATTTCATCAATTTGTGGATTGGTACATTTTTACTAAACAGTGTCCAGTTCGACTTAATAATTAGTTAGGCTGAAGGGTTTTTGTTCATAGAACCTTGTGCCTAGGAAAAATGTATGGGAGTTTTACACACTAGAGACATTATTTGCTAATTTGCTACTAAACTTCACGCCTGTACGCACGGCGGCCAGTCAAGCTATGCAAAACCAAATTAAGCTGATCTCTCATCGTACGGGAAGCTCAAACAAAGCGAAGTCAGGTTATACTGGTTATGTATAGCTTGATGTGCCGCCGTGTGTACTCTCTGGAGAAGGGTAGGCAGACGTGTAGAACACCCATATTTCGTCAATTTCGCCTAATTCCCATGGAATAGGACTAAAGGCCTCTTCAAACCTAAGCGGTACTCGCTGCCGCTGTGGGTAGAGGTACATACCGCGCGGGTTTCGCTCGGATATTTAGTATCAAGTTCCGCGGCTAGAGCGACATGAGCGGTATTCGCTGCCGCTGTGGATAGAACTGCATAAAGGGTGTAAATAAACCCTTAACATAGTCGAATGGCACTTGTTCTCCCCGTCTTTGTGATCATTTTTTTGTTCTAGACCATACCTGGGAACCTTCTAGTAACGGAGATATTGGGGGTGAAAGTTCCAACATTTTCACAAGTTTTTTTTTTAAAACATGTTTTTAATGTAAGATTTTTACTTTACACACCTCCACGACCCCCGTGCTATTCAATCCATCCATCAGCACAATGCTTTGAGTGCTTTCCATCGAGTCCTACCGTAAAACGTGATTTTTTACCCCAAAAAAAAGTCGATTCCCAGCAATAATTTTTGCGTAAAGTTACTTAGTTTGATGTACAGAATGCTTGGTTGACGGCTTCGTGAAGGGTCTGTTTACACCCTGTATACTTTCAAATGCATTTAGTAAAAAGCTGTTATTTTGAAATTACAAACAGACACGCCAATTTTATTTATACATACATACATAAACTCACGTCTTTTTCCCATGGTGGTAGGCAGAAACCACAGAATATTTATTTATTTGTATAGAAAAAAACATTACCCTCCTTTTGGGTCAGTCGGGTAATAATAGGAGATAGCAAAAACACCCTATAACGTTGCCACTGGCACAGGCTTCCTTCCCATCAGTAGCGAAGGGTCAAGTTTTTTAAGAGGTAAGCTGGAGTACATATCTTTAATGTGACTTTATTATTTGTCTATAGAATACTGATTGTGCCAGTTTTCAAAGGGAAGCCAGTAGGAATCGAGTTGTATGGAACCTTCGCCACTGCTACCCAGATATAAAGCGATACCCCATCGATTGTCTCGTTGGTATAGTGGTCGCAAGCGCGACTGCAGAGCATGACGTCCTGGGATCAATTTCCAGGCCGGCCAAAGTGTTATTGAGTTTTATACAGGAATTGCTCAGTAGCAGCCACGTATATGCCCGGTTGATGGCAATAGGCTCGCCCCCTTTTACATGCGACTTAAATTAACTGGCAAAATGTGGGTGAACTGTTAGGGTACACTGCCTAGCCCTTTTCTGAATACAGACGTGTGTAATAACACAAAATCATACAAATGTTGTTGTCTTTCTCGTCAATTGGGGACGAGCGTCAGGCTTCGACCGGTGACGTCATTGGCTGATTACGTCACGGAGCTGAGTGAAAATGCTAGTTGTATGTTGAACTGAATTGATGGAAAATTATTACGTACTAGCTTATGTATAGCTCGCCCGCGTGGAGGTCAATAATTGTCCCATGGGATTTTACTACCGGGATAAAAAGTATCCTATGTGTTAATACAGGTTATTAACTATGTGTGTGCAAATTTTCATCCAAATCCGTTCAGTAGTTTTTGCGTGAAAGAGTAACAAACATCCATCCATCCACACAAACTTTCGCATTTATAAAACATAATAGGAGTGGTTTCTGACTTGTGTTAGGACTTGAGAGGAGCTCGTGGCTAAATAATAACAGCCGCACTGGTCGATCTTTAAGGTTAAGCAGCATTCATTACATACCGAGTTTCCGCCGTACCTCTGAAAGCACATTAAGCCGAAGGTCTCGGCTGTCATTTGTAGATCTTTGACAGTCGTTACAGTTAGTCGGTGGAACGAAAATCTGACAACTAGTCTTACCAAGGGGTATCGTATTAGCCAGTACTAACTGGTTTGTGGAGGTCTGACAGGCAGTCGCTCCATGTAGGATACTGGTGTTCAGAACCTTGAAGACCTAGAAGTTCATGTAATCCGGAATTTTATGAAAAAGTCATTCAATGTGTGATGCAACTTGTGTCGATACTCTTGCGCCATCCCATCTTCCTAGCTCATCGTGCTGTGCTGGGGCTGCGGCTGCGGCTGCAGAGAACCTCAGGCGGCGTAAATATAGTAACCTTATTGGTAACTATATTTTCGAGCCGTTTGGGGTTGAAACTCTAGGTCCGTGGGGTCCGAGTGCTCACAGCCTTTTCAAGGACATTTCTAAACGTTTAGTTGACTCTTCCCGTGACCCAAGGGCTGGCTTTTACCTTGGCCAAAGGCTTAGCGTTGCCATACAACGTGGCAACGCCGCCAGTCTTTTGGGTACATTACCAGTTGACTACGTTGAGGAGGAGTTTTTTGACGCCATTTTTTAAGTTTATTTTTAAGTTAGTTAGTTAATATAGGTTATTTTACTACTGAAGTAAGTCTTGTATTATATATCCTACAATAATGCATTCATAAATAATGTTAATTATTATTTCAATGGGATTAAATTTACTTGTAGGTTTGTATTTATGAATTTGCTTACTACGATTATACGGAACACTCAAGCTCGAGTCCGACTCGCACATCGCAGGTTTTTGTGACTTGCCTATCATGCCATCACTCTTTTTGAAAATATAGATCACCCGTAACCCGCTTCACCACTTTCCCCAGTACTCCTTAACCGACTACAGACAAACCAGGAGGGTAATGTTTTCTTCTGTAAAGATTTACCGTAGCCAAATTGACAAAAAGATCTTGTAGCGACATCTGTGGTCCGAAGTTAAGAACTAAAAATCCTGCATCCGCGAAATAAGCGTCAATCAACGACTACTGTCTTCTGGTCGGAGGACCCTCCCGGGGGATGAAGAACTTTACACCCTGGTCCTCCATCTTTCTTCTACTTAACCTATTGAACGCCATTGTCACATATACGTGACATGCAAACGCTAAATGACACAAATATGTGACAAAATGGTACGTGAAAGCGCTTGCGTTTATGCTCTGGCGTTCAAAACGTTAATTCTTTTATTTTTAACCACCGACGCAAAAAGAGGGGTGTATCTTTAACCTGTGTATCTTTGTGTCTGTCTGTGGCATCGAAGCTCCCAAACGAATAGACCGATTTTGATACGGTTTTAACGGTTTTTTTCTCTGTTATTCCAGGCGGCATGCCCCCTACTTCGGTCAGCCAGACTACAGAGTTTATGAACTCAACAAACGGTTACAACAGAGGACTGAGGTTGGTATCTTTTTACTGTTTTTGAAAATTTGAATTTTTCGCGGACTACTCTGACGCTCGGGAAGTTGCGTGGTATCTTCTCGTCCAACTTACCACAGTGTCTCAAGACGAAAGTCTATGACCAGTGTGTGTTGCCAGTGATTAAATACGGGACCGAAACGTGGTCGCTCACAATGGGCCTTATCAGAAGGCTTAAAGTCACCCAAAGGGCAATGAAGAGGGCTATGCTCGGAGTTTCTTTGCGTGATAAAATCAGAAATGAGGACATCCGCAAGAGAACCAAGGTAACCGACGTAGCCCGAAGAATAGCCAAACTGAAGTGGCAGTGGGCAGGGCACATTGCTCGCAGAACGGATGGCCGATGGGGCCGAAAAATTCTGGAGCGGCGACCGCGAACCGGAAGACGCTGCGTTGGAAGGCCTCCCACTAGGTGGACCGATGACCTGGTGAAGGCTGCAGGGATCCACTGGATGCGAGTCGCACGGGACCGGTCAATGTGGCGACACTTGGGGGAGGCCTATGTCCAGCAGTGGACGTCTTTCGGCTGAAATGATGATGATGACTCTGACGCTTCCGGCTTAAGGATAAATTAGTTTTCTTAATTTATTTACATCACTAGCCAATTAACTGCCTCATTTGTCCAGTGGTCGCCTGCGCTACTGCTAAGCATGAGGCCCTAGGTTCGAATCCCAGGTCGCGCAAACTGTTACTAACTTTTTAAACAAAACAGCCCCAAGTCTGCATTAGTGCCTGGTCGATGCCAATAGGCTCAACCCCTACATACGAACTGAAGGTGGAAGCACTCCATTTAAATTTTCTCACGATTTTTTGTTCACAGGTCAGTGTCAGGTTGTATGTTGATTAAAATATGATTCGCGAGTGTAACAAATATGGCTTTACTGAGTTATAGTCATTAAACTCATCAATACAACCCTCTAAGTTCATGTAATCCCATTGAATGAGTTTTTCATGAAATAGTTGTATTGATGATTTTAATGATTATAATAGGGTAGTTGACAAACCAATCAATTGACATACTTTTTAAGAGCTGTCAAAACGTGATTCCGCCTTATATTTTGAATGGCAATAGCACGCTATGACGTCACTATTTAATCAACTCAAAGACTCAACTATTTATTGATTTCAAAGCAACTAAAAATCTAATTTTGCAATTAATTGAAAATTAATCGGGTTTTCAGGTCTAAAATGAAGTAATTTTTAGAGAAGTTGTGTCTTGGAATTATTGTTTAATGGTGTCAACTACCCAATTCTGTAACTACATACGTGTTGCGGTCACGAATCATATTTTGTTTCACATATAGTCTGAAACTGACCTTCAAATTGCAAAGGTACTAAGAATATTTGAATTTCGCGGGCTGACGCTTCCACCTTCCACCTACACGTACACCTCTGCCTAACACTTTGAGGACTACAGGCGTGATGAACCATGAATTAACGATGTCTTTTCTACATTTCAGGATTCAGACAACCTATGGTGGGACGCGTTCGCGACAGAATTCTTTGAAGACGATGCGACGCTGACCCTCACATTCTGTTTAGAAGATGGACCTAAAAGATACAGTGAGTACGCTACGAGTTTATGCTCTCCTGGTACACCGGGGAGCTTTAGGTTAAGCCGTGTTTGCCAGTTTGGTCTGTGGATGGGTGACCGCCTATTACATACCGCGTTTCCTCCGTGCCTCGGAAAGCACGTTAAGCCGTTGGTCCCGGCTGTCATTTGTAGATCTTTGACAGTCGTTACAGGTAGTCAATGGCCCAAAAAGTCTGACAACCAATCTTACCAAGGGGTATTGTATTACCCAGTACTAACTGGGTTGTGGAGGTCAGATAGGCAGTCGCTCCATGTAGAATACTGGTATTCAGTTGCATCCGATTAGACTGGAAGCCGACCCCAACATAGTTGGGAAAAGGCAGGCAGATGATGATAGTTGGATGGCAATGCTAATTCTTTGGCCAACAAGAATTCGTGTGGTATATACTACAAATAAAAAAGACCGACTACTGAAAAATCACGCTCTATTTAAATTCGGAGTTTACAAGGTAAAATCGACTCCTCCTATTGTTGAAGTCGGTTAAAATATAGCCTATGTTACCCGGGCCATAATAACCAATCGATTGACACCTTATTCATCACAATCGGATGAATAGTTAAGGCGCTACGGAGGAACATAGAGACGTAAATACAAACATAGACTGCCAAAATCTGGTAAAAAAATAAATTATAAAATCTTTTTTTTTTGTTTTCAGCGATAGGCAGGACCCTCATTCCACGGTACTTCCGCAGTATCTATGAGGGCGGCGTGTCGGAGCTGTACTACACGATGCGCCAGCCCAAGGAGTCGTTTCACAACACCAGCATAACCCTGGACTGTGATCATTGTACCATGGTCACGCACCATGGGAAACCTATGTTTACTAAAGTAAGTGGACAGCGTGTATATGTAATATTTCGTGTATGAAAAGATAGACACTTTATATAAGAGGAAGTCTGAAAGTGGCGCCGGTGACTGAAAAGTTGTGTGGTAATCGGTTGTCGTGGTATGGACACGTGATGCGGAGGAATGAGGAAAATGTTATGAGGAAAGTTATGAGTATAAATGTGGATGGGTATATGAGTAGAGGAAAACCAAAGAAACGATGGATGGACTGTGTGAAGAATGATTTGGTAAGAAAGGAAGTGTCTGATGAGATGACGAGTAATAGAGAAGTATGGAAGAAGAAGACATGCTGCGCCGACCACAAATGAATTGGGATAAGGGCAAGAGAATGATGATGATGATGACAATTGAAAACATTACAAAAGTGCGAAATATATTAATGTCAACAAACAAAACAACAGTCCTTTGACCAGTTTTCGTTATTCCTCGTAGTTTCGGATTTGGCCATTCACGCCCACTTAAAATTAACCATGTATACGGTACTTATAACAAAAAACATATTTTTTTTAAATTTTATCTTTCTGTATGTCTGTCTGCCGGCTTGTTCCGGCTAATCACCGAAACGAATTTGACGGGATTTCCACTGGTAGACAGCTGATGTTATAAGAAGTAACTAAGGCTACTTTTATTTAAGAAAATAGATTTAGAGTTCTGTGAAAAAGTTTTAAAATCCATAAAATTGTTAACAATATCAGAATGCAGGTCGCAGGCAACATCTAGTTATTTTTACAAAATTAAAACTTTCCCCAGGTATGTACAGAAGGCCGGCTAATCCTGGAATTCACGTTCGACGACCTGATGCGCATCAAAACGTGGCACCTGGCGGTGCGAGCACACCGCGAGCTGATCCCTCGCGCCGCCGTGCACCCGCCCGACCACGCCGCGCTAGACGCCCTCGCCAAGAACATAACGCGCCAGGGCATCACAAACTCCACGCTCAACTATCTCCGGGTAAGCTATGTGCGCCTAGTACTTCTGCTTACTGTATTTACATGCAGCGACTGCATATCTTCATCATGATTATCATCCACTGGCTGGGTATAAGCCTCCACCTTCCACATTCTTGGACCAGCCTCATCCAGGATATGACTGACACCAACGCGAAAACGGTTACCACATATTCAGTACATCATTCTGAGCTCCCCACACAAAAATTGTACACCGGTTATTAAAAAAAAAACAGCTGTTTCCTACTACAGTGCAATACCAGTCAAAATGTATGGAACAGCTGATTTAAAAAAAAAATACCGATGTAAAATGTCTATGTGGCCGGCTTAGAATGATGTACTGAATAAGTGGTAACCGTTTTCGCGTCGGTGTCCCATCCACCCGTACAGTCTTAAGTCGCAGATAACTTTTAACTGCGCGATGTAGGAATTTGATGTTAAGCTTATACTATCACTTACGGGATAACTTCCGTAACCCGCGATCATGGCGCTTGTAACAGCATCGAAATATCGGGAGCTCAAAACAATGAACAATTCTCAAACTCAAACTCAAAGCATTTATTTCAATTAGACCATCACAGGCACTTTTGAATGTCAAATAAAACAAAAAAAAGCGAAGCTACAGTCCCAAACACAAGGCATTATAACTTGAGAAAGTACTGTAGTTGCACATTCCAAAGCGTAGATCTCTATGGAGAAGAATGGGCAAGAAACTCCATGGACACTCTGTTAAATCAAAATATTCTTACAAAGTCTTGGTTACATCATTCATGTTGAGATTATACATATATGTGAGAACGATGTAGAAAGACGTGCACATTAAGAGCGTCCGGAATAAAAGATAAAAACAACAATGAAAAAATAAAGTAATTAAAATAAACCGTGGCCGCTAAGATGGCACGGCACAGAAGATATCCCGTAAGTGACAGTATAAGTTTAGTTGTAAACTGTGAAAGCTTAAAACAGTATTCGATGTTAGTTCTTCATTTGTGTCATAGATGGCGCTGTAGTACTTTTTGTTCTAAATTGCTGTAGTAGTTTATTGTAGTGCCGCTACAGGATACTTGAGGATACAGTAGTATACAAACATTAGTTTTAGTATAAGCGAAACCTGATACACGTGTCTAGTATTTTTATGTAAAGAATCTATGTACAAAATTTCAAAACTGTATCATGAAAAATCACAAAGTTATAAGCTTGTCCTGTTACCTGGTTGTTAGCACAAAAGCGTGGTCACCACGCAGCGCGCGCCTCCAGCGTCGTCTTGAACTCATTGATAATAATAATTAGGCAGTGGGTACCTAATTGGTACTTAATATCGCTTGGTGTCCAACTAGAAATATTAAAAAAAAAATTGGAACAAAATATAACATGATTTAAAAATGATTGGAATCGATTCAGTTACTTATTCTGAACAAACTATATTCAGGTTTCGCATATACTAAAAATAATGTTGTAGAATAGAATAGTACTAACATACTGTTCCTCTGGTGTTCCAGTTGTGCGTTATCCTGGAACCCATGCAAGAGCTGATGTCGCGGCACAAAGCGTACGCGCTCTCGCCGCGGGACTGTCTCAAGACCACGCTGTTTCAGAAGTGGCAGCGGATGGTGGCGCCCCCTGGTGAGTACAGCCATACCTACGAAAATACAGGGTGTAAACGGACCCTTCACGAAGCCGTCAACCAAGCATTCTGTACATCAAACTAAGTAACTCTACGCAAAGATTATTGCTGGGATATGACTTTTTTTTGGGGTGAAATATCACGGTTTACGGTAGAAGTCAATGTATGGCAGCCAAAACATTTTGCTGATGGATCCAATGCATACGGGGGTCGTGGAGGTATTTATAACATGAAAAAGGTGAATTTAAAAAAAATAACATGATTTATGGTCCAGAGCAAAAGTCATTTATTTCGGAACAACATACATCGTATAGAAATTAAGTAAAATAAAATAAAATGTAAAATGAAAAAGTACCATTAAAACATTAAAAATCGAAAAACATGTCAAAGATGGAATAACAAATTCAAAAACGGTAATAATCCACATTCAAAAAAAAGATACCTTCAACATTTCTTTTATCAACAAAAAAAAAATATCGTAGAAACCAGTTAATACTGGGTAATACGATACCCCTTGGTAAGACTGGTTGTCTGACTTTCGGGGCCACTGACTACATAACGACTGTCAAAGATCTACAAATGACAGCCGGGACCAACGGCTTGTAATGTAGGCCCGGGTATATGATAAAATTGGGTTTTGTGTCTAATAAATGTAGGGGGCCAGCCTATTGGCATCAACCAGGCACAAATCCAGACTCCATGGCCGCTACTGGGAAATTCCTAATGGAAAAACTTACTAACACTTTGCCCAACCCGGAAATCGAGGACAGCCCCGTATTCACAAACGCTTCGATTCGATTTTGATTTGACAAGTCGTATGTCTATCTTTTTTTGGCATTACGTAAGTGAGTTCTTTGCGTGATAAAATCAGAAATGAGGACATCCGCAAGAGAACCAAGGTAACCGACGTAGCCCGAAGAATAGCCAAACTGAAGTGGCAGTGGGCGGGGCACATTGCTCGCAGAACGGATGGCCGATGGGGCCGAAAAGTTCTGGAGTGGCGACCGCGAACCGGAAGACGCTGCGTTGGAAGGCCTCCCACTAGGTGGACCGATGACCTGGTGAAGGCTGCAGGGCTTCGCTGGATGCGAGTCGCACGGGACCGGTCAATGTGGCGACACTTGGGGGAGGCCTATGTCCAGCAGTGGACGTCTTTCGGCTGAAATGATGAATGATGACGTAAGTGAGCGAGACAGACATACGATTTCTCGAATCGAAATCGAAGCGTTTTTGAATATTTGGGCAGGACTTGGTGCGGCAGTCGCGCTTGCGAGCATTAGAGCAATGAGGCAGTGTTTCACTAATCCCAATTGTTCCCGCACAGAGTCGCAGCGGCCGGCCAGCAAGCGGCGCAAGCGCAAGGGCAGCGGCGGGCCCAACGCCGCGCCGCCCGCGCCAGCCAAGAAACGATCTCCCGGACCTAACTTCAGTCTAGCGAGCCAGGTACGTACTACATCTATTATATCATTGTTGTCATGAAAATTGGTTGCTATAGGAAGACTATGGTGGCATTTCCTTTAAATCGAATACATTTTTCAAAAGTGACAACACTCATCTTTGGCCTTAGTATGTTCGATCGTCAATTGTTTATGACGTCACTACACGAGTATGTTATGTCCCCAGGACGTGATGGTAGTCGGTGAGCCTTCGCTCATGGGCGGCGAGTTCGGCGACGAGGACGAGCGCCTCATCACACGGCTGGAGAACACGCAGTACGAGGGCGCCGACGACTGGTCCGCGCCGCCGCCCGCCTCGCCCGCCAAGACGCCGCCCAACCACTGACACGCGCGCGCACGTGCCACGCACCGCACGGCTGCACACAGATACTAACATTTACAACTCTTAACAAACATCGCGCTATGTACTTTGTTTGAGACAAGCTGGAACCGACCATCAAGTGTAAGTACAGTTACGAGCACCAATATACACTTTCCTAAATTTAAAATCAATTTTAAATTGTTCGTAACAACATGAGATTTTAATCAGAACAGTAGGAGAAAAACACTTTTAAAAGTTGTTTAGTGTTTACGTATTGTTGCTTGTGACTGTACACACACATGTGTCATAATATGCGTTTGTGTTGACTGAGTATCTATCCACTAAGACCACTACACGGATCCGGCATACAGATGGCTTACAAGGCGTAGGCATCCGCTAACATACGTACAGAACCCAGCACATCAAGCAACTACAATCTGTCAAAGGTCCGGCCACGCATAAAACCTATATTAATCGATAGCTTGTATAAATACAAGAGATATGAACTATCAAAGTTAAAGTCCATTCACTGATGGCATCTTCAGAACAACTTTAATAGTTCATATTTCGAAAACGTGACATTTTAGAACATTTTGTCTCATACAAAACTGGCTTGTATTGATACCAACTATCGATTAATATAGCTTTTACGTATGGTCGCAAATTTGAAAAAAAAATGGCGGAAGCTAACCAGGCCGGATTTCTTACAAAACCCTTCCAAGCCTTTAATAGATTATCGCTAAAGCATTAGTTTCAAAGTTGAGAAAATTTGACAGTTCCGGGTAGCTTGATGTGCTGGCGACTGTACATGTATCTACCTACACTCAATGCCCTTTCCGAAGTAGATCTCATGGAGATGAATGCCCGAAAAACTGCATCCACTAAGTTTTATTGTACATAAAAGAGAGAATTAAAATGAAACGCGTAAAATCGACCAATCACAGACGAGATGGTTGAGCAATGGAAATTAATTTGACGTGTTTTGTATTGTATTACTCAAGTTGAACACCGTGTCTTTGTTATCGTCTTACTAGCTGTGCAACGCAGTCTTTTTCTTTCTTTATCTTGTGGTTAGTGCCTAACCTGGTGTCAGAGTTTTTATGCCGCCCATGGGCCTCTGACTTGGCTTTACATGCCGTCGAGAAATATCTCTCAGGCATGCTGGTTTCCTCACGATGTTTTCCTTCACTGAGGCAAGTAGTAATTATACAACATGCCCTGACCCGTCGTTTTAAAATTTTCTTTATTATAGCTCAGCTCCTATGTGTCGTAGCGTGATGTTAAATATCCTAGAACCTATCCCGAGAATTGGGTTATGGAGTTCAAAAAGCTTTCTTCAAATCCGATTGTTACTTTCAGAGATTAACATTAAGTTTTCGTTTATTTATTTATCTACACACCAGCTGTTGCCCGCGTGAAATTATATAGCCTATAACCTTCCTCGATAAATGGGCAATCCAACACTAAAATAATTTTTCAAATCGAACCAGTAGTTCTTGAGATTAGCGTGTTCAATCAAACAAACAAACTCTTCAGCTTTATAATATTAGTATAGATTTTTTCACGCAGCCAAAGCTAAGCTAATAAGACGATAAAAAACAAGGTGTTTACTGAAATATAAATATTGTATTATTATAGAATTAATAAGTATTATGTTTCTACGGTGTATTGAAATTATTATGTGTTAAAAAAGTGTTTACACATAGCGGCCGAAGTAGGTATTATCGTTTTCACTAACGCTAGGAGACGCTTAAGCGAATACTTAAATAAAAGCACGACAGAGTGCTATTGACAACGTTGGAACCAGAGTGATGCAAGTGACATTTTGACCAATACTGAGGTTTGGCAGGGAGGAGCTCGTGGCTAAATAATAACAGCCGCTCGGATCGATCTTTAGGTTAAGCCGTGCTTGCCTAGGTTGGTCTGCGGATGGGTGACCACCCATTACATACCGAGTTTCCTCCGTGCCTCGGAAAGCACGTTAAGCCGTTGGTCCCGGGTGTCATTTGTAGATCTTTGACAGTTGTTACAGGTAGTCAGTGGCCCAAAAAGTCTGACAACCAGTCTTACCAAGGGGTATCGTATTACTCAGTACTAACTGGGTTGTGGAGGTCAGAAAGGCAGTCGCTCCATGTAATATACTGGTATTCAGCTGCATCCGGTTAGATTGGAAGCAGACACTAACATAGTTGGAAAAAGGCTAGGCAGATGATCATGATGACTGAGGTTTGGCAGAATGGCATAGAAACATCAAAATTCATCCACGCCACACTGATCTACACGTTCTTCAGCGCTGTCTTCCTTGAGTGATAACAACATGTCACTATAGAATTGGTGCGGTCTGCAAAGTGAAGGCCATGCCACACTGATCTAGGTAATGAGCTGCACTTACATACTGTTCTGCCTTAGATCACTCTGGTTCCAACGTAGCCAATTATACACGGTGGCGATTTCTTCAGCTGTATCCTGTCTATACGTCATATTAAACAATATTCCCAAAGAAACTCATAGCATAGCATAGCATAATCAGTCTATTAATGTTCCCACTGCTGGGACGCAGGCTTCCTCTCTATGAGAGGGAGTGGGCTATAATCCACCACGCGGGCCCAGTGCGGGTTGGTAGATGTCACATGTCTTCGAATTTTTGGTTCTAGGACATGCCGGTTTCCTCACGATGTTTTCCTTCACCGTTTTGAGAGCAGTGGTGATGAGATAAATTACACAAAGTAATGCACCTGCTTGGGTTCGAAACCACGACTTACTGCTCGTAAGTCAGGGCCTCCACCACTTGACCACCGCAAAAAGAAACTGAAAACCGTTAAAAAAACGACCAGATGGGTTCTGTAAGTAGGAGAGCTCTCTTTTAATTTTTATTTGTTGTAGCAGCAACAGAAATACAAATTCTGTGAAAATTTCAACTGTCTACCTGATACGGATCATGAGATACAGCCCGCTGACAGACAGACGGACGGCTGAGGCTTAGTAATAGGGTCCCGTTGATTACCGTTAGGGTATGGAAGACTCAAAAACAAATTCCTATAGAATAGTAAAATAGACTGGTTCAATGCATGTAGGGAAAGCTACATTTTTGTTCTCATGGATGTGGGGATGTGGGGTCAGAGTGAAACAATTGAATAACCCACTAACTCAATTTATTTTAAATCAAAAGTTACAGTAGCGAAGGGTCAATTTTTGTAAGAGGTAAGCCGGAGTGCATTTATCTTTATTTGTCTATATTCTACCGACTGTAACATTTTTCAAAGGGAATCCGGTAGGAATCGAGTTGTATGAAACCTTCGCCACTGCAAAGATAACTAGCGCAGAAGATCATACTGTGTAGCAGACTCGAAGGTAGCTAAGAATCAGATTTTTGCCGGCTTCCCTTCGGTAACAACAACTCAACGTTACCGTCTTAGTCGTCTACGCCATCTTGTTCACGTCCTCTCTCTCCCTCACTCCCGATACATTCATCCCTTTCGCTCGCTCTTACATTCCGTTGCCCACACGCATAGGATATGAGTTTCTTTGGGAAGCTGTTTAACCTTTTAAACGCACGCGCAACTCCCTACAAAAAGAATAGGGATTCCAAAACTATTTAATTGTTTATTTCATGTTAAAGTGCACCGCATTCTTTGTTACATATCTGTGTCGGACTACAGGGCACGCGCTTGCTTGTCACGTATACGTGACAATGGTGTTCAAAAGGTTAAATATCACGTCGTTGAAGGATGTAGGTATCTAAGTCGCCAACCTGTATTTTAAACTTATACTGTCACTTACGGGATATCTTCCGTGATTGTTCATTATTTTGAGCTCCCGATATTTCGGCGCTGTTGCAAGCGCCATGATCGCGGGTTGTCGAAATATCGTGAGCTCAAAACAATGAACAATCACGGAAGATATCCTGTAAGTGACACTATAAGTTTAGTTGTAAACCGTGAAAGCTTAAAATAGAATTTGAACCTAGTGTTAGTGAAAATGTGAATAATTCTTAGACCCGTATCTATAGACAAGTCAGAGTGATAACTTGAGTAAAAGTAATTCTTATTTATGTTCTTATTTATCGTGTGGTTAGTGCCTAACCTGGTGTCAGAGTTTTTGTGCCGCCCATGGGCCTCTGACTCGGCTTTACATGCCGTCAAGAAATATCTCTCAGGCATGCTGGTTTCCTCACGATGTTTTCCTTCACCGAAGCAAGTGATAATTATACAATACGCACATGAATCCGAAAAATCAGAGGTGAGTGTCTTGGGTTCGAACTCGAGACCTATGACTTGGCAGTCCGACGGTCACACCACTAGGCTATCACTGCTTTTTTATTACTTATGATACGGTTTTTATCCAGTACTTTAGTACTTTTGAAGTTAGAGCTAGTACTAAAATACTAAATAATTCTTAGCTTTCCTTCCGTTGACGGTTTTTCTTGTCTATTGCATAAAAATGTTTACATAATTACTTAGACTCGAGTGAATACTTTAACTTGACTATAGATACGAGTGTTAACGTCGCTATAATAAAATACATCTTAAACTCACAAGGGCGGTGTTAGATCTAATTGTGGGGCGCGCCAATATATCCTTGTACAGCTAGACTCCTTTACATTGATTGTAGCTCTGACATGAACCTTATGCCAACGAGAATAAAGATGAAAGTCAAATCATTTATTTCAATTATTCCGTGTTGAACATCAAACTTTAAAACAAGGAATTTGCTTTTACACCAATAACATGGATTGTTTCATATCGTCGCGGATAGAGCAAATCCGCGGAACTAGCATTGGATAATTCCGCGTATCTGACAAATGTAGCCAATTTCAATTACGCATTGTCGTAGCGACTAAATTAATGAATTTAATAGATTTCTACTGTTAACAATACATAGAACACATGAATTGTTACTGTTCATGTAAAAATGAGGTCAAAAATCGTTGAAATAAAATAAACTTATAACCTTCCCCTGTAAACCTACACGTAGTGCAGATACGCGCACTTTACGTGTGGTAGATTCGCGGATTTGTAATATCCCCGACGATATGGTGACACTTATGATCGGTCATGAAACTTCATCGTTACTTTGATAAAACTCACATTATACAAGGTGGAAGGCGCCAACGCTAAAACGGTTACCACGTATTCAGTACATCATTCTGAGCCCCCCCACATAGAAATTTTTCATCGGTTATTAAAAAAAAATCAAGTGTTCCACACATTTTGACCGTTTTATTTGAATTTTGCCGGAAGAAGCTGTATTATTTTTTAATAGCCGATGAAAATGTTCTAATGGGTGTAAACAGACCCTTAACAAAGCCGAAAGGCAGTTCTCTCCGTCATTGCGATCATTTTTTTTTGTTCTAGACCATACCTGGGAACCTTCTAGTTACGGAGATATTGGGGGTCAAAGTTCCAAGTCTTTCACAAGTTTTTTTTTTAAATACATGTTTTTAATGTAAGATTTTTACTTTAAACACCTCCACGACCCCGTAATATTCAATCCATCCAACAGCACAATGTTGAGTCCTACCGTAAAACGTGATTTTTCACCCCAAAATAAAGGCGTTTCCCAGCAATAATTTTTGCATCAAGTTACTTAGTTTGATGTACAGAATGCTTGGTTGACGGCTTCGTGAAGGGTCCGTTTAAACCCTGTATGTAAGTGGTTCAGAATGATGTACTGAATACGTGGTACCCTTTGTCGCGTCGGTGTGCCTTCCACCTTGTATATGTGAGTTACAAAAGTACATGTGACGGCGATGTACCCAGAAAAATGTAAACTTATCAGAGTATACAACATTAGTTTTAGTATATGCGAAACCTGATACACGCGTCTAGTATTTTTATGTAAAGAATCTATGTACAAAATTTCAAAACTGTATCATGAAAAATCACAAAGTTATAACTTGTTCTGTTACCTAGTTGTCCGCACAAAAACGCGGTCACCACGCAGCGCGCGCCTCCAGCGTCGTCTACCTAAATTATTGCGATAGGTACTCAAAGTCGCTCGGTGTTCAACTCTTTTAAATATTTTTGGGAAAAATAAATAATACATGGTTTAAAAAATATTGGAATCGATTCAGTTACTTATTCTGAATAAACTATATTCAGGTTTCGCATATACTAAAAATAATGTTGTATAAAACTGAGCAGTAACAAATCAATTAAATATGAGGGGAAAAAAATCCCGTTTGTTGCCAGTGAGGCATATAATATGACACATGTTCCTAAAAAAGTACCAGGCTGGCATGAGCTCAAGGTGGTGTGCATTTTAATAATTCTGGGTACATTCATTGACAGTAAGGCGGTACGTAGTTCGCCGGGTCAGCTAGTATGCAATAAAAGTTACTGTACTACAAGATCAGAGGTAGAATAATAATGAAAGCACAGTATTTTGATCTTTACGCTCCTTGGAATAAGGTTACTGTGGGATCGCTGCTATCGAAGCTAAAACAGCTGTAAAATGCGTTTCTGTGTCAATGTTTCATGGTAGATATTCTTCTCGATAAACTAACTGTACTAGGACACCATAAAAACTAAGAGATATTAAATATATTGTTTGTAAATGTGAATAATGGCAAGTTTTGACTTCCAAAGCGGTTGCAAGTAAGTCAGCGTGGCTGTCCAAACGGCTCTCGGATTAAATGAACGGGCACACATGGATTATGTCAACAAAATATAAATAAATCAATAAATATAGGCCTTTACGGATAAATTATCATTATGAGTTTAATTTCATTCCCCTGTCTTTTACATAACATCACGCCTGTAATCCCCGAAGGGTTAGGCAGAGGTGTACCTAACAGTACACACATTTAACGTATCGCGTATTGCCATCAGCCGGGCACAAATCCACTCCGTGGCTGCTACTGAGAAATTCCAGATGGAAAAATTAAATAACACTGCCCGACCCGGGAGTCGAACCCAGAACCTCATGCTGAGTAGTCGCGCTTGCGACCAACGAGCCAGTCCTATCCCTTAATAGGTGACTAAATAATAAGGCGCACAGGTGTTAATTAGCAGTTAAGCAGTGCTTGCCTCTATCGGTGATGGGTGAGCATCATTGATTACATTGACATTTCAGGTGCATCGGAAAGCACGGGTTCCGGCTGTCAATTGTAGATCTTCCTTGAATTTATGCAAGCCTAGTACTTTTGGTAGAGTATTCACTAAAATACTACTTTAACAGAAAGTACTAGGCGAACAGAATCATGAAGAAGAATTTAACTGTCGTTACAGAACGATGACGTCGTCGTGGTCTGAAAGTCTGGCAACCTGTCTTACCAAACGGTCTTATTACATTACCCGTCGCTCTATTAAAAACAAAAAAAACATTTTTTGTATGATTCGCGACCGCAACACCTATTGTTATTCATCAAATTACCCCTCTCGTCTGGGCGGAGCGGAAGGGAGTGTCAGACTTGTACTGACTAAAACCCATCCATGTTCCTTCTTTGCCGTGTTCCAGGGCCGCGATATCTCTTTCGAACAGTCCCGCAGCCTCGGCAGGCATCGGCCCTTTCCGGTTCTCTTTGAGGCGAACGCGCCGTCGACACGGCCTGTCATAAGATGGACGGACGGCGAGCTAGCCCATTACTCACCCTCCATAGCCTCGCGTTTAAAAAACAACCCTCTAAGTAAATTTAATCTCATTTAAATTTTATTTCATGAAAAAGTCATTCATCATCATCACTTCAGCCGAAAGCCGTCCACTGCTGGACATAGGCCTCCCCCAAGTGTCGTCACATTGACCGGTCCCGTGCGTGCGTGCATGAAAAAGTCATTCAATGGGATTAAATAAACTGAAATACATACGTGATACGGTCGCGAATCATATTTTAGATCTACATTTGTCAGATACGCGGAATTATCCAATGCTAGTTCCGCGGATTTGCACTATCCGCGACGGTTTCCCTTAAATCTAATAAATTTTTCAAACATGACAACACTCATCTTCGGCATTAGTATGTGTAAATAGAATCACGGATCGGACAGGTTTTTTTTAACATCACTACATAGTATAAAACTAAGCCACTTCCCACTGTCTGTCTGTCCCTATGTATGCTTAGATCTTTTAAACTACGCTACGGATTTTATTGCAGTTTTCAGCAATAGATAGAGTGATTCAAGAGGAAGGTTTATATGTATATATTGCACCCGTGCGAAGCCGGGGCGGGTCGCTAGTATAGTATAAATGAGCAATTTAATCACCATGCACGACCATGCACATGAGAGGATATCGGCTGAATCCATGGAGTGGGGCGAATAGGGTAGTTGACAAACCAATCAATTGACATACTTTTTAAGAGCTGTCAAAACGTGATTCCCCCTTAAATTTTGAATGGCAACAAAAACACAACTATTTATTGATTTCAAAGCAACTAAAAATCTAATTGTGCAATTAATTGAAAATTAATCGGGTTTTCAGGTCTAAAATGAAGTAATTTTTTTAGAGAAGTTGTGTCTTGGAATTATTGTTTAATGGTGTCAACTACCCAATTATGTCATGAAATTCAAAATTGTTTTACTAATTTTTGTTGTTATACAAAACGTTATTACTTATTAACCAATAACGTTTTAGGTAAAACCGCTTCATTCTATTGCAAAATGTGGGTAAAATACTAATGACTACTTCCTTCCAATTCGACATTGACACATTCTGTATGTTACCTACCCAGGACGTGATGGTGGTCGGTGAGCCTTCGCTCATGGGCGGCGAGTTCGGCGACGAGGACGAGCGCCTCATCACGCGGCTGGAGAACACGCAGTACGAGGGCGCCGACGACTGGTCCGCGCCGCCGCCCGCCTCGCCCCGCCAAGACGCCGCCCAACCACTGACACGCGCGCGCACGTGCCACGCACCGCACGGCTGCACACAGATACTAACATTTACAACTCTTAACAAACATCGCGCTATGTACTTTGTTTGAGACAAGCTGGAACCGACCATCAAGTGTAAGTACAGTTACGAGCACCAATATACACTTTCCTAAATTTAAAATCAATTTTAAATTGTTTCGTAACAACATGAGATTTTAATCAGAACAGTAGGAGAAAAACACTTTTAAAAGTTGTTTAGTGTTTACGTATTGCTGCTCGTGACTGTACACACACATGTGTCATAATATACGTTTGTGTTGACTGAGTATCTATCCACTAAGACCACTACACGGATCCGGCATACAGATGGCTTACAAGACGTAGGCATCCGCTAACATACGTACAGAACCCAGCACATCAAGCAAATACAATCTGTCAAAGAGATTTGACAGATGGCCGGCGTAACATCCGCCATTTTAATTTTATTTTCAAAATTGCAGCCACGCATAAAACCTATATTAATCGATAGCTTGTATAAATACAAGAGATATGAACTATCAAAGTTAAATTCCATTCAAAGATGGCATCTTCAGAACAACTTTACTAGCTCATATCTCGGAAACATGACATTTTAGAACATTTTGTCTCATACAAAACTGGCTTGTATTGATACCAGCTATCGATTAATATAGGTTTTACGTATGGCCGCAACTTTGAAAAAAAAATGGCGAAAGTTAACCAGGCCGGATTTCTTACAAAACCCTTCCAAGCCTTTAATAGATTATCGCTAAAGCATTAGTTTCAAAGTTGAGAAAATTTGACAGTTCCGGGTAGCTTGATGTGCTGGCGACTGTACATGTATCTACCTACACTCAATGCCCTTTCCGAAGTAGATCTCATGGAGATGAATGCCCGAAAAACTGCATCCACTAAGTTTTATTGTACATAAAAGAGAGAATTAAAATGAAACGCGTAAAATCGACCAATCACAGACGAGATGGTTGAGCAATGGAAATTATTTTGACGTGTTTTGTATTGTATTACTCAAGTTGAACACCGTGTCTTTGTTATCGTCTTACTGGCTGTGCTCCGCGGTGTTTTTCTTTCTTTATCTTGTGGTTAGTGCCTAACCTGGTGTCAGAGTTTTTATGTCGCCCATGGGCCTCTGACTTGGCTTTACATGCCGTCGAGAAATATCTCTCAGGCATGCTAGTTTCTTTCACCGAAGCAAGTGATAATTATACAACATGCCCGTCGTTTTTAAATTTTCTTTGTAACGCTCAGCGTGATGTTAAATATCACGCTGAGCGAAGAATTGGGTTATGGAGTTCAAAAAGCTTTCTTCAAATCCGATTGTTACTTTCAGAGATTAACATTAAGTTTTCGTTTATTTATTTATCTACACACCAGCTGTTGCCCGCGTGAAATTATATAGCCTATAACCTGCCTCGATAAATGGGCAATCCAACACTAAAAGAATTTTTCAAATCGAACCAGTAGTTCTTGAGATTAGCGTGTTCAACCAAACAAACAAACTCTTCAGCTTTATAATATTAGTATAGATTTTTTCACGCAGCCAAAGCTAAGCTAATAAGACGATAAAAAACAAGGTGTTTACTGAAATATAAATATTGTATTATTATAGAATTAATAAGTATTATGTTTCTACGGTGTATTGAAATTATTATGTGTTAAAAAAGTGTTTACACATAGCGGCCGAAGTAGGTATTATCGTTTTCACTAACGCTAGGAGACGCTTAAGCGAATACTTAAATAAAAGCACGACAGAGTGCTATTGACAACGTTGGAACCAGAGTGATGCAAGTGACATTTTGACCAATACTGAGGTTTGGCAGGGAGGAGCTCGTGGCTAAATAATAACAGCCGCTCGGATCGATCTTTAGGTTAAGCCGTGCTTGCCTAGGTTGGTCTGCGGATGGGTGACCACCCATTACATACCGAGTTTCCTCTATGCCTCGGAAAGCACGTTAAGCCGTTGGTCCCGGGTGTCATTTGTAGATCTTTGACAGTCGTTACAGGTAGTCAGTGGCCCAAAAAGTCTGACAACCAGTCTTACCAAGGGGTATCGTATTACCCAGTACTAACTGGGTTGTGGAGGTCTGACAGGCAGTCGCTCCATGTAAAATACTGGTATTCAGCTGCATCCGGTTAGATTGGAAGCAGACACTAACATAGTTGGGAAAAGGCTAGGCAGATGATGATGATGACTGAGATTTGGCACAATGGCAAAGAAAAATCAAAATTCATCCACGCCACACTGATGTACACGTTCTGCAGCGCTGTCTTCCTTGAGTGATAACAACATGTCACTATAGAATTGGTGCGGTCTGCAAAGTGAAGGCCATGCCACACTGATCTAGGTAATGAGCTGCACTTACATACTGTTCTGCCTTAGATCACTCTGGTTCCAACGTAGCCAATTATACACGGTGGCGATCTCTTCAGCTGTATCCTGTATATACGTCATATTAAACAATATTCCCAAAGAAACTAATAGCATAGCATAATCAGCCTATTAATGTTCCCACTGCTGGGACGCAGGCCTCCTCTCTATGAGAGGGAGTGGGCTATAATCCACCACGCGGGCCCAGTGCGGGTTGGTAGATGTCACATGTCTTCGAATTTTTGGTTCTAGGACATGCCGGTTTCCTCACGATGTTTTCCTTCACCGTTTTGAGAGCAGTGGTGATGAGATAAATTACACAAAGTAATGCACCTGCTTGGGTTCGAAACCACGACTTACTGCTCGTAAGTCAGGGCCTCCACCACTTGACCACCGCAAAAAGAAACTGAAAACCGTTAAAAAAACGACCAGATGGGTTCTGTAAGTAGGAGAGCTCTCTTTTAATTTTTATTTGTTGTAGCAGCAACAGAAATACAAATTCTGTGAAAATTTCAACTGTCTACCTGATACGGATCATGAGATACAGCCCGCTGACAGACAGACGGACGGCTGAGGCTTAGTAATAGGGTCCCGTTGATTACCGTTAGGGTATGGAAGACTCAAAAACAAATTCCTATAGAATAGTAAAATAGACTGGTTCAATGCATGTAGGGAAAGCTACATTTTTGTTCTCATGGATGTGGGGATGTGGGGTCAGAGTGAAACAATTGAATAACCCACTAACTCAATTTATTTTAAATCAAAAGTTACAGTAGCGAAGGGTCAATTTTTGTAAGAGGTAAGCCGGAGTGCATTTATCTTTATTTGTCTATATTCTACCGACTGTAACATTTTTCAAAGGGAATCCGGTAGGAATCGAGTTGTATGAAACCTTCGCCACTGCAAAGATAACTAGCGCAGAAGATCATACTGTGTAGCAGACTCGAAGGTAGCTAAGAATCAGATTTTTGCCGGCTTCCTTCGGTAACAACAACTCAACGTTACCGTCTTAGTCGTCTACGCCATCTTGTTCACGTCCTCTCTCTCCCTCACTCCCGATACATTCATCCCTTTCGCTCGCTCTTACATTCCGTTGCCCACACGCATAGGATATGAGTTTCTTTGGGAAGCTGTTTAACCTTTTAAACGCACGCGCAACTCCCTACAAAAAGAATAGGGATTCCAAAACTATTTAATTGTTTATTTCATGTTAAAGTGCACCGCATTCTTTGTTACATATCTGTGTCGGACTACAGGGCACGCGCTTGCTTGTCACGTATACGTGACAATGGTGTTCAAAAGGTTAAATATCACGTCGTTGAAGGATGTAGGTATCTAAGTCGCCAACCTGTATTTTAAACTTATACTGTCACTTACGGGATATCTTCCGTGATTGTTCATTATTTTGAGCTCCCGATATTTCGGCGCTGTTGCAAGCGCCATGATCGCGGGTTGTCGAAATATCGTGAGCTCAAAACAATGAACAATCACGGAAGATATCCTGTAAGTGACACTATAAGTTTAGTTGTAAACCGTGAAAGCTTAAAATAGAATTTGAACCTAGTGTTAGTGAAAATGTGAATAATTCTTAGACCCGTATCTATAGACAAGTCAGAGTGATAACTTGAGTAAAAGTAATTCTTATTTATGTTCTTATTTATCGTGTGGTTAGTGCCTAACCTGGTGTCAGAGTTTTTGTGCCGCCCATGGGCCTCTGACTCGGCTTTACATGCCGTCAAGAAATATCTCTCAGGCATGCTGGTTTCCTCACGATGTTTTCCTTCACCGAAGCAAGTGATAATTATACAATACGCACATGAATCCGAAAAATCAGAGGTGAGTGTCTTGGGTTCGAACTCGAGACCTATGACTTGGCAGTCCGACGGTCACACCACTAGGCTATCACTGCTTTTTTATTACTTATGATACGGTTTTTATCCAGTACTTTAGTACTTTTGAAGTTAGAGCTAGTACTAAAATACTAAATAATTCTTAGCTTTCCTTCCGTTGACGGTTTTTCTTGTCTATTGCATAAAAATGTTTACATAATTACTTAGACTCGAGTGAATACTTTAACTTGACTATAGATACGAGTGTTAACGTCGCTATAATAAAATACATCTTAAACTCACAAGGGCGGTGTTAGATCTAATTGTGGGGCGCGCCAATATATCCTTGTACAGCTAGACTCCTTTACATTGATTGTAGCTCTGACATGAACCTTATGCCAACGAGAATAAAGATGAAAGTCAAATCATTTATTTCAATTATTCCGTGTTGAACATCAAACTTTAAAACAAGGAATTTGCTTTTACACCAATAACATGGATTGTTTCATATCGTCGCGGATAGAGCAAATCCGCGGAACTAGCATTGGATAATTCCGCGTATCTGACAAATGTAGCCAATTTCAATTACGCATTGTCGTAGCGACTAAATTAATGAATTTAATAGATTTCTACTGTTAACAATACATAGAACACATGAATTGTTACTGTTCATGTAAAAATGAGGTCAAAAATCGTTGAAATAAAATAAACTTATAACCTTCCCCTGTAAACCTACACGTAGTGCAGATACGCGCACTTTACGTGTGGTAGATTCGCGGATTTGTAATATCCCCGACGATATGGTGACACTTATGATCGGTCATGAAACTTCATCGTTACTTTGATAAAACTCACATTATACAAGGTGGAAGGCGCCAACGCTAAAACGGTTACCACGTATTCAGTACATCATTCTGAGCCCCCCCACATAGAAATTTTTCATCGGTTATTAAAAAAAAATCAAGTGTTCCACACATTTTGACCGTTTTATTTGAATTTTGCCGGAAGAAGCTGTATTATTTTTTAATAGCCGATGAAAATGTTCTAATGGGTGTAAACAGACCCTTAACAAAGCCGAAAGGCAGTTCTCTCCGTCATTGCGATCATTTTTTTTTGTTCTAGACCATACCTGGGAACCTTCTAGTTACGGAGATATTGGGGGTCAAAGTTCCAAGTCTTTCACAAGTTTTTTTTTTAAATACATGTTTTTAATGTAAGATTTTTACTTTAAACACCTCCACGACCCCGTAATATTCAATCCATCCAACAGCACAATGTTGAGTCCTACCGTAAAACGTGATTTTTCACCCCAAAATAAAGGCGTTTCCCAGCAATAATTTTTGCATCAAGTTACTTAGTTTGATGTACAGAATGCTTGGTTGACGGCTTCGTGAAGGGTCCGTTTAAACCCTGTATGTAAGTGGTTCAGAATGATGTACTGAATACGTGGTACCCTTTTGTCGCGTCGGTGTGCCTTCCACCTTGTATATGTGAGTTACAAAAGTACATGTGACGGCGATGTACCCAGAAAAATGTAAACTTATCAGAGTATACAACATTAGTTTTAGTATATGCGAAACCTGATACACGCGTCTAGTATTTTTATGTAAAGAATTCTATGTACAAAATTTCAAAACTGTATCATGAAAAATCACAAAGTTATAACTTGTTCTGTTACCTAGTTGTCCGCACAAAAACGCGGTCACCACGCAGCGCGCGCCTCCAGCGTCCGTCTACCTAAATTATTGCGATAGGTACTCAAGTCGCTCGGTGTTCAACTCTTTTAAATATTTTTGGGAAAAATAAATAATACATGGTTTAAAAAATATTGGAATCGATTCAGTTACTTATTCTGAATAAACTATATTCAGGTTTCGCATATACTAAAAATAATGTTGTATAAAACTGAGCAGTAACAAATCAATTAAATATGAGGGGAAAAAAATCCCGTTTGTTGCCAGTGAGGCATATAATATGACACATGTTCCTAAAAAAGTACCAGGCTGGCATGAGCTCAAGGTGGTGTGCATTTTAATAATTCTGGGTACATTCATTGACAGTAAGGCGGTACGTAGTTCGCCGGGTCAGCTAGTATGCAATAAAAGTTACTGTACTACAAGATCAGAGGTAGAATAATAATGAAAGCACAGTATTTTGATCTTTACGCTCCTTGGAATAAGGTTACTGTGGGATCGCTGCTATCGAAGCTAAAACAGCTGTAAAATGCGTTTCTGTGTCAATGTTTCATGGTAGATATTCTTCTCGATAAACTAACTGTACTAGGACACCATAAAAACTAAGAGATATTAAATATATTGTTTGTAAATGTGAATAATGGCAAGTTTTGACTTCCAAAGCGGTTGCAAGTAAGTCAGCGTGGCTGTCCAAACGGCTCTCGGATTAAATGAACGGGCACACATGGATTATGTCAACAAAATATAAATAAATCAATAAATATAGGCCTTTACGGATAAATTATCATTATGAGTTTAATTTCATTCCCCTGTCTTTTACATAACATCACGCCTGTAATCCCCGAAGGGTTAGGCAGAGGTGTACCTAACAGTACACACATTTAACGTATCGCGTATTGCCATCAGCCGGGCACAAATCCACTCCGTGGCTGCTACTGAGAAATTCCAGATGGAAAAATTAAATAACTGCCCGATCCGGGAATCGAACCCAGAACCTCATGCTGAGCAGTCGCGCTTGCGACCAACGAGCCAGTCCTATCCTTTAATAGGTGACTAAATATTAAGGCGCACAGGTGTTAATTAGCAGTTAAGCAGTGCTTGCCTCTATCGGTGAGTGTATGGGTGAGCATCATTGTTAACATAGACATTTCGGGTGCATCGGAAAGCACGGGTCCCGGCTGTCAATTGTAGATCTTCCTTGAATTTATGCAAGCCTAGTACTTTTGGTAGAGTGTTCACTAAAAATACTACTTTAACAGAAAGTACTAGGCGAACAGAATCATGAAGAAGAATGTGACAGTCGTTACAGAACGATGAGGTCGTCGTGGTCTGAAAGTCTGGCAACCTGTCTTACCAAACGGTCTTATTACATTACCCGTCGCTCTATTAAAAAAAAAAAACATTTTTTGTATGATTCGCGACCGCAACACCTATTGTTATTCATCAAATTACCCCTCTCGTCTGGGCGGAGTGGAAGGGAGTGTCAGACTTGTACTGACTAAAACCCATCCATGTTCCTTCTTTGCCGTGTTCCAGGGCCGCGGTATCTCTTTCGAACAGTCCCGCAGCCTCGGCAGGCATCGGCCCTTTCCGGTTCTCTTTGAGGCGAACGCGCCGTCGACACGGTCTGTCATAAGATGGACGGACGGCGAGCTAGCCCATTACTCACCCTCCATAGCCTCGCGTTTAAAAAACAGCCCTCTAAGTAAATTGTATCTCATTTAAATTCTATTTCATGAAAAAGTCATTCATCATCATCATTTCAGCCGAAAGACGTCCACTGCTGGACATAGGCCTCCCCCAAGTGTCGCCACATTGACCGGTCCCGTGCGTGCGTGCATGAAAAAGTCATTCAATGGGATTAAATAAACTGAAATACATACGTGTTACGGACGCGAATCATATTTTAGATCTACATTTGTCAGATACGCGGAATTATACAATGCTAGTTCCGCGGATTTGCACTATCCGCGACGGTTTCCCTTAAATTTAATACATTTTTCAAACATGACAACACCATCTTCGGCATTAGTATGTTCGATCGTCAATTGTTTATGACGTCACTACACGAGAAGCGACCGGAGTGTCACCTCTCGCGCTGTGTTGCCATGTCAGTTTCCTCATTTTAGTGCATTTTATTTTATTTTTAATTTGGGTATTTTTTTACTTGTTGTCCAAAAAGCATTACATAAATAGAATCACGGATCGGACAGGTTTTTTTTAACATCACTACATAGTATAAAACTAAGCCACTTCCCACTGTCTGTCTGTCCTTATGTATGCTTAGATCTTTTAAACTACGCTACGGATTTTATTGCAGTTTTCAGCAATAGATAGAGTGATTCAAGAGGAAGGTTTATATGTATATATTGCACCCGTGCGAAGCCGGGGCGGGTCTCTAGTATAGTATAAATGAGAAATTTAACCACCATGCACGACCATGCACATGAGAGGACATCGGCTGAATCGATGGAGTGGGGCGAATAGGGTAGTTGACAAACCAATCAATTGACATACTTTCTAAGAGCTGTCAAAACGTGATTCCCCCTTAAATTTTGAATGGCAACAAAAACTCAACTATTTATTGATTTCAAAGCAACTAAAAATCTAATTGTGCAATTAATTGAAAATTAATCGGGTTTTCAGGTCTAAAATGAAGTAATTTTTTTAGAGAAATTGTGTCTTGGAATTATTGTTTAATGGTGTCAACTACCCAATTATGTCATGAAATTCAAAATTGTTTTACTAATTTTTGTTGTTATACAAAACGTTATTACTTATTAACCAATAACGTTTTAGGTAAAACCGCTTCATTCTATTGCAAAATGTGGGTAAAATACTAATGACTACTTTGTTCCAATTAGACATTGACACATTCTGTATGTTACCTACCCAGGACGTGATGGTGGTCGATGAGCCTTCGCTCATGGGCGGCGAGTTCGGCGACGAGGACGAGCGCCTCATCACGCGGCTGGAGAACACGCAGTACGAGGGCGCCGACGACTGGTCCGCGCCGCCGCCCGCCTCGCCCGCCAAGACGCCGCCCAACCACTGACACGCGCGCGCACGTGCCACGCACCGCACGGCTGCACACAGATACTAACATTTACAACTCTTAACAAACATCGCGCTATGTACTTTGTTTGAGACAAGCTGGAACCGACCATCAAGTGTAAGTACAGTTACGAGCACCAATATACACTTTCCTAAATTTAAAATCAATTTTAAATTGTTCGTAACAACATGAGATTTTAATCAGAACAGTAGGAGAAAAACACTTTTAAAAGTTGTTTAGTGTTTACGTATTGCTGCTCGTGACTGTACACACACATGTGTCATAATATACGTTTGTGTTGACTGAGTATCTATCCACTAAGACCACTACACGGATCCGGCATACAGATGGCTTACAAGACGTAGGCATCCGCTAACATACGTACAGAACCCAGCACATCAAGCAAATACAATCTGTCAAAGAGATTTGACAGATGGCCGGCGTAACATCCGCCATTTTAATTTTATTTTCAAAATTGCAGCCACGCATAAAACCTATATTAATCGATAGCTTGTATAAATACAAGAGATATGAACTATCAAAGTTAAATTCCATTCAAAGATGGCATCTTCAGAACAACTTTACTAGCTCATATCTCGGAAACATGACATTTTAGAACATTTTGTCTCATACAAAACTGGCTTGTATTGATACCAGCTATCGATTAATATAGGTTTTACGTATGGCCGCAACTTTGAAAAAAAAATGGCGAAAGTTAACCAGGCCGGATTTCTTACAAAACCCTTCCAAGCCTTTAATAGATTATCGCTAAAGCATTAGTTTCAAAGTTGAGAAAATTTGACAGTTCCGGGTAGCTTGATGTGCTGGCGACTGTACATGTATCTACCTACACTCAATGCCCTTTCCGAAGTAGATCTCATGGAGATGAATGCCCGAAAAACTGCATCCACTAAGTTTTATTGTACATAAAAGAGAGAATTAAAATGAAACGCGTAAAATCGACCAATCACAGACGAGATGGTTGAGCAATGGAAATTATTTTGACGTGTTTTGTATTGTATTACTCAAGTTGAACACCGTGTCTTTGTTATCGTCTTACTGGCTGTGCTCCGCGGTGTTTTTCTTTCTTTATCTTGTGGTTAGTGCCTAACCTGGTGTCAGAGTTTTTATGTCGCCCATGGGCCTCTGACTTGGCTTTACATGCCGTCGAGAAATATCTCTCAGGCATGCTAGTTTCTTTCACCGAAGCAAGTGATAATTATACAACATGCCCGTCGTTTTTAAATTTTCTTTGTAACGCTCAGCGTGATGTTAAATATCCTAGAAGCTATCCCGAGAATTGGGTTATGGAGTTCAAAAAGCTTTCTTCAAATCCGATTGTTACTTTCAGAGATTAACATTAAGTTTTCGTTTATTTATTTATCTACACACTAGCTGTTGCCCGCGTGAAATTATATAGCCTATAACCTTCCTCGATAAATGGGCTATCCAACACTAAAAGAATTTTTCAAATCGAACCAGTAGTTCTTGAGATTAGCGCGTTCAATCAAACAAACAAACTCTTCAGCTTTATAATATTAGTATAGATTTTTTCACGCAGCCAAAGCTAAGCTAATAAGACGATAAAAAACAAGGTGTTTACTGAAATATAAATATTGTATTATTATAGAATTAATAAGTATTATGTTTCTACGGTGTATTGAAATTATTATGTGTTAAAAAAGTGTTTACACATAGCGGCGGAAGGAGGTATTATCGTTTTCACTAACGCTAGGAGACGCTTAAGCAAATACTTAAATAAAAGCACGACAGAGTGCAATTGACAACGTTGGAACCAGAGTGATGCAAGTGACATTTTGACCAATACTGAGGTTTGGCAGGGAGGAGCTCGTGGCTAAATAATAACAGCCGCCCGGATCGATCTTTAGGTTAAGCCGTGCTTGCCTAGGTTGGTCTGTGGATGGGTGACCACCCATTACATACCGAGTTTCCTCTATGCCTCGGAAAGCACGTTAAGCCGTTGGTCCCGGGTGTCATTTGTTGATCTTTGACAGTCGTTACAGGTAGTCAGTGGCCCAAAAATTCTGACAACCAGTCTTACCAAGGGGTATCGTATTACCCAGTACTAACTGGGTTGTGGAGGCCTGACAGGCAGTCGCTCCATGTAAAATACTGGTATTCAGCTGCATCCGGTTAGATTGGAAGCAGACACTAACATAGTTGGGAAAAGGCTAGGCAGATGATGATGATGACTGAGGTTTGGCAGAATGGCATAGAAAAATCAAAATTCATCCACGCCACACTGATCTACACGTTCTTTAGCGCTGTCTTCCTTGAGTGATAACAACATGTCACTATAGAATTGGTGCGGTCTGCAAAGTGAAGGCCATGCCACACTGATCTAGGTAATGAGCTGCACTTACATACTGTTCTGCCTTAGATCACTCTGGTTCCAACGTAGCCAATTATACACGGTGGTGATTTCTTCAGCTGTATCCTGTATATACGTCATATTAAACAATATTCCTAAAGAAACTCATAGCATATCATAATCAGCCTATTAATGTTCCCACTGTTGGGACACAGGCCTCCTCTCTATGAGAGGGAATGGGCTATAATCCACCACGCGGGCTCAGTGCGGGTTGGTAGATGTCACATGTCTTCGAATTTTTGGTTCTACGACATGCCGGTTTCCTCACGATGTTTTCCTTCACCGTTTTGAGAGCAGTGGTGATGAGATAAATTACACAAAGTAATGCGCCTGCCTGGGTTCGAACCCACGACTTACTGCTCGTAAGTCAGGGCCTCCACCACTTGGCCACCGCAAAAAGAAACTGAAAACCGTTAAAAAAACGACCAGATGGGTTCTGTAAGTAGGAGAGCCCTCTTTTAATTTTTATTTGTTGTAGCAGCAACAGAAATACACATTCTGTGAAAATTTCAACTGTCTACCTATTACGGATCATGAGATACAGCCCGCTGACAGACAGACGGACAGCTGAGGCTTAGTAATAGGGTCCCGTTGATTACCTTTAGGGTATGTAAGACTCGAAAACAAATTCCTATAGAATAGTAAAATAGACTGGTTCAATGCATGTAGGGAAAGCTACATTTTTGTTCTCATGGATGTGGGGATGTGGGGTCAGAGTGAAACAATTGAATAACCCACTAACTCCATTTATTTTAAACAAAAGTTACAGTAGCGAAGGGTCAATTTTTGTAAGAGGTAAGCCGGAGTGCATTTATCTTTATTTGTCTATATTCTACCGACTGTAACATTTTTCAAAGGGAATCCGGTAGGAATCGAGTTGTATGGAACCTTCGCCACTGCAAAGATAACTAGCGCAGAAGATCATACTGTGTAGCAGACTCGAAGGTAGCTAAGAACCAGATTTTTGCCGGCTTCCCTTCGGTAACAACAACTCAACGTTACCGTCTTAGTCGTCTACGCCATCTTGTTCAGGTCCTCTCTCTCTCTCACTCCCGATACATTCATCCCTTTCGCTCGCTCTTACATTCCGTTGCCTACATGCATAGGATATGAGTTTCTTTGGGAAAGCTGTTTAACCTTTTAAACGCACGCGCAACTCCCTACAAAAAGAATAGGGATTCCAAAACTATTTAATTGTTTATTTCATGTTAAAGTGCACCGCATTCTTTGTTACATATCTGTGTCGGACTACATGGCACGCGCTTGCTTGTCACGTATACGTGACAATGGTGTTCAAAAGGTTAAATATCACGTCGTTGAAGGATGTAGGTATCTAAGTCGCCAACCTGTATTTTAACTTGTACTGTCACTTACGGGATATCTTCCGTGATTGTTCATTGTTTTGAGTTCCCGATATTTCGGCGCTGTTGCAAGCGCCATGAAACTGCGCTGCGCTGTTGTAAGTGACAGTATAAGTTTAGTTGTAAACCGTGAAAGCTTAAAACAGTGTTTGAACCTAGTGTTAGTGAAAATGTGTATAACTCTTAGACCCGTATCTATAGACAAGTCAGAGTGATAACTTGAGTAAAAGTAATTCTTATTTATGTTCTTCTATAACGTGTGGTTAGTGCCTAACCTGGTGTCAGAGTTTTTATGCCGCCCATGGGCCTCTGACTTGGCTTTACATGCCGTCGAGAAATATCTCTCAGGCATGCTGGTTTCCTCACGATGTTTTCCTTCACCGAAGCAAGTGATAATTATACAATACGCACATGAATCCGAAAAATCAGAGGTGCGTGTCTTGGGTTCGAACTCGAGACCTATGACTTGGCAGTCCGACCACACCACTACGCTTATCACTTTTTTATTATTTATGATACGATTTTTATCCAGTACTTTAGTACTTTTGAAGTTAGAGCTAGTACTAAAATACTAAAGAATAGCTTTCCTTCCGTTGACGGTTTTTCTTGTCTATTGCATAAAAATGTTTACATAATTACTTAGACTCAAGTGAATACTTTAACTTGACTATAGATACGAGTGCGTCGCTATAATAAAATACATCTTAAACTCACAAGGGCGGTGTTAGATCTAATTGTGGGGCGCGCCAATAGATCCTTGTACAGCTAGACTCCTTTACATTGATTGTAGCTCTGACATGAACCTTATGCCAACGAGAATAAAGATGAAAGTCAAATCATTTATTTCAATTATTCCGTGTTGAACATCAAACTTTAAAACAAGGAATTTGCTTTTACACCAATAACATGGATTGTTTCATATCGTCGGGGATAGTGCAAATCCGCGGAACTAGCATTGGATAATTCCGCGTATCTGACAAATGTAGCCAATTTCAATAACGCATTGTCGTAGCGACTAAATTAATGAATTTAATAGATTTCTACTGTTAACAATACATAGAACATGAATTGTTACTATTCATGTAAAAATGAGATCAAAAATCGTTGAAATAAAATAAACTTATAACCTTCCCCTGTAAACCTACACGTAGTGCAGATACGCGCACTTTCCGTGTGGTAGATTCGCGGATTTGCGCTATCCCCGACGAAATGGTGACACTTATGATCGGTCATGAAACTTCATCGTTACTTTGTTAAAACTCACATTATACAAGGTGGAAGGGACGCCAACGCTAAAACGGTTACCACGTATTCAGTACATCATTCTGAGCCCCCCACATAGAAATTTTTCATCGGTTATTAAAAAAAAAATCAACTGTTCCACACATTTTGACCGTGTTATTTCAATTTTGAAGGAAGAAGCTGTATTATTTTTTAATAGTCGACGAAAATGTTCTAATGGGTGTAAACAGACCCTTAACGAAGCCGAAAGGCAGTTCTCTCCGTCATTGCGATCATTTTTTTTTGTTCTAGACCATACCTGGGAACCTTCTAGTTACGGAGATATTATAGGGGGTCAAAGTTCCAAGTTTTTCACAAGTTTTTTTAAAAATACATGTTTCTATTGTAAGATTTTTACTTTAAATGCCCCCGTACTATTCAATCCATCCAACAGCACAATGTTTTGAGTGCGTTACATTGAGTCCTACCGTAGAACGTGATTTTTCACCCCAAAATAAAGTCGTTTCCCAGCAATAATTTTTGCATCAAGTTACTTAGTTTGATGTACAGAATGCTTGGTTGACGGCTTCGTGAAGGGTCCGTTTAAACCCTGTATGTAAGTGGTTCAGAATGATGTACTGAATACGTTGTACCCGTTGTCGCGTCGGTGTGCCTTCCACCTTGTATATGTGAGTTACAAAAGTACATGTGACGACGATGTACCCAGAAAAATGTAAACTTATCAGAGTATATAAAACTGAGCATTAACAAATCAATTAAATATGAGGGGAAAAAAAATCCCGTTTGTTGCTAGTGAGGCATATAATATGACACAAAAAAGTACCAGGCTGGCATGAGCTCAAGGTGGTGTGCATTTTAATAATTCTGGGTACATTCATTGACAGTAAGGCGGTACGAAGTTCGCCGGGTCAGCTAGTATGCAATAAAAGTCACTGTACTACAAGATCAGAGGTAGAATAATAATGAAAGCACAGTATTTTGATCTTTATGCTCCTTGGAATAAGGTTACTGTGGGATCGCTGCTATCGAAGCTAAAACAGCTGTAAAATGCGTTTCTGTGTCAATGTTTCATGGTAGATATTCTTCTCGATAAACTAACTGTACTAGGCCACCATAAAAACTAAGAGATATTAAATATATTGTTTGTAAATGTGAATAATGGCAAGTTTTGACTTCCAAAGCGGTTGCAAGTAAGTCAGCGTGGCTGTCCAAACGGCTCTCGGATTAAATGAACGGGCACACATGGATTATGTCAACAAAATATAAATAAATCAATAAATATAGGCCTTTACGGATAAATTATCATTATGAGTTTAATTTCATTCCCCTGTCTTTTACATAACATCACGCCTGTAATCCCCGAAGGGTTAGGCAGAGTTGTACCTAACAGTACACACATTTAACGTATCGCGTATTGCCATCAGCCGGGCACAAATCCACTCCGCGGCTGCTACTGAGAAATTCCAGATGGAAAAATCCAATAACACTACCCGACCCGGGAATCGAACCCAGAACCTCATGCTCAGCAGTCGCGCTTGCGACCTCTAGACCAACGAGCCAGTCCTATCCTTTAATAGGTGGCTAAATAATAAGAGGCGCACAGGTGTTAATTAGCAGTTAAGCAGTGCTTGCCTCTGTCGGTGAGTGGATGGGTGGGCATCATTGTTAACATAGACATTTCGGGTGCCTCGGAACGCACGGGTCCGGCTGTCAATTGTAGATCTTTCTTGAATTTATGCAAGCCTAGTACTTTTGGTAGAGTATTCACTAAAAATACTACTTTAACAGAAAGTACTAGGCGAACAGAATCATGAAGAACAATGTGACAGTCGTTACAGAACGATGACGTCGTCGTGGTCTGAAAGTCTGGCAACCTGTCTTACCAAACGGTCTTATTACATTACCCGTCGCTCTATTAAAAAAAAAAAAACATTTTTGTATGATTCGCGACCGCAACACCTATTGTTATTCATCAAATTACCCCTCTCGTCTGGGCGGAGCGGAAGGGAGTGTCAGACTTGTACTGACTAAAACCCATCCATGTTCCTTCTTTGCCCCGTGTTCTAGGGCCGCGGTATCTCTTTCGAACAGTCCCGCAGCCTCGGCAGGCATCGGCCCTTTCCGGTTCTCTTTGAGGCGAACGCGCCGTCGACACGGTCTGTCATAAGATGGACGGACGGCGAGCTAGCCCATTACTCACCCTCCATAGCCTCGCGTTTAAAAAACAACCCTCCAAGTAAATTGTATCTCATTTAAATTCTATTTCATGAAAAAGTCATTCATCATCATCATTTCAGCCGAAAGCCGTCCACTGCTGGACATAGGCCTCTCCTAAGTGTCGCCACATTGACCGGTCCCGTGCGTGCGTGCATGAAAAAGTCATTCAATGGGATTAAATAAACTGAAATACACACGTGATACGGTCGCGAATCATATTTTAGATCTACATTTGTCAGATACGCGGAATTATACAATGCTAGTTCCGCGAATTTGCACTATCCGCGACGGTTTCCCTTAAATCTAATAAATTTTTCAAACATGACAACACTCATCTTCGGCATTAGTATGTGTAAATAGAATCACGGAGCGGACAGGTTTTTTTTAACATCACTACATAGTATAAAACTAAGCCACTTCCCACTGTCTGTCTGTCCTTATGTATGCTTAGATCTTTTAAACTACGCTACGGATTTTATTGCAGTTTTCAGCAATAGATAGAGTGATTCAAGAGGAAGGTTTATATGTATATATTGCACCCGTGCGAAGCCAGGGCGGGTCGCTAATATAGTATAAATGAGCAATTTAATCACCATGCACGACCATGCACATGAGAGGATATCGGCTGAATCCATGGAGTGGGGCGAATAGGGTAGTTGACCAACCAATCAATTGACATACTTTTTAAGAGCTGTCAAAACGTGATTCCCCCTTAAATTTTGAATGGCAACAAAAACTCAACTATTTATTGATTTCAAAGCAACTAAAAATCTAATTGTGCAATTAATTGAAAATTAATCGGGTTTTCAGGTCTAAAATGAAGTAATTTTTTTAGAGAAGTTGTGTCTTGGAATTATTGTTTAATGGTGTCAACTACCCAATTATGTCATGAAATTCAAAATTGTTTTACTAATTTTTGTTGTTATACAAAACGTTATTACTTATTAACCAATAACGTTTTAGGTAAAACCGCTTCATTCTATTGCAAAATGTGGGTAAAATACTAATGACTACTTTGTTCCAATTAGACATTGACACATTCTGTATGTTACCTACCCAGGACGTGATGGTGGTCGGTGAGCCTTCGCTCATGGGCGGCGAGTTCGGCGACGAGGACGAGCGCCTCATCACGCGGCTGGAGAACACGCAGTACGAGGGCGCCGACGACTGGTCCGCGCCGCCGCCCGCCTCGCCCGCCAAGACGCCGCCCAACCACTGACACGCGCGCGCACGTGCCACGCACCGCACGGCTGCACACAGATACTAACATTTACAACTCTTAACAAACATCGCGCTATGTACTTTGTTTGAGACAAGCTGGAACCGACCATCAAGTGTAAGTACAGTTACGAGCACCAATATACACTTTCCTAAATTTAAAATCAATTTTAAATTGTTCGTAACAACATGAGATTTTAATCAGAACAGTAGGAGAAAAACACTTTTAAATGTTGTTTAGTGTTTACGTATTGGTGCTCGTGACTGTACACACACATATGTCATAATATACGTTTGTGTTGACTGAGTATCTATCCACTAAGACCACTACACGGATCCGGCATACAGATGGCTTACAAGACGTAGGCATCCGCTAGCATACGTACAGAACCCAGCACATCAAGCAACTACAATCTGTCAAAGGTCCGGCCACGCATAAAACCTATATTAATCGATAGCTTGTATAAATACAAGAGATATGAACTATCAAAGTTAAATTCCATTCAAAGATGGCCTCTTCAGAACAACTTTAATAGTTGATATCTCGAAAACGTGACATTTTAGAACATTTTGTCTCATACAAAACTGGCTTGTATTGATACCAACTATCGATTAATATAGCTTTTATGTATGGTCGCAAATTTGAAAAAAAAGAAAATGGCGAAAGTTAACCAGGCCGGATTTCTTACAAAACCCTTCCAAGCCTTTAATAGATTATCGCTAAAGCATTAGTTTCAAAGTTGAGAAAATTTGACAGTTCCGGGTAGCTTGATGTGCTGGCGACTGTACATGTATCTACCTACACTCAATGCCCTTTCCGAAGTAGATCTCATGGAGATGAATGCCCGAAAAACTGCATCCACTAAGTTTTATTGTACATAAAAGAGAGAATTAAAATGAAACGCGTAAAATCGACCAATCACAGACGAGATGGTTGAGCAATGGAAATTATTTTGACGTGTTTTGTATTGTATTACTCAAGTTGAACACCGTGTCTTTGTTATCGTCTTACTGGCTGTGCTCTGCGGTGTTTTTCTTTCTTTATCTTGTGGTTAGTGCCTAACCTGGCGTCAGAGTTTTTATGTCGCCCATGGGCCTCTGACTTGGCTTTACATGCCGTCGAGAAATATCTCTCAGGCATGCTGGTTTCCCCACGATGTTGTCCTTCACCGAAGCAAGTGATAATTATACAACATGCCCGGACCCGTCGTTTTTAAATTTTCTTTGTAACGCTCACCTCCTATGTGTCGTAGCGTGATGTTAAATATCCTAGAAGCTATCCCGAGAATTGGGTTATGGAGTTCAAAAAGCTTTCTTCAAATCCGATTGTTACTTTCAGAGATTAACATTAAGTTTTCGTTTATTTATTTATCTACACACTAGCTGTTGCCCGCGTGAAATTATATAGCCTATAACCTTCCTCGATAAATGGGCTATCCAACACTAAAAGAATTTTTCAAATCGAACCAGTAGTTCTTGAGATTAGCGCGTTCAATCAAACAAACAAACTCTTCAGCTTTATAATATTAGTATAGATTTTTTCACGCAGCCAAAGCTAAGCTAATAAGACGATAAAAAACAAGGTGTTTACTGAAATATAAATATTGTATTATTATAGAATTAATAAGTATTATGTTTCTACGGTGTATTGAAATTATTATGTGTTAAAAAAGTGTTTACACATAGCGGCGGAAGGAGGTATTATCGTTTTCACTAACGCTAGGAGACGCTTAAGCAAATACTTAAATAAAAGCACGACAGAGTGCAATTGACAACGTTGGAACCAGAGTGATGCAAGTGACATTTTGACCAATACTGAGGTTTGGCAGGGAGGAGCTCGTGGCTAAATAATAACAGCCGCCCGGATCGATCTTTAGGTTAAGCCGTGCTTGCCTAGGTTGGTCTGTGGATGGGTGACCACCCATTACATACCGAGTTTCCTCTATGCCTCGGAAAGCACGTTAAGCCGTTGGTCCCGGGTGTCATTTGTTGATCTTTGACAGTCGTTACAGGTAGTCAGTGGCCCAAAAATTCTGACAACCAGTCTTACCAAGGGGTATCGTATTACCCAGTACTAACTGGGTTGTGGAGGCCTGACAGGCAGTCGCTCCATGTAAAATACTGGTATTCAGCTGCATCCGGTTAGATTGGAAGCAGACACTAACATAGTTGGGAAAAGGCTAGGCAGATGATGATGATGACTGAGGTTTGGCAGAATGGCATAGAAAAATCAAAATTCATCCACGCCACACTGATCTACACGTTCTTTAGCGCTGTCTTCCTTGAGTGATAACAACATGTCACTATAGAATTGGTGCGGTCTGCAAAGTGAAGGCCATGCCACACTGATCTAGGTAATGAGCTGCACTTACATACTGTTCTGCCTTAGATCACTCTGGTTCCAACGTAGCCAATTATACACGGTGGTGATTTCTTCAGCTGTATCCTGTATATACGTCATATTAAACAATATTCCTAAAGAAACTCATAGCATATCATAATCAGCCTATTAATGTTCCCACTGTTGGGACACAGGCCTCCTCTCTATGAGAGGGAATGGGCTATAATCCACCACGCGGGCTCAGTGCGGGTTGGTAGATGTCACATGTCTTCGAATTTTTGGTTCTACGACATGCCGGTTTCCTCACGATGTTTTCCTTCACCGTTTTGAGAGCAGTGGTGATGAGATAAATTACACAAAGTAATGCGCCTGCTTGGGTTTGAACCCACGACTTACTGCTCGTAAGTCAGGGCCTCCACCACTTGACCACCGCAAAAAGAAACTGAAAACCGTTAAAAAAACGACCAGATGGGTTCTGTAAGTAGGAGAGCCCTCTTTTAATTTTTATTTGTTGTAGCAGCAACAGAAATACACATTCTGTGAAAATTTCTACTGTCTACCTGATACGGATCATGAGATACAGCCCGCTGACAGACAGACGGACAGCTGAGGCTTAGTAATAGGGTCCCGTTGATTACCTTTAGGGTATGTAAGACTCGAAAACAAATTCCTATAGAATAGTAAAATAGACTGGTTCAATGCATGTAGGGAAAGCTACATTTTTGTTCTCATGGATGTGGGGATGTGGGGTCAGAGTGAAACAATTGAATAACCCACTAACTCAATTTATTTTAAAACAAAAGTTACAGTAGCGAAGGGTCAATTTTTGTAAGAGGTAAGCCGGAGTGCATTTATCTTTATTTGTCTATATTCTACCGACTGTAACATTTTTCAAAGGGAATCCGGTAGGAATCGAGTTGTATGGCACCTTCGCCACTGCAAAGATAACTAGCGCAGAAGATCATACTGTGTAGCAGACTTGAAGGTAGCTAAGAACCCGATTTTTGGCTTCTTCCATTCGGGAACAATCACTCAACGTTACCGTCTTAGTCGTCTACGCCATCTTGTTCAGCTCCTCTCTCTCCCTCACCCCCGATACATTCATCCCTTTCGCTCGCTCTTACATTCCGTTGCCCACACGCATAGGATATGAGTTTCTTTGGGAAAGCTGTTTAACCTTTTAAACGCACGCGCAACTCCCTACAAAAAGAATAGGGATTCCAAAACTATTTAATTGTTTATTTCATGTTAAAGTGTACCGCATTTTTAGTCACATATCTGTGCCGGACTACAGGGCACGCGCTTGCTTGTCACGTATACGTGACAATGGCGTTCAAAAGATTAAATATCACGACGTTGAAGGATGTAGCTATCTAAGTCGCCAACCTGTATTTTAACTTATACTGTCACTTACGGGATATCTTCCGTGTTTGTTCATTATTTTGAGCTCTCGATATTTCGACGCTGTTGCAAGCGCCATGAAACTGCGCTGCGCTGTTGTAAGTGACAGTATAAGTTTAGTTGTAAACCGTGAAAGCTTAAAACAGTGTTTGAACCTAGTGTTAGTGAAAATGTGTATAACTCTTAGACCCGTATCTATAGACAAGTCAGAGTGATAACTTGAGTAAAAGTAATTCTTATTTATGTTCTTCTATAACGTGTGGTTAGTGCCTAACCTGGTGTCAGAGTTTTTGTGCCGCCCATGGGCCTCTGACTTGGCTTTACATGCCGTCGAGAAATGTCTCTCAGGCATGCTGGTTTCCTCACGATGTTTTCCTTCACCGAAGCAAGTGATAATTATACAATACGCTCATGAATCCAAAAAATCAGAGGTGCGTGTCTTGGATTCGAACTCAAGACCTATGACTTGGCAGTCCGACGGTCACACCACTAGGCTTATCATTGCTTTTTATTATTACATGATACGATTTTTATCCAGTACTTTAGTACTTTTGAAGTTAGAGCTAGTACTAAAATACTAAAGAATTCTTAGCTTTCCTTCCGTTGACGGTTTTTCTTGTCTATTGCATAAAAATGTTTACACAATTACTTAGACTCAAGTGAATACTTTAACTTGACTATAGATACGAGTGTTAACGTCGCTATAATAAAATACATCTTAAACACACAAGGGCGGTGTTAGATCTAATTGTGGGGCGCGCCAATAGATCCTTGTACAGCTAGACTCCTTTACATTGATTGTAGCTCTGACATGAACCTTATGCCAACGAGAATAAAGATGAAAGTCAAACCATTCATTTCAATTATTCCGTGTTGAACATCAAACTTTAAAATAAGGAACTTTGATTTGCTTTTACACCAACATGGATTGTTTCATGGTGGAACTTATGATTGGGCATGAAATTTCATCGTTACTTTGTTAAAATGCACATTATACAAGATGGAAGGGACGCCAACGCTAAAACGGTTACCACGTATTCAGTACATCATTCTGAGCCCCCCACATAGAAATTTTTCATCGGTTATTAAAAAAAAATCAACTGTTCCACACATTTTGACCGTGTTATTTCAGATTTGAAGGAAGAAGCTGTATTATTTTTTAATATCCGATGAAAATGTTCTAATGGGTGTAAACAGACCCTTAACAAAGCCGAAAGGCAGTTCTCTCCGTCATTGCGATCATTTTTTTTTGTTCTAGACCATACCTGGGAACCTTCTAGTTACGGAGATATTCTAGGGCGTCAAAGTTCCAAGTTTTTCACAAGTTTTTTTTTTTTAAATACATGTTTTTAATGTAAGATTTTTACTTTAAACACCTCCACGACCCCCGTACTATTCAATCCATCCAACAGCACAATGTTTTGAGTGCGTTCCAACGAGTCCTACCATAGAACGTGATTTTTCACCCCAAAATAAAGTCGTTTCCCAGCAATAATTTTTGCATCAAGTTACTTAGTTTGATGTACAGAATGTTTGGTTGAAGGGTCCGTTTAAACCCTGTATGTAAGTGGTTCAGAATGATGTACTGAATACGTTGTACCCGTTGTCGCGTCGGTGTGCCTTCCACCTTGTATATGTGAGTTACAAAAGTACATGTGACGACTATGTACCCAGAAAAATGTAAACTTATCAGAGTATATAAAACTGAGCATTAACAAATAAATTAAATATGAGGGGAAAAAAAATCCCGTTTGTTGCTAGTGAGGCATATAATATGAAACAAAAAAGTACCAGGCTGGCATGAGCTCAAGGTGGTGTGCATTTTAATATTTCTGGGTACATTCATTGACAGTAAGGCGGTACGAAGTTCGCCGGGTCAGCTAGTATGCAATAAAAGTTACTGTACTACAAGATCAGAGGTAGAATAATAATGAAAGCACAGTATTTTGATCTTTATGCTCCTTGGAATAAGGTTACTGTGGGATCGCTGCTATCGAAGCTAAAACAGCTGTAAAATGCGTTTCTGTGTCAATGTTTCATGGTAGATATTCTTCTCGATAAACTAACTGTACTAGGACACCATAAAAACTAAGAGATATTAAATATATTGTTTGTAAATGTGAATAATGGCAAGTTTTGACTTCCAAAGCGGTTGCAAGTAAGTCAGCGTGGCTGTCCAAACGGCTCTCGGATTAAATGAACGGGCACACATGGATTATGTCAACAAAATATAAATAAATCAATAAATATAGGCCTTTACGGATAAATTATCATTATGAGTTTAATTTCATTCCCCTGTCTTTTACATAACATCACGCCTGTAATCCCCGAAGGGTTAGGCAGAGGTGTGCCTAACAGTACACACATTTAACGTATCGCGTATTGCCATCAGCCGGGCACAAATCCACTCCGTGGCTGCTACTGAGGAATTCCAGATGGAAAAATTAAATAACACTGCCCGACCCGGGAATCGAACCCAGAACCTCATGCTCAGCAGTCGCGCTTGCGACCTCTAGACCAACGAGCCAGTCCTATCCTTTAATAGGTGGCTAAATAATAAGAGGCGCACAGGTGTTAATTAGCAGTTAAGCAGTGCTTGCCTCTGTCGGTGAGTGGATGGGTGGGCATCATTGTTAACATAGACATTTCGGGTGCCTCGGAACGCACGGGTCCGGCTGTCAATTGTAGATCTTTCTTGAATTTATGCAAGCCTAGTACTTTTGGTAGAGTATTCACTAAAAATACTACTTTAACAGAAAGTACTAGGCGAACAGAATCATGAAGAACAATGTGACAGTCGTTACAGAACGATGACGTCGTCGTGGTCTGAAAGTCTGGCAACCTGTCTTACCAAACGGTCTTATTACATTACCCGTCGCTCTATTAAAAACAAAAAAAACATTTTTTGTATGATTCGCGACCGCAACACCTATTGTTATCCATCACATTACCCCTCTCGTCTGGGCGGAGTGGAAGGGAGTGTCAGACTTGTACTGACTAAAACTCATCCATGTTCCTTCTTTGCCGTGTTCCAGGGCCGCGGTATCTCTTTCGAACAGTCCCGCAGCCTCGGCAGGCATCGGCCCTTTCCGGTTCTCTTTGAGGCGAACGCGCCGTCGACACGGTCTGTCATAAGATGGACGGACGGCGAGCTAGCCCATTACTCACCCTCCATAGCCTCGCGTTTAAAAAACAACCCTCTAAGTAAATTTAATCTCATTTAAATTCTATTTCATGAAAAAGTCATTCATCATCATCATTTCAGCCGAAAGCCGTCCACTGCTGCACATAGGCCTCCCCCAAGTGTCGCCACATTAGATCTTAGATCTTTAAAACTACGCAACGATTTTGATGTAGTTTTTTTTTAATAGATAGAGTGATTCAAGAGGAAGGTTTATATGTATATATTGCACCCGTGCGAAGCCGGGGCGGGTTGCTTGTATAGTATAAATGAGCAATTTAACCACCATGCACATGAGAGGACATCGGCTGAATCGATGGAGTGGGGCGAATAGGGTAGTTGACAAACCAATCAATTGACATACTTTTTAAGAACTGTCAAAACGTGATTCCCCTTATATTTTGAATGGAAATAGCACGCTATGACGTCATTATTTAATCAACTCAAAGACTCAACTATTTATTGATTTTAAAGCAACTAAAAATGTAAATTTGCAATTAATTGAAAATTAATCGGGTTTTCAGGAAAATGAAGTATTTTTTAGAGATGTTGTGTCTTGGAATTATTGTTTAATGGTGTCAACTAAGTATTTTATTACCTTAAATAATAGTACAAGAAACACTTATCTAAGCACTATGCAGTGTTACAGCTAGGCAAAAGAGTGGTTTCGATGCGCTCTGGCACCCAATGTAAGATTTAACTTGTGTTTAGGGCGCCAGCGTCCTCGCCTATGGTTTGAACATGTAACATTAGTTGTAAGTCGAACATAGTTTATCATCATTAAATTACAATATTATTTAATAACTAGCTAATGCAACCAAGATATGGCCTATTTACATACCTCTGTGTGGCTGTGTATATGTGTGTGAGGGAGAGATAGATATGGTGAAAACTCATCAATTATGTCATGAAATTCAAGATTGTTTTACTAATTTTTGTTGTTATACAAAACGTTATTACTTATTAACCAATAACGTTTTAGGTAAAACCGCTTCATTCTATTGCAAAATGTGGGTAAAATACTAATGACTACTTTGTTCCAATTAGACATTGACACATTCTGTATGTTACCTACCCAGGACGTGATGGTGGTCGGTGAGCCTTCGCTCATGGGCGGCGAGTTCGGCGACGAGGACGAGCGCCTCATCACGCGGCTGGAGAACACGCAGTACGAGGGCGCCGACGACTGGTCCGCGCCGCCGCCCGCCTCGCCCGCCAAGACGCCGCCCAACCACTGACACGCGCGCGCACGTGCCACGCACCGCACGGCTGCACACAGATACTAACATTTACAACTCTTAACAAACATCGCGCTATGTACTTTGTTTGAGACAAGCTGGAACCGACCATCAAGTGTAAGTACAGTTACGAGCACCAATATACACTTTCCTAAATTTAAAATCAATTTTAAATTGTTCGTAACAACATGAGATTTTAATCAGAACAGTAGGAGAAAAACACTTTTAAAAGTTGTTTAGTGTTTACGTATTGCTGCTTGTGACTGTACACACACACATGTCATAATATACGTTTGTGTTGACTGAGTATCTATCCACTAAGACCACTACACGGATCCGGCATACAGATGGCTTACAAGACGTAGGCATCCGCTAACATACGTACAGAACCCAGCACATCAAGCAACTACAATCTGTCAAAGAGATTTGACAGATGGCCGGCGTAACATCCGCCATTTTAATTTTGTTAAAGGTTCGGCCACGCATAAAACCTATATTAATCGATAGCTTGTATAAATACAAGAGATATGAACTATCAAAGTTAAAGTCCATTCACTGATGGTATCTTCAGAACAGCTTTAATAGTTCATATCTCGAAAACGTGACATTTTAGAACATTTTGTCTCATACAAAACTGGCTTGTATTGATACCAACTATCGATTAATATAGCTTTTACGTATGGTCGCAAATTTGAAAAAAAAAAAAAATGGCGGAAGCTAACCAGGCCGGATTTCTTACAAAACCCTTCCAAGCCTTTAATAGATTATCGCTAAAGCATTAGTTTCAAAGTTGAGAAAATTTGACAGTTCCGGGTAGCTTGATGTGCTGGCGACTGTACATGTATCTACCTACACTCAATGCCCTTTCCGAAGTAGATCTCATGGAGATGAATGCCCGAAAAACTGCATCCACTAAGTTTTATTGTACATAAAAGAGAGAATTAAAATGAAACGCGTAAAATCGACCAATCACAGACGAGATGGTTGAGCAATGGAAATTATTTTGACGTGTTTTGTATTGTATTACTCAAGTTGAACACCGTGTCTTTGTTATCGTCTTACTGGCTGTGCAACGCAGTCTTTTTCTTTCTTTATCTTGTGGTTAGTGCCTAACCTGGTGTCAGAGTTTTTATGTCGCCCATGGGCCTCTGACTTGGCTTTACATGCCGTCGAGAAATATCTCTCAGGCATGCTGGTTTCCTCACGATGTTGTCCCTCACCGAAGCAAGTGATAATTATACAACATGCCCGTCGTTTTTAAATTTTCTTTGTAACGCTCAGCGTGATGTTAAATATCCTAAAACCTATCCCGAAGAATTGGGTTATGGAGTTCAAAAAGCTTTCTTCAAATCCGATTGTTACTTTCAGAGATTAACATTAATATTTCGTTTATTTATTTATCTACACACTAGCTGTTGTCGTTAAATTTTATAGCCTATAAGCTTCCTCGATAAATGGGCAATCCAACACTAAAAGAATTTTTCAAATCGAACCAGTAGTTCTTGAGATTAGCGCGTTCAATCAAACAAGCAAACTCTTCAGCTTTATAATATTAAGTACAGATTTTTTCACGCAGCCAAAGCTAAGCTAATAAGACGATAAAAAAACAAGGTGTTTACTGAAATATAAATATTGTATTATTATAGAATTAATAAGTATTATGTTTCTACGGTGTATTGAAATTATTATGTGTTAAAAAAGTGTTTACACATAGCGGCGGAAGGAGGTATTATCGTTTTCACTAACGCTAGGAGACGCTTAAGCGAATACTTAAATAAAAGCACGACAGAGTGCAATTGACAACGTTGGAACCAGAGTGATGCAAGTGACATTTTGACCAATACTGAGGTTTGGCAGGGAGGAGCTCGTGGCTAAATAATAACAGCCGCTCGGATCGATCTTCAGGTTAAGCCGTGCTTGCCTAGGTTGGTCTGTGGATGGGTGACCACCCATTACATACCGAGTTTCCTCCGTGCCTCTGAACGCACGTTAAGCCGCTGGTCCCGGCTGTCATTTGTAGATCTTTGACAGTTGTTACAGGTAGTCAGTGGCCCAAAAAGTCTGACAACCAGTCTTACCAAGGGGTATCGTATTACCCAGTACTAACTGGGTTGTGGAGGCCTGACAGGCAGTCGCTCCATGTAAAATACTGGTGTACAGCTGCATCCGGTTAGATTGGAAGCAGACACTATCATAGTTGGGAAAAGGCTAGGCAGATGATGATGATGACTGAGGTTTGGCACAATGGCATAGAAAAAACAAAATTCATCCACGCCACACTGATCTACACGTTCTTCAGCGCTGTCTTCCTTGAGTGATAACAACATGTCACTATAGAATTGGTGCGGTCTGCAAAGTGAAGGCCATGCCACACTGATCTAGGTAATGAGCTGCACTTACATACTGTTCTGCCTTAGATCACTCTGGTTCCAACGTAGCCAATTATACACGGTGGCGATTTCTTCAGCTGTATCCTGTCTATAAGTCATATTAAACAATATTCCTAAAGAAACTCATAGCATAGCATAATCAGCCTATTAATGTTCCCACTGTTGGGACACAGGCCTCCTCTCTATGAGAAGGAATGGGCTATAATCCACCACGCGGGCCCAGTGCGGGTTGGTAGATGTCACATGTCTTCGAATTTTTGGTTCTAGGACATGCCGGTTTGCTCACGATGTTTTCCTTCACCGTTTTGAGAGCAGTGGTGATGAGATAAATTACACAAAGTAATGCGCCTGCCTGGGTTTGAACCCACGACTTACTGCTCGTAAGTCAGGGCCTCCAGCACTGGGCCACCGCAAAAAGAAACTGAAAACCGTTAAAAAAACGACCAGGTGGGTTCTGTAAGTAGGAGAGCCCTCTTTTAATTTTTATTTGTTGTAGCAGCAACAGAAATACACATTCTGTGAAAATTTCAACTGTCTACCTATTACGGATCATGAGATACAGCCTGCTGACAGACAGACGGACAGCTGAGGCTTAGTAATAGGGTCCCGTTGATTACCGTTAGGGTATGGAAGACTCGAAAACAAATTCCTATAGAATAGTAAAATAGACTGGTTCAATGCATGTAGGGAAAGCTACATTTTTGTTCTCTTGGATGTGGGGATGTGGGGTCAGAGTGAAACAATTGAATAACCCACTAACTCAATTTATTTTAAAACAAAAGTTACAGTAGTGAAGGGTCAATTTTTGTAAGAGGTAAGCCGGAGTGCATTTATCTTTATTTGTCTATATTCTACCGACTGTAACATTTTTCAAAGGGAATCCGGTAGGAATCGAGTTGTATGGCACCTTCGCCACTGCAAAGATAACTAGCGCAGAAGATCATACTGTGTAGCAGACTCGAAGGTAGCTAAGAACCAGATTTTTGCCGGCTTCTCTTCGGTAACAACAACTCAACGTTACCGTCTTAGTCGTCTACGCCATCTTGTTCACGTCCTCTCTCTCACTCCCGATACATTCATCCCTTTCGCTCGCTCTTACATTCCGTTACCCACATGCATAGGATATGAGTTTCTTTGGGAAAGCTGTTTAACCTTTTAAACGCACGCGCAACTCCCTACAAAAAGAATAGGGATTCCAAAACTATTTCATTGTTTATTTCATGTTAAAGTGCACCGCATTCTTTGTTACATATCTGTGTCGGACTACAGGGCACGCGCTTGCTTGTCACGTATACGTGACAATGGCGTTCAAAAGGTTAAATATCACGTCGTTGAAGGATGTAGGTATCTAAGTCGCCAACCTGTATTTTAACTTATACTGTCACTTACGGGATATCTTCCGTGATTGTTCATTATTTTGAGCTCTCGATATTTCGACGCTGTTGCAAGCGGCATGAAACTGCGCTGCGCTGTTGTAAGTGACAGTATAAGTTTAGTTGTAAACCGTGAAAGCTTAAAACAATATTTGAACCTAGTGTTAGTGAAAATGTGTATAACTCTTAGACCCGTATCTATAGACAAGTCAGAGTGATAACTTGAGTAAAAGTAATTCTTATTTATGTTCTTATTTATCGTGTGGTTAGTGCCTAACCTGGTGTCAGAGTTTTTGTGCCGCCCATGGGCCTCTGACTCGGCTTTGCATGCCGTCAAGAAATATCTCTCAGGCATGCTGGTTTCCTCACGATGTTTTCCTTCACCGAAGCAAGTGATAATTATACAATACGCACATGAATCCGGAAAATCAGAGGTGTGTGTCTTGGATTCGAACTCGAGACCTATGACTTGGCAGTCCGACGGTCACACAACTAGGCTTATCACTTTTTTATTATTTATGATACGATTTTTATCCAGTACTTTAGTACTTTTGAAGTTAGAGCTAGTACTAAAATACTAAAGAATTCTTAGCTTTCCTTCCGTTGACGGTTTTTCTTGTTTATTGCATAAAAATGTTTACATAATTACTTAGACTCAAGTGAATACTTTAACTTGACTATAGATACGAGTGCGTCGCTATAATAAAATACATCTTAAACTCACAAGGGCGGTGTTAGATCTAATTGTGGGGCGCGCCAATAGATCCTTGTACAGCTAGACTCCTTTACATTGATTGTAGCTCTGACATGAACCTTATGCCAACGAGAATAAAGATGAAAGTCAAATCATTTATTTCAATTATTCCGTGTTGAACATCAAACTTTAAAATTTAACTTTGATTTGCTTTTACACCAATAACATGGATTGTTTCATATCGTCGGGGATAGTGCAAATCCGCGGAACTAGCATTGGATAATTCCGCGTATCTGACAAATGTAGCCAATTTCAATTACGCATTGTCGTAGCGACTAAATTAATGAATTTAATAGATTTCTACTGTTAACAATACATAGAACATGAATTGTTACTGTTCATGTAAAAATGAGATCAAAAATCGTTGAAATAAAATAAACTTATAACCTTCCCCTGTAAACTTACACGTAGTGCAGATACGCGCACTTTACGTGTGGTAGATTCGCGGATTTGTACTATCCCCGACGATATGGTGACACTTATGATCGGTCATGAAACTTCAGCGTTACTTTGATACTCATATTATACAAGGTGGAAGGGACCCAACGCTAAAACGGTTACCACGTATTCAGTACATCATTCTGAGCCCCCCACATAGAAATTTTTCATCGGTTATTAAAAAAAAATCAACTGTTCCACACATTTTGACCGTGTTATTTCAAATTTGCAGGAAGAAGCTGTATTATTTTTTAATAGCCGATGAAAATGTTCTAATGGGTGTAAAAAGACCCTTAACGAAGCCGAAAGGCAGTTCTCCCCGTCATTGCGATCATTTTTTTTTGTTCTAGACCATACCTGGGAACCTTCTAGTTACGGAGATATTATAGGGGGTCAAAGTTACAAATTTTTCACAAGTTTTTTTTTTTTAAATACATGTTCCTAATGTAAGATTTTTACTTTAAACACTTCCACGACCCCCGTACTATTCAATCCATCCAACAGCACAATGTTTTGAGTGCGTTACATTAAGTCCTACCGTAGAACGTGATTTTTCACCCCAAAATAAAGGCGTTTCCCAGCAACAATTTTGCATCAAGTTACTTAGTTTGATGTACAGAATGCATGGTTGACGGCTTCACGAAGGGTCCGTTTAAACCCTGTATGTAAGTGGCTCAGAATGATGTACTGAATACGTTGTACCCGTTGTCGCGTCGGTGTGCCTTCCACCTTGTATATGCGAGTTACAAAAGTACATGTGACGACTATGTACCCAGAAAAATGTAAACTTATCAGAGTATACAACATTAGTTTTAGCATATGCGAAACCTGATACACGTGTCTAGTATTTTTATGTAAAGAATCTATGTACAAAATTTCAAAACTGTATCACGAAAAATCACAAAGTTATAGCTTGTTCTGTTACCTAGTTGTCCGCACAAAAACGCGGTCACCACGCAGCGCGCGCCTCCAGCGTCGTCTACCTAAATTATTGCGATAGGTACTCAAAGTCGCTCGGTATCCAACTTTTTTAAATATTTTTGGGAAAATAATACATGGTTTAAAAATTATTGGAATCGATTCAGTTACTTATTCTGAATAAACTATATTCAGGTTTCGCATATACTAAAAATAATGTTGTATAAAACTGAGCAGTAACAAATCAATTAAATATGAGGGGAAAAAATTCCCGTTTGTTGCCAGTGAGGCATATAATATGACACATGTTCCTAAAAAAGTACCAGGCTGGCATGAGCTCAAGGTGGTGTGCATTTTAATAATTCTGGGTACGGTCTTTGTACATTCATTGACAGTAAGGCGGTACGTAGTTCGCCGGGTCAGCTAGTATGCAATAAAAGTTACTGTACTACAAGATCAGAGGTAGAATAATAATGAAAGCACAGTATTTTGATCTTTATGCTCCTTGGAATAAGGTTACTGTGGGATCGCTGCTATCGAAGCTAAAACAGCTGTAAAATGCGTTTCTGTGTCAATGTTTCATGGTAGATATTCTTCTCGATAAACTAACTGTACTAGGACACCATAAAAACTAAGAGATATTAAATATATTGTTTGTAAATGTGAATAATGGCAAGTTTTGACTTCCAAAGCGGTTGCAAGTAAGTCAGCGTGGCTGTCCAAACGGCTCTCGGATTAAATGAACGGGCACACATGGATTATGTCAACAAAATATAAATAAATCAATAAATATAGGCCTTTACGGATAAATTATCATTATGAGTTTAATTTCATTCCCCTGTCTTTTACATAACATCACGCCTGTAATCCCCGAAGGGTTAGGCAGAGGTGTACCTAACAGTACACACATTTAACGTATCGCGTATTGCCATCAGCCGGGCACAAATCCACTCCGTGGCTGCTACTGAGAAATTCCAGATGGAAAAATTAAATAACACTGCCCGACCCGGGAATCGAACCCAGAACCTCATGCTGAGTAGTCGCGCTTGCGACCAACGAGCCAGTCCTATCTTTTAATAGGTGACTAAATAATAAGAGACGCACAGGTGTTAATTAGCAGTCAAGCAGGGCTTGCCTCTGTTGGTGAGTGGATGGGTGAGCATCATTGTTAACATAGACATTTCGGGTGCATCGGAAAGCACGGGTTCCGGCTGTCAATTGTAGATCTTCCTTGAATTTATGCAAGCCTAGTACTTTTGGTAGAGTGTTCACTAAAAATACTACTTTAACAGAAAGTACTAGGCGAACAGAATCATGAAGAAGAATGTGACAGTCGTTACAGAACGATGACGTCGTCGTGGTCTGAAAGTCTGGCAACCTGTCTTACCAAACGGTCTTATTACATTACCCGTCGCTCTATTAAAAAAAAAAAAACTTTTTTTGTATGATTCGCGACCGCAACACCTATTGTTATTCATCAAATTACCCCTCTCGTCTGGGCGGAGCGGAAGGGAGTGTCAGACTTGTACTGACTAAAACCCATCCATCTTCCTTCTTTGCCGTGTTCCAGGGCCGCGGTATCTCTTTCGAACAGTCCCGCAGCCTCGGCAGGCATCGGCCCTTTCCGGTTCTCTTTGAGGCGAACGCGCCGTCGACACGGCCTGTCATAAGATGGACGGACGGCGAGCTAGCCCATTACTCACCCTCCATAGCCTCGCGTTTAAAAAACAACCCTCTAAGTAAATTTAATCTCATTTAAATTCTATTTCATGAAAAAGTCATTCCTCATCATCATTTCAGCCGAAAGCCGTCCACTGCTGGACATAGGCCTCCCCCAAGTGTCGCCACATTGACCGGTCCCGTGCGTGCGTGCATGAAAAAGTCATTCAATGGGATTAAATAAACTGAAATACACACGTGTTACGGTTGCGAATCATATGTTAGATCTACATTTGTCAGATACGCGGAATTATACAATGCTAGTTCCGCGGATTTGCACTAGCCCCGACGGTTTCCCTTAAATCTAATAAATTTTTCAAACATGACGACACTCATCTTCGGCATTAGTATGTGTAAATAGAATCACGGATCGGACAGATTTTTTTTAACATCACTACATAGTATAAAACTAAGCCACTTCCCGCTGTCTGTCTGTCCCTATGTATGCTTAGATCTTTAAAACAGTTTTTTTTTAATAAATAGAGTGATTCAAGAGGAATGTTTATATGTATATATTGCACCCGTGCGAAGCCGGGGCGGGTTGCTAGTATAGTATAAATGAGCAATTTAACCACCATGCACGACCATGCACATGAGAGGACATCGGCTGAATCGATGGAGTGGGGCGAATAGGGTCGTTGACAAACCAATCAATTGACATACTTTTTAAGAGCTGTCAAAACGTGATTCCCCTTATATTTTGAATGGAAATAGCACGCTATGACGTCATTATTTAATCAACTCAAAGACTCAACTATTTATTGATTTTAAAGCAACTAAAAATGTAAATTTGCAATTAATTGAAAATTAATCGGGTTTTCAGGAAAATGAAGTATTTTTTAGAGATGTTGTGTCTTGGAATTATGGTTTAATGGTGTCAACTAAGTATTTTATTACCTTAAATAATAGTACAAGAAACACTTATCTAAGCACTATGCAGTGTTACAGCTAGGGAAAAGAGTGGTTTAATGCGCTCTGGCACCCAATGTAAGATTTAACTTGTGTTTAGGGTGCCAGCGTCCTCGCCTATGGTTTGAACATGTAACATTAGTTGTAAGTCGAACATAGTTTATCATCATTAAATTACAATATTATTTAATAACTAGCTAATGCAACCAAGATATGGCCTATTTACATACCTCTGTGTGGCTGTGTATATGTGTGTGAGGGAGAGATAGATATGGTGAAAACTCATCAATTATGTCATGAAATTCAAGATTGTTTTACTAATTTTTGATGTTATACAAAACGTTATTACTTATTAACCAATAACGTTTTAGGTAAAACCACTTCATTCTATTTGCAAAATGTGGGTAAAATACTAATGACTACTCATCATCATCATTCTCTTGCCCTTATCCCAATTCATTTGTGGTCGGCGCAGCATGTCTTCTTCTTCCATACTTCTCTATTACTCGTCATCTCATCCGACACCTCCTTTCTTGCCATATCATTCTTTACACAGTCCATCCATCGTTTCTTTGGTCTTCCTCTACTCATATACCCATCCACATTCATACTCAAAACTTTCCTCACAACATTTTCCTCATTCCTCCGCATCACGTGTCCATACCACAACAACCGATTACCACACAACTTTTCAGTCACCGGCGCCACTTTCAGACTTCCTCTTATATACTCATTTCTTATTTTATCCATTCGCGTAACACCACACATTCCCCTTAGCATTCTCATCTCCGCTACATGCAAATGCCTTTCATTCATCCCAAAATACTAATGACTACTTCCTTCCAATAATTAGGCATTGACACATTCTGTATGCTACCTCCCCAGGACGTGATGGTAGTCGGTGAGCCTTCACTCATGGGCGGAGAGTTTGGCGACGAGGACGAGCGCCTCATCACACGGCTGGAGAACACGCAGTACGAGGGCGCCGACGACTGGTCCGCGCCGCCGCCCGCCTCGCCCGCCAAGACGCCGCCCAACCACTGACACGCGCGCGCACGTGCCACGCACCGCACGGCTGCACACAGATACTAACATTTACAACTCTTAACAAACATCGCGCTATGTACTTTGTTTGAGACAAGCTGGAACCGACCATCAAGTGTAAGTACAGTTACGAGCACCAATATACACTTTCCTAAATTTAAAATCAATTTTAAATTGTTCGTAACAACATGAGATTTTAATCAGAACAGTAGGAGAAAAACACTTTTAAAAGTTGTTTAGTGTTTACGTATTGCTGCTTGTGACTGTACACACACACATGTCATAATATACGTTTGTGTTGACTGAGTATCTATCCACTAAGACCACTACACGGATCCGGCATACAGATGGCTTACAAGACGTAGGCATCCGCTAACATACGTACAGAACCCAGCACATCAAGCAACTACAATCTGTCAAAGAGATTTGACAGATGGCAGGCGTAACATCCGCCATTTTAATTTTGTTAAAGGTCCGGCCACGCATAAAACCTATATTAATCGATAGCTTGTATAAATACAAGAGATATGAACTATCAAAGTTAAAGTCCATTCAAAGATGGCATCTTCATAACAACTTTAATAGTTCATATCTCGAAAACGTGACATTTTAGAACATTTTGTCTCATACAAAACTGGCTTGTATTGATACCAGCTATCGATTAAAATAGGTTTTACGTATGGCCGCAAATTTGAAAAAAAAATGGCGGAAGCTAACCAGGCCGGATTTCTTACAAAACCCTTCCAAGCCTTTAATAGATTATCGCTAAAGCATTAGTTTCAAAGTTGAGAAAATTTGACAGTTCCGGGTAGCTTGATGTGCTGGCGACTGTACATGTATCTACCTACACTCAATGCCCTTTCCGAAGTAGATCTCATGGAGATGAATGCCCGAAAAACTGCATCCACTAAGTTTTATTGTACATAAAAGAGAGAATTAAAATGAAACGCGTAAAATCGACCAATCACAGACGAGATGGTTGAGCAATGGAAATTATTTTGACGTGTTTTGTATTGTATTACTCAAGTTGAACACCGTGTCTTTGTTATCGTCTTACTGGCTGTGCTCCGCGGTGTTTTTCTTTCTTTATCGTGTGGTTAGTGCCTAACCTGATGTCAGAGTTTTTATGCCGCCCATGGGCCTCTGACTTGGCTTTACATGCCATCGAGAAATATCTCTCAGGCATGCTGGTTTCCCCACGATGTTGTCCTTCACCGAAGCAAGTGATAATTATACAACATGCCCGTCGTTTTTAAATTTTCTTTGTAACGCTCGGCTCCTATGTGTCGTAGCGTGATGTTAAATATCCTAGAAGCTATCCCGAGAATTGGGTTATGGAGTTCAAAAAGCTTTCTTCAAATCCGATTGTTACTTTCAGAGATTAACATTAAGTTTTCGTTTATTTATTTATCTACACACTAGCTGTTGCCCGCGTGAAATTATACCTTCCTCGATAAATGGGCAATCCAACACTAAAAGAATTTTTCAAATCGAACCAGTAGTTCTTGAGATTAGCGTGTTCAACCAAACAAACAAACTCTTCAGCTTTATAATATTAGTATAGATTTTTTCACGCAGCCAAAGCTAAGCTAATAAGACGATAAAAAACAAGGTGTTTACTGAAATATAAATATTGTATTATTATAGAATTAATAAGTATTATGTTTCTACGGTGTATTGAAATTATTATGTGTTAAAAAAGTGTTTACACATAGCGGCGGAAGGAGGTATTATCGTTTTCACTAACGCTAGGAGACGCTTAAGCAATACTTAAATAAAAGCACGACAGAGTGCAATTGACAACGTTGGAACCAGAGTGATGCAAGTGACATTTTGACCAATACTGAGGTTTGGCAGGGAGGAGCTCGTGGCTAAATAATAACAGCCGCTCGGATCGATCTTCAGGTTAAGCCGCGCTTGCCTAGGTTGGTCTGCGGATGGGTGACCACGCATTACATACCGAGTTACCTCCGTACCTCGGAAAGCACGTTAAGCCGTTGGTCCCGGCTGTCATTTGTAGATCTTTGACAGTCGTTACAGGTAGTCAGTGGCCCAAAAAGTCTGACAACCAGTCTTACCAAGGGGTATCGTATTACCTAGTACTAACTGGGTTGTGGAGGTCAGATAGGCAGTCGCTCCATGTAAAATACTGGTGTACAGCTGCATCCGGTTAGATTGGAAGCAGACACTAACATAGTTGGACAAAGGCTAGGCAGATGATGATGATGTCTGAGGTTTGGCAGAATGGCATAGAAAAATCAAAATTCATCCACGCCACACTGATCTACACGTTCTTCAGCGCTTTCTTCCTTGAGTGATAACAACATGTCACTATAGAATTGGTGCGGTCTGCAAAGTGAAGGCCATGCCACACTGATCTAGGTAATGAGCTGCACTTACATACTGTTCTGCCTTAGATCACTCTGGTTCCAACGTAGCCAATTATACACGGTGGCGATATCTTCAGCATACATCCTGTATATACGTCATATTAAACAATATTCCCAAAGAAACTCATAGCATAGCATAGCATAATCAACCTATTAATGTTTCCACTGCTGGGACGCAGGCTTCCTCTCTATGAGAGGGAGTGGGCTATAATCCACCACGCGGGCCCAGTGTAGGTTGGTAGATGTCACATGTCTACGAATTCTACGACATGCTGATTTGCTCACGATGTTTTCCTTCACCGTTTTGAGAGCAGTGGTGATGAGATAAATTACACAAAGTAATGCGCCTGCCTGGGTTTGAACCCACGACTTACTGCTCGTAAGTCAGGGCCTCCACCACTGGGCCACCGCAAAAAGAAACTGAAAACCTTTAAAAAAACGACCAGATGGGTTCTGTAAGTAGGAGAGCCCTCTTTTAATTTTTATTTGTTGTAGCAGCAACAGAAATACACATTCTGTGAAAATTTCAACTGTCTACCTATTACGGATCATGAGATACAGCCCGCTGACAGACAGACGGACAGCTGAGGCTTAGTAATAGGGTCCCGTTGATTACCTTTAGGGTATGTAAGACTCGAAAACAAATTCCTATAGAATAGTAAAATAGACTGGTTCAATGCATGTAGGGAAAGCTACATTTTTGTTCTCTTGGATGTGGGGATGTGGGGTCAGAGTGAAACAATTGAATAACCCACTAACTCAATTTATTTTAAAACAAAAGTTACAGTAGCGAAGGGTCAATTTTTGTAAGAGGTAAGCCGGAGTGCATTTATCTTTATTTGTCTATATTCTACCGACTGTAACATTTTTCAAAGGGAATCCGGTAGGAATCGAGTTGTATGGAACCTTCGCCACTGCAAAGATAACTAGCGCAGAAGATCATACTGTGTAGCAGACTCGAAGGTAGCTAAGAACCAGATTTTTGCCGGCTTGCCTTCGGTAACAACAACTCAACGTTACCGTCTTAGTCGTCTACGCCATCTTGTTCAGGTCCTCTCTCTCCCTCACTCCCGATACATTCATCCCTTTCGCTCGCTCTTACATTGCGTTTCCCACATGCATAGGATATGAGTTTCTTTGGGAAAGCTGTTTAACCTTTTAAACGCACGCGCAACTCCCTACAAAAAGAATAGGGATTCCAAAACTATTTAATTGTTTATTTCATGTTAAAGTGCACCGCATTCTTTGTTACATATCTGTGTCGGACTACAGGGCACGCGCTTGCTTGTCACGTATACGTGACAATGGCGTTCAAAAGATTAAATATCACGTCGTTGAAGGATGTAGGTATCTAAGTCGCCAACCTGTATTTTAACTTATACTGTCACTTACGGAATATCTTCCGTGATTGTTCATTATTTTGAGCTCCCGATATTTCGGCGCTGTTGCAAGCGCCATGAAACTGCGCTGCGCTGTTGTAAGTGACAGTATAAGTTTAGTTGTAAACCGTGAAAGCTTAAAACAGTGTTTGAACCTAGTGTTAGTGAAAATGTGTATAACTCTTAGACCCGTATCTATAGACAAGTCAGAGTGATAACTTGAGTAAAAGTAATTCTTATTTATGTTCTTATTTATCGTGTGGTTAGTGCCTAACCTGGTGTCAGAGTTTTTATGCCGCCCATGGGCCTCTGACTTGGCTTTACATGCCGTCGAGAAATATCTCTCAGGCATGCTGGTTTCCTCACGATGTTTTCCTTCACCGAAGCAAGTGAATCCGAAAAATCAGAGGTGCGTGTCTTGGATTCGAACTCGAGACCTATGACTTGGCAGTCCGACGGTCACACCACTAGGCTATCACTGCTTTTTTATTACTTATGATACGATTTTTATCCAGTACTTTAATACTTTTGAAGTTAGAGCTAGTACTAAAATACTAAAGAATTCTTAGCTTTCCTTCCGTTGACGGTTTTTCTTGTCTATTGCATAAAAATGTTTACATAATTACTTAGACTCAAGTGAATACTTTAACTTGACTATAGATACCAGTGCGTCGCTATAATAAAATACATCTTAAACTCACAAGGGCGGTGTTAGATCTAATTGTGGGGCGCGCCAATAGATCGTTGTACAGCTAGACTCATTTACATTGATTGTAGCTCTGACATGAACCTTATGCCAACGAGAATAAAGATTAAAGTCAAATCATTTATTTCAATTATTCCGTGTTGAACATCAAACTTTAAAATTTAACTTTGATTTGCTTTTACACCAATAACATGGATTGTTTCATATCGTCACGGATAGTGCAAATCCGCGGAACTAGCATTGGATAACTCCGCGTATCTGACAAATGTAGCCAATTTCAATTACGCATTGTCGTAGCGACTAAATTAATGAATTTAATAGATTTCTACTGTTAACAATACATAGAACATGAATTGTTACTGTTCATGTAAAAATGAGATCAAAAATCGTTGAAATAAAATAAACTTATAACCTTCCCCTGTAAACCTACTCGTAGTGCAGATACGCGCACTTTACGTGTGGTAGATTCGCGGATTTGCGCTATCCCCGACGATATGGTGACACTTATGATCGGTCATGAAACTTCAGCGTTACTTTGATAAAACTCACATTATACAAGGTGGAAGGGACGCCAACGCTAAAACGGTTACCACGTATTCAGTACATCATTCTGAGCCCCCCATATAGAAATTTTTCATCGGTTATTAAAAAAAAACAGGTACTGTATGGTGTCGGACGTAAAGAATAGCACCATCCCATATCTTCCCGTGGGTGTCGTAAGAGGCGACTAAGGGAGTTACCAGAGAATGGGCAGCAGCGTTCTCTGTGCTTTTTTTTTTTTTTTTTTAACAACCGTACTGCGATCGCCAACCCGCCTGCCAAGCGTGGCGATTATGGCAAAAACCCCCCTTTGGGGGAGGCCTATGTCCAGCAGTGGACGTCTTTCGGCTGAAATGATGATGATGATGATCCGATGAAAATTTTCTAATGGGTGTAAACAGACCCTTAACAAAGCCGAAAGGCAGTTCTCTCCGTCATTGCGATCATTTTGTTTTGTTCTAGACCATACCTGGGAACCTTCTAGTTACGGAGATATTGGGGGTCAAAGTTACAACTTTTTCACAAGTTTTTTTTTTCTATTGTAAGATTTTTACTTTAAACACCTCCACGACCCCCGTACTATTCATATTCAATCCATCCAACAGCACAATGTTTTGAGTGCGTTACATTGAGTCCTACCGTAAAACGTGATTTTTCACCCCAAAATAAAGGCGTTTCCCAGCAATAATTTTTGCATCAAGTTACTTAGTTTGATGTACAGAATGTTTGGTTGACGGCTTCGAGAAGGGTCCGTTTAAACCCTGTATGTAAGTGGTTCAGAATGATGTACTGAATACGAGGTACCCGTTTTCGCGTCGGTGTGCCTTCCACCTTGTATATGTGAGTTACAAAAGTACTTGTGACGACTATGTACCCAGAAAAATGTAAACTCATCAGAGTATATAAAACTGAGCATTAACAAATCAATTAAATATGAGGGGAAAAAAATTCCCGTTTGTTGCCAGTCATATAATATGACACAAAAAAGTACCAGGCTGGCATGAGCTCAAGGTGGTGTGTCTTTTAATATTTCTGGGTACATTCATTGACAGTAAGGCGGTACGAAGTTCGCCGGGTCAGCTAGTATGCAATAAAAGTTACTGTACTACAAGATCAGAGGTAGAATAATAATGAAAGCACAGTATTTTGATCTTTATGCTCCTTGGAATAAGGTTACTGTGGGATCGCTGCTATCGAAGCTAAAACAGCTGTAAAATGCGTTTCTGTGTCAATGTTTCATGGTAGATATTCTTCTCGATAAACTAACTGTACTAGGACACCATAAAAACTAAGAGATATTAAATATATTGTTTGTAAATGTGAATAATGGCAAGTTTTGACTTCCAAAGCGGTTGCAAGTAAGTCAGCGTGGCTGTCCAAACGGCTCTCGGATTAAATGAACGGGCACACATGGATTATGTCAACAAAATATAAATAAATCAATAAATATAGGCCTTTACGGATAAATTATCATTATGAGTTTAATTTCATTCCCCTGTCTTTTACATAACATCACGCCTGTAATCCCCGAAGGGTTAGGCAGAGGTGTGCCTAACAGTACACACATTTAACATATCGCGTATTGCCATCAGCCGGGCACAAATCCACTCCGTGGCTGCTACTGAGAAATTCCAGATGGAAAATCCAATAACACTACCCGACCCGGGAATCGAACCCAGAACCTCATGCTCAGCAGTCGCGCTTGCGACCTCTAGACCAACGAGCCAGTCCTATCCCTTAATAGGTGACTAAATAATAAGGCGCACAGGTGTTAATAAGCAGTTAAGCAGTGCTTGCCTCTGTCGGTGAGTGGATGGGTGAGCATTATTGTTAACATAGACATTTCGGGTGCCTCGGAACGCACGGGTCCGGCTGTCAATTATAGATATTCCTTGAATTTATGCAAGCCTAGTACTTTTGGTAGAGTATTCACTAAAAATACTACTTTAACAGAAAGTACTAGGCGAACAGAATCATGAAGAAGAATGTGACAGTCGTTACAGGACGATGACGTCGTCGTGGTCTGAAAGTCTGGCAACCTGTCTTACCAAACGGTCTTATTACATTACCCGTCGCTCTATTAAAAAAAAAAAAAACATTTTTTGTATGATTCGCGACCGCAACACCTATTCATCATTATCATTCTCTTGCCCTTATCCCAATTCATTTGGGGTCGGCGCAGCATGTCTTCTTCTTCCATACTTCTCTATTACCGCAACACCTATTGTTATTCATCAAATTACCCCTCTCGTCTGGGCGGAGCGGAAGGGAGTGTCAGACTTGTACTGACTAAAACCCATCCATGTTCCTTCTTTGCCGTGTTCCAGGGCCGCGGTATCTCTTTCGAACAGTCCCGCAGCCTCGGCAGGCATCGGCCTTTTCCGGTTCTCTTTGAGGCGAACGCGCCGTCGACACGGTCTGTCATAAGATGGACGGACGGCGAGCTAGCCCATTACTCACCCTCCATAGCCTCGCGTTTAAAAAACAACACTCTAAGTAAATTTAATCTCATTTAAATTCTATTTCATGAAAAAGTCATTCATCATCATCATTTCAGCCGAAAGCCGTCCACTGCTGGACATAGGCCTCCCCCAAGTGTCGCCACATTGACCGGTCCCGTGCGTGCGTGCATGAAAAAGTCATTCTATGGGATTAAATAAACTGAAATACATACGTGATACGGTCGCGAATCATATTTTAGATCTACATTTGTCAGATACGCGGAATTATACAATGCTAGTTCCGCGGATTTGCACTATCCGCGACGGTTTCCCTTAAATCTAATAAATTTTTCAAACATGACAACACTCATCTTCGGCATTAGTATGTGTAAATAGAATCACGGATCGGACAGGTTTTTTTTAACATCACTACATAGTATAAAACTAAGCCACTTCCCACTGTCTGTCTGTCCCTATGTATGCTTAGATCTTTTAAACTACGCTACGGATTTTATTGCAGTTTTCAGCAATAGATAGAGTGATTCAAGAGGAAGGTTTATATGTATATATTGCACCCGTGCGAAGCCGGGGCGGGTTGCTAGTATAGTATAAATGAGCAATTTAACCACCATGCACGACCATGCACATGAGAGGACATCGGCTGAATCCATGGAGTGGGCCGAATAGGGTAGTTGACAAACCAATCAATTGACATAATTTTTAAGAACTGTCAAAACGTGATTCCCCCTTATATTTTGAATGGAAATAGCACGCTATGACGTCACTATTTAATCAACTCAAAGACTCAACTATTTATTGATTTTAAAGCAACCAAAAATGTAAATTTGCAATTAATTGAAAATTAATCGGGTTTTCAGGAAAATGAAGTATTTTTTAGAGATGTTGTGTCTTGGAATTATTGTTTAATGGTGTCAACTAAGTATTTTATTACCTTAAATAATAGTACAAGAAACACTTATCTAAGCACTATGCAGTGTTACAGCTAGGGAAAAGAGTGGTCTCGATGCGCTCTGGCACCCAATGTAAGATTTAACTTGTGTTTAGGGTGCCAGCGTCCTCGCCTATGGTTTGAACATATAACATTAGTTGTAAGTCGAACATAGTTTATCATCATTAAATTACAATATTATTTAATAACTAGCTCATGAAATTCAAGATTGTTTTACTAATTTTTGATGTTATACAAAACGTTATTACTTATTAACCAATAACGTTTTAGGTAAAACCACTTCATTCTATTTGCAAAATGTGGGTAAAATACTAATGACTACTCATCATCATCATTCTCTTGCCCTTATCCCAATTCATTTGTGGTCGGCGCAGCATGTCTTCTTCTTCCATACTTCTCTATTACTCGTCATCTCATCCGACACCTCCTTTCTTGCCATATAATTCTTTACACAGTCCATCCATCGTTTCTTTGGTCTTCCTCTACTCATATACCCATCCACATTCATACTCAAAACTTTCCTCACAACATTTTCCTCATTCCTCCGCATCACGTGTCCATACCACGACAACCGATTACCACACAACTTTTCAGTCACCGGCGCCACTTTCAGACTTCCTCTTATATACTCATTTCTTATTTTATCCATTCGCGTAACACCACACATTCCCCTTAGCATTCTCATCTCCGCTACATGCAAATGCCTTTCATTCATCCCAAAATACTAATGACTACTTCCTTCCAATAATTAGGCATTGACACATTCTGTATGCTACCTCCCCAGGACGTGATGGTAGTCGGTGAGCCTTCACTCATGGGCGGAGAGTTTGGCGACGAGGACGAGCGCCTCATCACACGGCTGGAGAACACGCAGTACGAGGGCGCCGACGACTGGTCCGCGCCGCCGCCCGCCTCGCCCGCCAAGACGCCGCCCAACCACTGACACGCGCGCGCACGTGCCACGCACCGCACGGCTGCACACAGATACTAACATTTACAACTCTTAACAAACATCGCGCTATGTACTTTGTTTGAGACAAGCTGGAACCGACCATCAAGTGTAAGTACAGTTACGAGCACCAATATACACTTTCCTAAATTTAAAATCAATTTTAAATTGTTCGTAACAACATGAGATTTTAATCAGAACAGTAGGAGAAAAACACTTTTAAAAGTTGTTTAGTGTTTACGTATTGCTGCTTGTGACTGTACACACACATGTGTCATAATATACGTTTGTGTTGACTGAGTATCTATCCACTAAGACCACTACACGGATCCGGCATACAGATGGCTTACAAGACGTAGGCATCCGCTAACATACGTACAGAACCCAGCACATCAAGCAACTACAATCTGTCAAAGAGATTTGACAGATGGCCGGCGTAACATCCGCCATTTTTTTTTTTTTTTTTTTAAATCCGGCCACGCATAAAACCTATACTAATCGAGAGCTTGTATAAATACAAGAGATATGAACTATCAAAGTTAAAGTCCATTCAAAGATGGCATCTTCAGAACAACTTTAATAGTTCATATCTCGAAAACGTGACATTTTAGAACATTTTGTATCATACAAAACTGGCTTGTATTGATACCAGCTATCGATTAAAATAGGTTTTACGTATGGCCGCAAATTTGAAAAAAAAATGGCGGAAGCTAACCAGGCCGGATTTCTTACAAAACCCTTCCAAGCCTTTAATAGATTATCGCTAAAGCATTAGTTTCAAAGTTGAGAAAATTTGACAGGTTCGGGTAGCTTGATGTGCTGGCGACTGTACATGTATCTACCTACACTCAATGCCCTTTCCGAAGTAGATCTCATGGAGATGAATGCCCGAAAAACAGCATCCACTAAGTTTTATTGTACATAAAAGAGAGAATTAAAATGAAACGCGTAAAATCGACCAATCACAGACGAGATGGTTGAGCAATGGAAATTATTTTGACGTGTTTTGTATTGTATTACTCAAGTTGAACACCGTGTCTTTGTTATCGTCTTACTGGCTGTGCTCCGCGGTGTTTTTCTTTCTTTATCTTGTGGTTAGTGCCTAACCTGGTGTCAGAGTTTTTATGCCGCCCATGGGCCTCGGACTTGGCTTTACATGCCGTCGAGAAATATCTCTCAGGCATGCTGGTTTCCTCACGATGTTGTCCTTTAACGAAGCCAGTGATAATTATACAACATGCCCTGACCCGTCGTTTTAAAATTTTCTTTATTATAGCTCAGCTCCTATGTGTCGTAGCGTGATGTTAAATATCCTAAAACCTATCCCGAAGAATTGGGTTATGGAGTTCAAAAAGCTTTCTTCAAATCCGATTGTTACTTTCAGAGATTAACATTAAGTTTTCGTTTATTTATTTATCTACACACTAGCTGTTGCCCGCGTGAAATTATATAGCCTATAACCTTCCTCGATAAATGGGCAATCCAACACTAAAAGAATTTTTCAAATCGAACCAGTAGTTCTTGAGATTAGCGTGTTCAACCAAACAAACAAACTCTTCAGCTTTATAATATTAGTATAGATTTTTTCACGCAGCCAAAGCTAAGCTAATAAGACGATAAAAAACAAGGTGTTTACTGAAATATAAATATTGTATTATTATAGAATTAATAAGTATTATGTTTCTACGGTGTATTGAAATTATTATGTGTTAAAAAAGTGTTTACACATAGCGGCGGAAGGAGGTATTATCGTTTTCACTAACGCTAGGAGACGCTTAAGCGAATACTTAAATAAAAGCACGACAGAGTGCTATTGACAACGTTGGAACCAGAGTGATGCAAGTGACATTTTGACCAATACTGAGGTTTGGCAGGGAGGAGCTCGTGGCTAAATAATAACAGCCGCTCGGATCGATCTTTAGGTTAAGCCGTGCTTGCCTAGGTTGGTCTGTGGATGGGTGACCACCCATTACATACCGAGTTTCCTCCGTGCCTCTGAACGCACGTTAAGCCGCTGGTCCCGGCTGTCATTTGTAGATCTTTGACAGTTGTTACAGGTAGTCAGTGGCCCAAAAAGTCTGACAACCAGTCTTACCAAGGGGTATCGTATTACCCAGTACTAACTGGGTTGTGGAGGCCTGACAGGCAGTCGCTCCATGTAAAATACTGGTGTACAGCTGCATCCGGTTAGATTGGAAGCAGACACTATCATAGTTGGGAAAAGGCTAGACAGATGATGATGATGACTGAGGTTTGGCACAATGGCATAGAAAAAACAAAATTCATCCACGCCACACTGATCTACACGTTCTTCAGCGCTGTCTTCCTTGAGTGATAACAACATGTCACTATAGAATTGGTGCGGTCTGCAAAGTGAAGGCCATGCCACACTGATCTAGGTAATGAGCTGCACTTACATACTGTTCTGCCTTAGATCACTCTGGTTCCAACGTAGCCAATTATACACGATGGCGATTTCTTCAGCTGTATCCTGTCTATAAGTCATATTAAACAATATTCCTAAAGAAACTCATAGCATAGCATAATCAGCCTATTAATGTTCCCACTGTTGGGACACAGGCCTCCTCTCTATGAGAGGGAATGGGCTATAATCCACCACGCGGGCCCAGTGCGGGTTGGTAGATGTCACATGTCTTCGAATTTTTGGTTCTAGGACATGCCGGTTTGCTCACGATGTTTTCCTTCACCGTTTTGAGAGCAGTGGTGATGAGATAAATTACACAAAGTAATGCGCCTGCCTGGGTTCGAACCCACGACTTACTGCTCGTAAGTCAGGGCCTCCAGCACTGGGCCACCGCAAAAAGAAACTGAAAACCGTTAAAAAAACGACCAGGTGGGTTCTGTAAGTAGGAGAGCCCTCTTTTAATTTTTATTTGTTGTAGCAGCAACAGAAATACACATTCTGTGAAAATTTCAACTGTCTACCTGATACGGATCATGAGATACAGCCCGCTGACAGACAGACGGACGGCTGAGGCTTAGTAATAGGGTCCCGTTGATTACCGTTAGGGTATGGAAGACTCAAAAACAAATTCCTATAGAATAGTAAAATAGACTGGTTCAATGCATGTAGGGAAAGCTACATTTTTGTTCTCATGGATGTGGGGATGTGGGGTCAGAGTGAAACAATTGAATAACCCACTAACTCAATTTATATTAAAACAAAAGTTACAGTAGTGAAGGGTCAATTTTTGTAAGAGGTAAGCCGGAGTGCATTTATCTTTATTTGTCTATATTCTACCGACTGTAACATTTTTCAAAGGGAATCCGGTAGGAATCGAATTGTATGGAACCTTCGCCACTGCAAAGATAACTAGCGCAGACGATCATACTGTGTAGCAGACTCGAAGGTAGCTAAGAACCGGATTTTTGCCGGCTTCCCTTCGGTAACAACAACTCAACGTTACCGTCTTAGTCGTCTACGCCATCTTGTTCACGTCCTCTCTCTCCCTCACTCCCGATACATTCATCTCTTTCGCTCGCTCTTGCATTCCGTTGCCCACACGCATAGGATATGAGTTTCTTTGGGAAAGCTGTTTAACCTTTTAAACGCACGCGCAACTCCCTACAAAAAGAATAGGGATTCCAAAACTATTTAATTGTTTATTTCATGTTAAAGTGCACCGCATTGTTTGTTACATATCTGTGTCGGACTACAGGGCACGCGCTTGCTTGTCACGTATACGTGACAATGGTGTTCAAAAGGTTAAATATCACGTCGTTGAAGGATGTAGGTATCTAAGTCGCCAACCTGTATTTTAACTTGTACTGTCAGTTACGGGATATCTTCCGTGATTGTTCATTATTTTGAGCTCCCGATATTTCGGCGCTGTTGCAAGCGGCATGAAACTGCGCTGCGCTGTTGTAAGTGACAGTATAAGTTTAGTTGTAAACCGTGAAAGCTTAAAACAGTGTTTGAACCTAGTGTTAGTGAAAATGAGAATAACACTTAGACCCGTATCTATAGACAAGTCAGAGTGATAACTTGAGTAAAAGTAATTCTTATTTATGTTCTTCTTTATCGTGTGGTTAGTGCCTAACCTGGTGTCAGAGTTTTTGTGCCGCCCATGGGCCTCTGACTCGGCTTTACATGCCGTCGAGAAATATCTCTCAGGCATGCTGGTTTCCTCACGATGTTTTCCTTCACCGAAGCAAGTGATAATTATACAATACGCTCATGAATCCAAAAAATCAGAGGTGCGTGTCGTGGATTCGAACTCAAGACCTATGACTTGGCAGTCCGACGGTCACACCACTAGGCTTATCATTGCTTTTTATTATTACATGATACGATTTTAATCCAGTACTTTAGTACTTTTGAAGTTAGAGCTAGTACTAAAATCCTAAAGAATTCTTAGCTTTCCTTCCGTTGACGGTTTTTCTTGTCTATTGCATAAAAATGTTTACATAATTACTTAGACTCAAGTGAATACTTTAACTTGACTATAGATACGAGTGTTAACGTCGCTATAATAAAATACATCTTAAACTCACAAGGGCGGTGTTAGATCTAATTGTGGGGCGCGCCAATAGATCCTTGTACAGCTAGACTCCTTTACATTGATTGTAGCTCTGACATGAACCTTATGCCAACGAGAATAAAGATGAAAGTCAAACCATTCATTTCAATTATTCCGTGTTGAACATCAAACTTTAAAATAAGGAACTTTGATTTGCTTTTACACCAATAACATGGATTGTTTCATGGTGGAACTTATGATCGGTCATGAAACTTCATCGTTACTTTGTTAAAACGCACAATATACAAGGTGGAAGGCACGCCAACTCTAAAACGGTTAGGTACCACGTATTCAGTACATCATTCTGAGCCCCCCCCACATAGAAATTTTTCATCGGTTATTAAAAAAATATCAACTGTTCCACACATTTTGACCGTGTTATTTCAATTTTGAAGGAAGAAGCTGTATTATTTTTTAATAGCCGATGAAAATGTTCTAATGGGTGTAAAAAGACCCTTAACGAAGCCGAAAGGCAGTTCTCCCCGTCATTGCGATCATTTTTTTTTGTTCTAGACCATACCTGGAAACCTTCTAGTTACGGAGATATTGGGGGTCAAAGTTCCAAGTTTTTCACAAGTTTTTAAAAAAATACATGTTTTTAATGTAAGATTTTTACTTTAAATGCCCCCGTACTATTCAATCCATCCAACAGCACAATGTTTTGAGTGCGTTACATTGAGTCCTACCGTAGAACGTGATTTTTCACCCCAAAATAAAGGCGTTTCCCAGCAATAATTTTTGCATCAAGTTACTTAGTTTGATGTACAGAATGTTTGGTTGACGGCTTCGTGAAGGGTCCGTTTAAACCCTGTATGTAAGTGGTTCAGAATGATGTACTGAATACGTTGTACCCGTTGTCGCGTCGGTGTGCCTTCCACCTTGTATATGAGAGTTACAAAAGTACATGTGACGGCTATGTACCCAGAAAAATTTAACTTATCAGAGTATATAAAACTGAGCAGTAACAAATCAATTAAATGAGGGGAAAAAAAATCCCGTTTGTTGCCAGTATATAATATGACACAAAAAAGTACCAGGCTGGCATGAGCTCAAGGTGGTGTGCATTTTAATATTTCTGGGTACGGTCTTTGTACATTCATTGACAGTAAGGCGGTACGAAGTTCGCCGGGTCAGCTAGTATGCAATAAAAGTTACTGTACTACAAGATCAGAGGTAGAATAATAATGAAAGCACAGTATTTTGATCTTTATGCTCCTTGGAATAAGGTTACTGTGGGATCGCTGCTATCGAAGCTAAAACAGCTGTAAAATGCGTTTCTGTGTCAATGTTTCATGGTAGATATTCTTCTCGATAAACTAACTGTACTAGGACACCATAAAAACTAAGAGATATTAAATATATTGTTTGTAAATGTGAATAATGGCAAGTTTTGACTTCCAAAGCGGTTGCAAGTAAGTCAGCGTGGCTGTCCAAACGGCTCTCGGATTAAATGAACGGGCACACATGGATTATGTCAACAAAATATAAATAAATCAATAAATATAGGCCTTTACGGATAAATTATCATTATGAGTTTAATTTCATTCCCCTGTCTTTTACATAACATCACGCCTGTAATCCCCGAAGGGTTAGGCAGAGGTGTGCCTAACAGTACACACATTTAACGTATCGCGTATTGCCATCAGCCGGGCACAAATCCACTCCGCGGCTGCTACTGAGAAATTCCAGATGGAAAAATCCAATAACACTACCCGACCCGGGAATCGAACCCAGAACCTCATGCTGAGCAGTCGCGCTTGCGACCAACGAGCCAGTCCTATCTTTTAATAGGTGACTAAATAATAAGAGACGCACAGGTGTTAATTAGCAGTCAAGCAGGGCTTGCCTCTGTTGGTGAGTGTATGGGTGAGCATCATTGTTAACATAGACATTTCGGGTGCATCGGAACGCACGGGTCCCGACTGTCAATTGTAGATCTTCCTTGAATTTATGCAAGCCTAGTACTTTTGGTAGAGTGTTCACTAAAAATACTACTTTAACAGAAAGTACTAGGCGAACAGAATCATGAAGAAGAATGTGACAGTCGTTACAGAACGATGACGTCGTCGTGGTCTGAAAGTCTGGCAACCTGTCTTACCAAACGGTCTTATTACATTACCCGTCGCTCTATTAAAAAAAAAAAAACATTTTTTGTATGATTCGCGACCGCAACACCTATTGTTATCCATCACATTACCCCTCTCGTCTGGGCGGAGCGGAAGGGAGTGTCAGACTTGTACTGACTAAAACCCATCCATGTTCCTTCTTTGCCGTGTTCCAGGGCCGCGGTATCTCTTTCGAACAGTCCCGCAGCCTCGGCAGGCATCGGCCCTTTCCGGTTCTCTTTGAGGCGAACGCGCCGTCGACACGGTCTGTCATAAGATGGACGGACGGCGAGCTAGCCCATTACTCACCCTCCATAGCCTCGCGTTTAAAAAACAACCCTCTAAGTAAATTTAATCTCATTTAAATTCTATTTCATGAAAAAGTCATTCATCATCATCATTTCAGCCGAAAGCCGTCCACTGCTGCACATAGGCCTCCCCCAAGTGTCGCCACATTAGATCTTAGATCTTTAAAACTACGCAACGATTTTGATGTAGTTTTTTTTTAATAGATAGAGTGATTCAAGAGGAAGGTTTATATGTATATATTGCACCCGTGCGAAGCCGGGGCGGGTTGCTTGTATAGTATAAATGAGCAATTTAACCACCATGCACATGAGAGGACATCGGCTGAATCGATGGAGTGGGGCGAATAGGGTAGTTGACAAACCAATCAATTGACATACTTTTTAAGAACTGTCAAAACGTGATTCCCCTTATATTTTGAATGGAAATAGCACGCTATGACGTCATTATTTAATCAACTCAAAGACTCAACTATTTATTGATTTTAAAGCTACTAAAAATGTAAATTTGCAATTAATTGAAAATTAATCGGGTTTTCAGGAAAATGAAGTATTTTTTAGAGATGTTGTGTCTTGGAATTATTGTTTAATGGTGTCAACTAAGTATTTTATTACCTTAAATAATAGTACAAGAAACACTTATCTAAGCACTATGCAGTGTTACAGCTAGGGAAAAGAGTGGTTTCGATGCGCTCTGGCACCCAATGTAAGATTTAACTTGTGTTTAGGGCGCCAGCGTCCTCGCCTATGGTTTGAACATGTAACATTAGTTGTAAGTCGAACATAGTTTATCATCATTAAATTACAATATTATTTAATAACTAGCTAATGCAACCAAGATATGGCCTATTTACATACCTCTGTGTGGCTGTGTATATGTGTGTGAGGGAGAGATAGATATGGTGAAAACTCATCAATTATGTCATGAAATTCAAGATTTTTTTACTAATTTTTGTTGTTATACAAAACGTTATTACTTATTAACCAATAACGTTTTAGGTAAAACCGCTTCATTCTATTGCAAAATGTGGGTAAAATACTAATGACTACTTTGTTCCAATTAGACATTGACACATTCTGTATGTTACCTACCCAGGACGTGATGGTGGTCGGTGAGCCTTCGCTCATGGGCGGCGAGTTCGGCGACGAGGACGAGCGCCTCATCACGCGGCTGGAGAACACGCAGTACGAGGGCGCCGACGACTGGTCCGCGCCGCCGCCCGCCTCGCCCGCCAAGACGCCGCCCAACCACTGACACGCGCGCGCACGTGCCACGCACCGCACGGCTGCACACAGATACTAACATTTACAACTCTTAACAAACATCGCGCTATGTACTTTGTTTGAGACAAGCTGGAACCGACCATCAAGTGTAAGTACAGTTACGAGCACCAATATACACTTTCCTAAATTTAAAATCAATTTTAAATTGTTCGTAACAACATGAGATTTTAATCAGAACAGTAGGAGAAAAACACTTTTAAAAGTTGTTTAGTGTTTACGTATTGCTGCTTGTGACTGTACACACACACATGTCATAATATACGTTTGTGTTGACTGAGTATCTATCCACTAAGACCACTACACGGATCCGGCATACAGATGGCTTACAAGACGTAGGCATCCGCTAACATACGTACAGAACCCAGCACATCAAGCAACTACAATCTGTCAAAGAGATTTGACAGATGGCAGGCGTAACATCCGCCATTTTAATTTTGTTAAAGGTCCGGCCACGCATAAAACCTATATTAATCGATAGCTTGTATAAATACAAGAGATATGAACTATCAAAGTTAAAGTCCATTCAAAGATGGCATCTTCAGAACAACTTTAATAGTTCATATCTCGAAAACGTGACATTTTAGAACATTTTGTCTCATACAAAACTGGCTTGTATTGATACCAGCTATCGATTAAAATAGGTTTTACGTATGGCCGCAAATTTGAAAAAAAAATGGCGGAAGCTAACCAGGTCGGATTTCTTACAAAACCCTTCCAAAAGCCTTTAATAGATTATCGCTAAAGCACTAGTTTCAAAGTTGAGAAAATTTGACAGTTCCGGGTAGCTTGATGTGCTGGCGACTGTACATGTATCTACCTACACTCAATGCCCTTTCCGAAGTAGATCTCATGGAGATGAATGCCCGAAAAACTGCATCCACTAAGTTTTATTGTACATAAAAGAGAGAATTAAAATGAAACGCGTAAAATCGACCAATCACAGACGAGATGGTTGAGCAATGGAAATTATTTTGACGTGTTTTGTATTGTATTACTCAAGTTGAACACCGTGTCTTTGTTATCGTCTTACTGGCTGTGCAACGCAGTCTTTTTCTTTCTTTATCTTGTGGTTAGTGCCTAACCTGGTGTCAGAGTTTTTATGTCGCCCATGGGCCTCTGACTTGGCTTTACATGCCGTCGAGAAATATCTCTCAGGCATGCTCGTTTCCTCACGATGTTGTCCTTTAATGAAGCAAGTGATAATTATACAACATGCCCGTCGTTTTTAAATTTTCTTTGTAACGCTCAGCGTGATGTTAAATATCCTAAAACCTATCCCGAGAATTGGGTTATGGAGTTCAAAAAGCTTTCTTCAAATCCGATTGTTACTTTCAGAGATTAACATTAATTTTTCGTTTATTTATTTATCTACACACTAGCTGTTGCCCGCGTGAAATTATATAGCCTATATCCTTCCTCGATAAATGGGCTATCCAACACTAAAAGAATTTTTCAAATCGAACCAGTAGTTCTTGAGATTAGCGCGTTCAATCAAACAAACAAACTCTTCAGCTTTATAATATTAGTATAGATTTTTTCACGCAGCCAAAGCTAAGCTAATAAGACGATAAAAAACAAGGTGTTTACTGAAATATAAATATTGTATTATTATAGAATTAATAAGTATTATGTTTCTACGGTGTATTGAAATTATTATGTGTTAAAAAAGTGTTTACACATAGCGGCGGAAGGAGGTATTATCGTTTTCACTAACGCTAGGAGACGCTTAAGCGAATACTTAAATAAAAGCACGACAGAGTGCAATTGACAACGTTGGAACCAGAGTGATGCAAGTGACATTTTGACCAATACTGAGGTTTGGCAGGGAGGAGCTCGTGGCTAAATAATAACAGCCGCTCGGATCGATTTATAGGTTAAGCCGCGCTTGCCTAGGTTGGTCTGTGGATGGGTGACCACCCATTACATACCGAGTTTCCTCCGTGCCTCGGAAAGCACGTTAAGCCGTTGGTCCTGGCTGTCATTTGTAGATCTTTGACAGTCGTTACAGGTAGTCAGTGGCCCAAAAAGTCTGACAACCAGTCTTACCAAGGGGTATCATATTACCTAGTACTAACTGGGTTGTGGAGGTCTGACAGGCAGTCGCTTCATGTAAAATACTGGTGTACAGCTGCATCCGGTTAGATTGGAAGCAGACACTAACATAGTTGGATAAAGGCTAGGCAGATGATGATGATGACTGAGGTTTGGCAGAATGGCATAGAAAAATCATAATTCATCCACGCCACACTGATCTACACGTTCTTCAGCGCTGTCTTCCTTGAGTGATAACAACATGTCACTATAGAATTGGTGCGGTCTGCAAAGTGAAGGCCATGCCACACTGATCTAGGTAATGAGCTGCACTTACATACTGTTCTGCCTTAGATCACTCTGGTTCCAACGTAGCCAATTATACAAGGTGGCGATTTCTTTAGCTGTATCCTGTATATACGTCATATTAAACAATATTCCCAAAGAAACTCATACAATAGCATTATCAGCCTTTTAATGTTCCCACTGCTGGGACGCAGGCCTCCTCTCTATGAGAGGGAGTGGGCTATAATCCACCACGCGGGCCCAGTGCGGGTTGGTAGATGTCACATGTCTTCGAATTTTTGGTTCTACGACATGCCGGTTTCCTCACGATGTTTTCCTTCACCGTTTTGAGAGCAGTGGTGATGAAATAAATTACACAAAGTAATACGCCTGCCTGGGTTCGAACCCACGACTTACTGCTCGTAAGTCAGGGCCTCCACCACTTGGCCACCGCAAAAAGAAACTGAAAACCGTTAAAAAAACGACCAGATGGGTTCTGTAAGTAGGAGAGCCCTCTTTTAATTTTTATTTGTTGTAGCAGCAACAGAAATACACATTCTGTGAAAATTTCAACTGTCTACCTATTACGGATCATGAGATACAGCCCGCTGACAGACAGACGGACAGCTGAGGCTTAGTAATAGGGTCCCGTTGATTACCGTTAGGGTATGGAAGACTCAAAAACAAATTCCTATAGAATAGTAAAATAGACTGGTTCAATGCATGTAGGGAAAGCTACATTTTTGTTCTCATGGATGTGGGGATGTGGGGTCAGAGTGAAGCAATTGAATAACCCACTAACGCAATTTATTTTAAAACAAATGTTACACTAGCGAAGGGTCAATTTTTGTAAGAGGTAAGCCGGAGTGCATTTATCTTTATTTGTCTATATTCTACCGACTGTAACATTTTTCAAAGGGAATCCGGTAGGAATCGAGTTGTATGGAACCTTCGCCACTGCAAAGATAACTAGCGCAGAAGATCATACTGTGTAGCAGACTCGAAGGTAGCTAAGAACCAGATTTTTGCCGGCTTCCCTTCGGTAACAACAACTCAACGTTACCGTCTTAGTCGTCTACGCCATCTTGTTCACGTCCTCTCTCTCCCTCACTCCCGATACATTCATCCCTTTCGCTCGCTCTTACATTCCGTTGCCCACACGCATAGGATATGAGTTTCTTTGGGAAAGCTGTTTAACCTTTTAAACGCACGCGCAACTCCCTACAAAAAGAATAGGGATTCCAAAACTATTTAATTGTTTATTTTATGTTAAAGTGCACCGCATTGTTTGTTACATATCTGTGTCGGACTACAGGGCACGCGCTTGCTTGTCACGTATACGTGACAATGGTGTTCAAAACGTTAAATATCACGTCGTTGAAGGATGTAGGTATCTAAGTCGCCAACCTGTATTTTAACTTATACTGTCACTTACGGCATATCTTCCGTGATTGTTCATTGTTTTGAGCTTCCGATATTTCGGCGCTGTTGCAAGCGCCATGAAACTGCGCTGCGCTGTTGTAAGTGACAGTATAAGTTTAGTTGTAAACCGTGAAAGCTTAAAACAGTGTTTGAACCTAGTGTTAGTGAAAATGAGAATAACTCTTAGACCCGTATCTATAGACAAGTCAGAGTGATAACTTGAGTATAAGTAATTCTTATTTATGTTCTTCTATAACGTGTGGTTAGTGCCTAACCTGGTGTCAGAGTT